>VZRF01005207.1:82983-166408 GCA_013396875.1 Vireo altiloquus | reverse complement strand
TTAAGGCATCACCACCTGCAAACTTAGGAAATGGGCTGTCTAGAAGAAGGGATTATGGATGGGCACGGAAAGGGCAGAAACTCAAAACTTCTCTTCCCTGCTTTATTAAATCCAGGAGATGACAGAAAGCACTCTCCCCTTCTGACAAAGTCGGAGGGTCTCTACTGACATTTATGTCACTGGAAAGGCATATAATACGTACACAGTGGTTTAATTTTATCTTAATGAAACAATATACATATAAAACTATCCATTAAATATAAAACAGTGAAGTAATTTGCAAATTTTCCTACGGCATAATAAATTAAGCATGGAGAGCACTAAGGAATGCAATTTGCAGTCATTTATAATGCAGTGTTTTATGTTAATAATTCAAAATCACATGCTATTTGGAGACACTTCTAATTAATGTATTTATGAAATTGTGAACTGTGACTGTTTTGGTTCCATTTAGCTAAACATTTCAACAGAATGCGCTTGCTGTTGTTTTGTGTTTGCTTAATGGCACCAGCAAGCATCAAATGTACAACTGGGGAAAGTTGGGGGTGGTATCTGATGAGGTTTTTTTTTATGGGTATGTGTTTTTGTCTGTGTACTGTATACATGCATGTGATTACACTCCTGATCTCACTGAGGAGAAGAAAGTTCTGCAGTAATTTGAGGAGGAAATAAGGAAAGTTTCATGTATGAATAATTAATTGCAAGGAAAGTTCAGTACCTTCCTAAAGAATTGCTAAAATATTCAATACTTTGTACATAGCAGATCTTTACACACTGCCATTTCTCCTGACTGGTTAATTATGACTAATACAGCTTGTAAATTTGTATTCATACTTTTATTTTGATGTCTTTCAGGTTTTTTTCATCATAGTGAGTATTTGTCAGGCTGCTTCTTTATTGGAACACGATGAGAAATGATTCCCTAGAAGGTTAGTCTCCTGAGAGGAGACTTGCAGGGAGTTTGGAGTATTTTGAAATTTCAAGTACATTTTAAGAAAAAAACTCCATACATATCAGAATTTGTAGGAAATTATCACATGTCAAGGCCCTGATTCTGAAAGTGGCTTGAAATGAATGAGCTTCTAGGCATATGCGGAACCAGATGCTAATAGCACTCTGTTGTAGCTCTGCACGGGAAAGTGAAGGGAAAGCTCTTGAAATAATTTTCTATGAACAATCTGTTTCACACAAGAAAAAGTGGGGAAAAAAAGGAAAGAAAGAAACCTGAAACTCCTCAAACCCATAGTAAAGACGTCCAAAGTACTGTATGTGGTCCCTTCCACCTTCCAAAATGATCGTGAAAATTCAGTGGGGTGCTGAATCAAAATATTCATGTCTCCTGGTAATTTCAAAGCTCGCTTGCAGAGCAGTAACTCCCTGTTGAATATTTTATTTCACAATTTTGCTTTCTGTATGGTTTCTGCTCTTTTTCTTTCTTGGTTACTTGCCTTTTTTCTTTTTTTTTCTAATGCTAGGGACAATATGTATATGGCTGGGAAAACATTTAGAAAGTTCTCATGGCCTTTAGCTGTGGTCTTGGAAATCGACCAATGTAATCATTAGACTGAGAATTAAAGCTGGATTTGACCACTTTGTGTGATTTATATTTTAAACAATGTAGGAACTGTTATAATTTAGGAGGCAGTATGGGTGTCTAGGACCTATTACTCATCATCATCTGAGTTGCTTTATTGAGTCTTCTTATTTCCTTGGTATCAAATAACAAATATTGGCAACACATTAGATTAGGTGAATGACAGTCTTAAAAAAACTTCCTTTTTGCTAAAATGAAAAATGTTATTATATCCATTTAATGTTGTCCTTTTTGTCCATTTTGAATTCATTCTGTAAAAGCTCATGTATTTATATATTTGTCTGCTTCTGTTTTTAGTCCCAGACTAAACTGGATTTTTGGGAACTGGTGAACATAAAGACTGGATTTTGGGTCGTATTTGAGGTGAGTTGCTGTATTTAAATATCCTCTCTTGCTGGACTTTTAAGTAGAATTTGTCTTCCATTAAGTGAGACAGATTTGTACGAGGTTCCATAAATGAGGCTTAAATTTTTTAGTGAAAATTTTTATCCCAGCTATGTATTCATTAAAAAAAAAAAAAAAAATTATACCTGTCACAGGGTCCTAAGGTGTTACATCTGTGGTGTACCAAAACAGGATATAAGATGATGTAGTGTATCAGGAAATATACTGTGGGATAGGGGACTTTGCTAACTAACCACTTATTACCTTTTTTCCAGCAACTGAGGTGGTCTTGATACATTACCCAGCTCCATTTCCAGCCATATTCTCCCAGGTTTATGTCTGAATCTGAGTTTTATGGTTTGTGTCCATCTCTAAAATTAATTTACAGAAATAGAGAAGGAAATTGCCTTTCGTATTTGTGTGTTTTTTTTTTCTTTCAATCTGAATGGAAAATTTTCACTTTATTTTGAGCCATAGTGACTGCTTACAGCTTCTGTTTCAGCCCTGTATTTGAACATTCAAAAGATTATGGAGGGCTTGTTTTAAAAATCTTTTCTCCAGTGGTGGGAAAATGACAAACCTTGGGAACATGTGCATTTTTCTTGTTTCTTTTAATTATTTTGGCATGGTTTATAAGACTAGATCTACAGCTGCCTGTGGTTAAGCACTGCTCATTAAAGGTATTGTAAAACAGAGCTGGCCCAAAATACAGATTCTAACTGCTCTGCTCAAAGCAATATTGCCATTTTCGATGGCAAGTTTGTCTGAAAGTTATGGTTTTCTTTTTTAACCTATAAAGGCATAAATCCAGAATAACCATATCGAAATCCATTCAGTAACAAAGTCTGGGTGTGATTAGACACTTCTATCTTTCACAATTTGTAAAGATCATTATGCTTGCTCTCATGTCTTATTATTAGAGGGTAGAAATCTTTGGAGTGCCTGAAGGCACTTCAGGTGCTTCAGAACATATCAAACAAGACTTAAATTAACCAACATGTTCTGAAAAGAATAACAAACACAAGCAAATTTGACTTGGATGTCTTCTGGAACACCACCACATAGCATGTGAAGATTATCTTTCCAATGAACATTGGGGCCCTTAAATGTAATTATTAAATTCAGCAGATGAGCTGCCATCCCTTGGCATTCTAATTATCTTACAGGATTTTTATTTGGTGATTTATGTAGAATTCATCAATCAGAGTTATTTCTGTAGAAACAGGGCTCTATTTCTGGGTTGCCCTGTTGCTTTACCTCCTTCTCAATTTGACATGGTTTTTCGAAATAGAAGACTGTTTTTAAAAAGATCTTCAAAGATATCAAACTAATGGGTTTGAAGAGAAACAAAGGAAGACAGGAAAACAAAGACTGGCAGAGCTCCTTATGAAGGAAGAAATACTGTATTTCTCTTTCTTTTTAAGCTATGTCTACTGACCTGATGTCCTGGGGATAACTGTACCTATTTATCAAACGGTAAATGGATGCTAGCTAAGGTAAACACACCATTTATTTTTTAGGTTTCAAAGAAAAGCCTTACCTGTAAAGTCCTTGTCCCTCCTCTTACCCCTCGGGCTGTAAGAGGATGTGCCTGTCCTTTTTTGCAGTTCTACCCAGAGCTGTGATTTGGATAGGCAGGATAGTTATAAGGAAGAATAATCATACTCCGGAGATGGAGTAGGCAAAAAAACGAGTGAGAAATATGGCAAATCTCCTTGATTGGCACAGAGAATTCTTTGGTACAGTCTCCTGTGGAGGCTGAAGCTTTGGGGCTCTGAAATGGCTATAGACTGTAAAAGGAGCAGAAGGTCTGGGTCTCTTCAGTTGCAGAAGCTCAGTAAAACCCTACACATGGGAAGAAATGTAGGACTTTTAGGTACATCTCAATCACAAAAGGATAAATTAACCAATCGGTAAAAGGAAATTCAGCACCTGCTGCAGTGGCAGCATGGTAAGAGGCAAAGGATTTTGCCACACAGCTTAATCCAGCTCCCACTGAGGTCCTTGGGAACTGAATTCAGCCTTTTCAAGGTAAAGCAAAGAAAGTAACCCAAGCTGTTCAGAATACTTTTATTTCCGTGAACAAAGCTACTGGGTGAGGTGTAAGCACACAAACAAAACGCCCAGACACAGTCATTACCAGCAGTATATGGAATTGTCTGGAGGCAGTAAACAAGGAAAAAATCCACACGTCCTCTGCCGAATGGGTAAGCATTTGTCTCAGCCATGTTTGAGTCCCCGTTGCATCTGCCTGCCACATACATTGTGTGAAGGCGCTTACTAGACCAAATGTTTCAGGAAAACGGATTTCAAGTGTCACATTTCTAATATTCTTGGGCAGAGAAGCTGAGAAATCTGAGAAGGAGTTCTACGGGCCAGATTTTCTGAGATGTATCCCCATGAGCCACACCAAACATGCTGATACAGGTATCAGCCAGGGTCTGCAGTCACTCCTACAAAGAGCACAGGAGGAGCTTAGAAAGACCCATGTTATGGAGGCCACACCATTTGAAGAGAAAATTTCAAGTTAAATAACATTTTCCATATACTATTTAACCACCAGTGCTCTTGAGAAAATAGTAGCTTTGAAACCACTAAGCAAACTGAAAAATGGGGGAAAATCACCAAACAGATAAATCGATGACCCGCTCTGGATAATATCCAGCTCTTTCCCTCTAGCTTGGTTAAACAGAACTTGGAATGCCTGTTTTTAAAATCACCTCTCTCCCACCTGTTATGCCATGGTGTTTGAGTCTAACTTAGGTGGGATATGCCAGGAATTAACACTTCTGCCACCTGAATTCAAGGGGCAGGTGTTGGCATTTAGGCGGTGTAGAGGGTTTGGGCACCACTGCAGACCCAAATGAGATAATGGAGTAATCTTGGGCAACCCTAAAGTACTAGGAGAAAATAGGCTGGACAGAAAAGAAAAAAATCCAAGCCCCAAACAACCAATTTTCATCTCTCTAGTGCATTTTTGCTGCCAAGTCCCTCTAAGGATGCAAAGGTGGTGTGAAATGTAGCTCACTTGCTAAATATTGTTTTGATGTGTTGTTTGGGACACAGGGAAAGAGAAATGGACTGCATTCAATCTCTGTTAAAGCAGAGGGATGTCTTCTGCAGAATTTATTTTCAGGAGTTTTGCACTAACTTCATTTTCTTATTAGCTGAAATTGCTAGTGAGACAGTTTTAGCAAAGATGCTAAATGCCTTCATGGAAAAGACGTGTCTGTCTGTGCTCAATGAATTGACTATTGTTGTGTCAGCTTGTAGAGAACAGATATTTACTATGAGATTTGGGGATCTGGGATTAGATCCTAGTGATCATTCATGTGGGAAAAATGTTCTATTTAATTACAAAAAGGCAATTAGATGGGAAGATAGCAAGAAAATGTTACAGGTAGCTAGAGCTGCAGGAAAGAAACCCAGGAATTTATAACCCCCACAAAAAAAATATATATTAGTATTTGTGATTGTTGAAAATTGAGGACAAAGAAAAGGGAGGGTGAAATTGAGGGTTTTTTTGGAATTAAAAGTCCAAAAGAATTTTCTTGGGAAAGTGCTTTTTCGGCATTTTTTTATATCACCATGAAACCACAAAACAAGCTGAGAGATAAATTAAACAGAACCAAACCACACTGGGTCACCAGAAAAACATGTTTTCTGATCATGGTGTGGTGAAACTGAAGCTAGGGAGCATTGTGCTCCCACTTTTCCTACAAGGTACTAGTTTCCTGGTGGGGCTAGAATTCTCACAATGCTGAAGGGCATCGCTGGAGGCATGGGCTCTTGGGAGGCAATGTGCCACTAAAAGGCAGTTTGTTTTAAGCTGGAAGTGCTGCACAATGAGCAGTGTCGGTCCTAAGTTTTATCCTAAGTGTTACCAAGCCATCATCTTGATACTCTTCAGGATGTTATGCAATGACTTTAAGAAGCTTGGCAGCGCATCTTTAACTCTCATTGGAGACAGTCTTTTCTCCTCACTCACTCTTGTGTGTGTATTATGTGTTGCACAGCCTAAGCAAAACCATATCTTTACAGGAGCACTGATTTGAAAGACTTGAGGAGCTTGTGTAGAGAACCTGGAAATCCCACAGACTACACTATTTGCGCTGAAAAAATCCAGAGTTAGATCCTCTCTTATTCCACAGCCCTATCTCTAACACTTACCCCTCCTCAGAGGTGAAGCACAAACTGGAGCTAGCAGAGGGGAGCAAATTGTTACTGGCAGAAACTGCAGATTTCAGGTCAGCACCACTTCAGATTGCCCTCAATCCATTTGGAGAGTCTGGGATGAAGTTAATTTGGAGAGGGGGGAATCTGTAGCCCACTGGAGATAAACCTGCCATGTCTTGTGCTCCCTTTCCTAGGGTGAGCTAGGAAGACAAGAACTGCACCAGATGCTAAGATGCCTCTAAAGGAAATGTTGGCATTGATCAAGCTGTCACACTGAAGGGTGTGGAAAGCTGGACTTGGGGCTGCCCAGCTGATCTTGTTAAACTGAGGCAGTACCTTTCAACATCTCCACAATAACACTGGGTTTATGCATGTTTGTACATACACATACAAAATGTACAGGACCATGTTCCATCTGTTTACCTCTCTGTGCATCCCTCCAATAACTTTTGCTCATCTCAAGTGAATTTGACATAGGAGCAGGAGTTCCTAGGTATTTTAGGGTTTTGCCAGTTTATTTGTAGGATGTGTATCAAACATGGAGCTACATAGAACATGATAGCTGGACATGTTGTGATGGCTCATTTGCAAGATTGTGCTGCTGCTGTTTACTTGTGTTACCCTCACTTTCCCATTTCTTACTACTTTTAAAGGTGGCATGAAGAGCAGGAGCAGCTGCTGCCAGGAAAGGAAGCTGCAGGAGCCAGAGGGACACGTGAGGGAGTGCAAAGACACAAGCTTTCACTGCTGATGACCACGCCTTCTAGCACATCCCACAATTAGAGTAATTGCTTCTAGAGCTGGAAGGCATGGGACCGGAAACTATGCATCCTATTTAGGACTCAGGGAAAGGAAAAAAACTGTACTGCTTAACAAACTCAGTGAAAAAATCAGTGAATTTACACTTACGGTTACTGCAACCTTACGAGGGAAAATACTCTCAGAAATTATTTTATTCTTAAAAAAAAAGAGCTGTTGCTCCATAGCTATCAGAGGGAAACAGATCAGTGTTTGTTCTGTCTCCCGTTCTCCTGTCTGCTGTTTCATACACTCTTGAAAGTGTTGTTCCTGGTGGAGCTTTGCACTTGTTCTACTACTCTGAAAGTGCAGCCCTTTATCTTAGGAGTCATCACAGAAGCAGCATATTATAATTTGGGTTGGAAAGGACCTTAAAGATCCAACCCCTCTGCCATGGGATGCTACCCACTAGAGCAGGTTGCTCGGGGTGAAATAATAGAATGGTTTACCTTTGTGGCTTCCTCTCCCCTCCTAGTCAAGAATAAGATCTCTTTATGTGACCGGGGCTGTTTCCATTCGCTATTCAGTAGCATTAGCATCTGTGTGTAAAACTTTCAGGCTTCTTAGGAAACCTTACTCAGGTGCTGGAAGATATTGCCAAAAAATGGAGAATTAAAGTAAATAAAATTAGGTCCTCAAAAAGTCCTGTCTGCCCTTCTGCAGTGATGTCCTTTGCAGAAACTTTGTTCTTTGTTGCAGCTGCATACAAACTGAGTTGGAAAACTGCTGAATAAAAATGACAGGTATCAACTCGTCCACTTACCACATTATCAGGTGACTGTTGTAGCAGAGATTTGGAGAAGAATTGTACCCTAGCAACCATCTTGTGACTTGCTCGTCTCTGAGACCAGCATGTAAAATTCTACATGTCATTTCACAGGATGTTCCCCTGTTGTCACAATCTTTCCTTCTCTCCCATCTACATTTTATCTACTCACTCCATCTTTCCCTTTATTTTTCTTTTGTTTTTCTCCTGCCTATTTTTCTGTTTCCATTTTCATCACTGGGATGAGAATCTGATACCTGCTTATTTTAACACTTGCTCCATGATATTTGAATGCACTAGGAATTACAAAAATTAAGTATTTCTGTGGAAATGATGTGGCCCTAATGCTAGGGCCTGTCCACAAACTGACTCCATATTCACAGATTTTTCAGAAGGCTTAGATTTTATTATCAAGAACAGAGAGCAAGCTTTTTCTCTCTCCAGCTGTGTTAGCTGGGAGGTCATCTGTCTGCCTGGTGAACAGAACAGTGCAACACAAAGTATGAAATGAAAATCCAACATAGAAATCCTCATTGGCCAAGGAGAATACTTTTTCAGAACATCCCTCATGTTTACATTCTTCTCTACTTGAGAACAACTCTGACTGAGTTGGTGCTGTAAGAATCTGCCAGGCAGAAAACGCCTAGAAAATCCTCCCTGGGTTTCCACATATTTCCATTTCTTGGTGTTTTCAGTTTGAGTTCTTTCCTCACTTCCCTAAAGACAATGAATGCTAAATGCAGTATAGCCAAACTGAAATATTTAGATTCACTAAGAAACAATAAGAAATTACCTATAAAGACTTTTCCTAATGGAAACATCTCTGAATGAAGGATGTTGGGGAAGGATGTTTTTTTAATGCGGTGTGTATACAGCATATGTAACATGTACAAAATAAACTACTGAATATATTTATCCTCTTGATTTCAGAAAAGTACAATTCCAGCATGCTATTCCACAGTACTGTGTGAATATCCATGGATACTGGATTGTTTTTCTAGAGGAAATATGTAAATGCATGAAAGTGATCATCAGCTGACCCCTCCTCCAGGCTGAATTGTGCAGTTTAGGAAACAATGGGGAAAAGAAATTTCCAACTAGAATTCGATTGTGCAGTAAATAGGAGGCTACTTCCTTCCAAGTCTGAGCTAAAAGGAAGAGGAAAAACTTACCATACATCAAGAAACATCTATTTTTAAAGCTTTTAATAACCTTTTCTCCAAGTCTACGACTGCTTCTGTTTCCCTGAGCTGCATAGAATCACACTGATCACAATTGACAACACGAGGTGTTTCCGTTTCAGTGGAAAAATTAAGGCAGGGCACTTTCTTTTTGCTTCCTAGATTTTTTTTCCTAATCACTCTGTATTGTCTCATCATTATCATCTTTTATGTACTGTCTTGTTTGGATTTAACCTGCTAGAAAATTTTAGATAGTAAGTGTGGTAGAGCAACTGAATCTCTCCTTCAGGTACACGTGCTCTGCACTGTTTGCAGGGATGCTCTGGGGCACTGTGCTGCTCAGCCTCCATTCACACACCCCACTTTCCTTTGGAAGGAAATTCAGGGCACGAGCAGGAAAAAAACCGTGATACCCTTCAAAAGGTCAGTAACCTCTTCTGGGGAACATGGTGGGGCATACCTGTCCCACAGCACAGTGGAGTATGTTCTGACAAATTGCGTTAACACCAACTGATCCCAGTAAAGGATGCTGAAATAGCTTTAGTTTTGTGCTGCTAAAAATCTGAACCAGGGGTAGCCGAGAACAAGGCATTCTCCTAGATGGAATTCCTGCCTTCTCATCCCTAATTCTCTCTGAGGACAAAAGTGCAAAAAACCCACTAAAAATAATTAAAAAAACCCAGCTTTTGCATGACATATAGCCTGGACTATGAGGAAGGTAACTGAATGAGATATTGAGCTGTGTTCATTATCCACAGAGTAAAACACGCCTGGTATCTTTTGCTTTGCTTTAGTGAAGAAAGGTTAGAGCTCATTCACTCAGGCTTGTTGCATGCTGTACTCTTTTCAACTGTCTCCAGCTGAGGCAAGGTATTTGAGTAATATGAATAGAGGCTCTTATCCTGTGAGCAACTATAGTGGGTTTAAAGTAGCTGTTAGGCTCTAATGGTCTTGCAAAAAACCTTTCTCGGTGTTCTATGTTTATAACAGCTATTTTATAATAAAAATATTCTATATGAGCACAAGGTATAACTCCTTTTTGATACACACGAGACTGTTTTCAAAAATTCTTAAAAAATAATACATAGGCTTTTTTTCAGAATAAAAGCTTTGGCTTCTATCTGACTATACATATTTTTGAAAGGGATAGGGGATTTTTTCCTTGACTGTTCTTTTCCTTTGGCTTTAATTTAGTTTGCTTTATTCAGACCTTAGGTCAAAGAATTTTTACGTTTAATAGATGTATCCTGATGGGGGCTCTGAGCACGTTTTTGAATCTGTGAATTTAGAAGGGCACCTCTATTTGATACGTGGAGATGTACGCCTGCAAAGTCTCAGCCTGGATCTTTCAAACCTGCAGGCCTTATGCTTGTGATCACACACATTTGCTAATTTGTGCATGTACCTATTGTTCCCTTTGATTTCAGAAGCTGAGGGAATTTAATGTCTGAATACAGAGCTCAGGACTGAACTGGAGGAACCCAGGCTTTGTGAATGCTGCTCTTGGTTCACACAAAGTTATCAAATGGCGAAATGCAAGTGCCCTATTCTTTTATTCCCTGATGTATGTGTCACAGTATCACAGTGATATCCTTCCCTTTTCTTGCAGCAGCATCCCTACCATGCCTTTGAAAGAGATGAAGTCTTTCAGATCTGTGAGTTGCGTCTTTTTAATGCCCAGGGAGCAATTGCTCCTGTTCTTCAACCAAAAGCAAAACAAATTCCCCCATGTAATTAAGGCTGAACACACAGCCATTGTTTTCACCCCTTCTGTGTTATAATATTATAATGCAAGATGTCACTGTGTGCTTAATAGTGTTTCCCAAGCACAAACAGTAGGGTGGCCCAGCTCGTCCTCCTCTCAGCACAGAAAGACGAGGTTGTAGGCACCTCTCACTGGCTATAACTGCCTTATACCATGTGGTGTAAAACAGCTTCTGCCAGAAACGCTGCTTTGTCTCACAGAGAAGCAATTTTTTAAGAGGTTTGATAAATTGTCTTGTCACACTTGGATTAAACTATTGATTTACCAACACCCTTTGTATGTTGACCCAGGAAAACACAGTGGATGCTATTTAGAATATTACAAACCCTCTGCCATATGCATGTTGTCTAGCCTACACTTCAACCCTATCACCTTTCAGCAGATTGCTTCAGACAAGAGATCTCATGGGCAGGGAATCTGCAATGCATATAAGCTCACTCGTTCATTTAATACAAGAGAGTCCTAGACACTGACCTTGTCTATAGCTTCCAGCTTGGCAGGGCTGTAACACCGCAAAGACCTGCAAATCCCTTTTTAACAAGGCTACCTGAACCAAATGGCCCAGGTCCAAAGACATGAAAACATGAAGATGCCCAGCAGATCTGTTGCCTACACTGCTCACTAGAAAATTGTCCGAAGCTGCTGTACTGGTGTCTGCTTACATGGTTCAGTATCAAATCCTGCCATAATAGCATGTCTGTTGTCTGTTCCTAAAACATTATATATATATAGTTATTTCTTTAGTGAACTGTTACATGGTAGATATGGATGTGCAATTTTTTATCCAAGAAGTCTCACAGTTTGAACCAAAACCCATAGTCCATCAAAGTGGATTTGGTTTTAAATTGTTCAAAATAGACAACAGTTTGGCCTTGAGCTGTAAAGCCTAGGAAAAGTCTCTAGGCAAATGAGAATGAGTCTCTTTATTTGTGTAATTGTACCATGACATCAAAGGAAGAAAAGGTGTATGAGTAAGGAGGTATTTGGGGACTGTGTGGGGAAAGGAAGGTGTGTGTCTTCCTGTGTTCCACCAAGCTTGTTTCTGCATCACTTTCCATGTGTCTAGCAAAGAACTGAGGGAACCTGGATATGGAAGCACACATGGTGGGGGCTTCCAGCACCTGGGTGCTATGTGGCATACTGATGTCCTGCAGAAATTTTCTGCTTCACAACAGAGACCTTGACTTAGCTGAGATCAACACTTCCAGCATAAGCAGGGCTCATCCCATTGTAGGAGATATTTCTGGGCTCTCTCATTGTTTCCACAATCGTGGTATGAGCTGTTTCATGAAAGTGCTATCATATGTCTAGCACCAGAAAGAAATAATCAATTGGAAAAAAAAATATTAAAGACATGTGTTGGCCCAAGGGGAAATACTTAGGATAAAGCTTAAACTGCAGTTCAGCAAAACTGTCGATGTTACCAAAGGCCATTCCCACCTTTGGATTACCCAGATCAGAGAATTTCAAGGTAGTGTCAGAAATAATTTCATGGAAAAAAAAGGCTTTCCCTTTGTCTTGCCTAGGAATAGCTTGTGTGTTACAAATTATATCAGGTTTTCTTTCACCTGTGATAAAGGCAAACAGAGCTGTTTTTAAAGCAATAGATGAGTAGCAACTGGCAAAATCGCTAGCCTATTGTCTATCATATTCTTATTTTAATACTTATCAGACCAGTGACTCCTGCATTGCTCAGAACATCCCATATAATTCTTTTGTGCTGGCTCATGGATAATGCCACTCAGCTTCGATGAGGTTAGGTCAAATGATGTCACACAGTAGGATGTGACATGCTGTGCTACACTGTGCAATGTAACAACCTCTTCAGCCTCTAAATAAAAAGAGACAAGCGCTCTCGAACCTGGATCTATTGTTGCATTGTTGTTTAAAGACTTGGAGTGCCTGTTGACGGAGGAGTTGGTTGAATATGAACTTTTCAAGTAAAAATAATAAAGTGCAAAAACTCATCACGTGCAATGGCTGCTGTTAAAGTTGCCCCACTTTGGTTTGCAAACCAAACCTTTTATTCTGATAAAATAAAAACAAAACAACTTTAGTCTCTGCAGAATCATGGAAATCTTAACCAAAAAAACTCCCCTTGAATCGCCCTCTGAAGCTCATGGAAGATGTGCATCAGTAGGCATATCAAAGGGAGGGTTTCCAGACAGAAGTCCTTGCCTAAGGAAGCACTGTCTCTGAGCCTGATAGCTCCAGGGACTGACAGGGAGGGCTGCTCAGCTGCACTTATCTCGAAGGCTGGAGGGGGAAGGTGGCAGATGTGTAGACAAAGGTGGTGTCCTTCCTACAGCAGACTCTGAAAAATGCAGGGTTATCACTGACATCTTGAGCAGTGATGAGCAAGGGACAGAAAGTGATGGTGAGAGTGGGAAATATGACACCCAGGAATATGTGTTTGCAGGAAGCCCCTGGCAGGCAGGAATGGTGGTCTATGCAGTTGCTGCTATCACTGCTGCCAATAATAAAAAAAAACAACACTGTTTGCATCCCAACAAAAGCATCCAAAAACAAAGTAGAAAAGAGGAGGTTTCATTTGCAAATCCTGTTTCTCAGCTGTTTTGTAATTTAACACATGCCCAGATTGTGGCCCAGATCTAGGCACAAGAAATGAAACTCAAGGGGGAAAATCACCAACCTGTGATATTAGAAACACTGCCCAGAAATTACACCAAACATTACCAAAAGAGAAATAAAATTAGTCAATCAAACTGTCACTGAGCAATCAGCAGACGACTCTCACCCTATAGAAGGGACTTACACCTCTCCTTTGTCTGCAGTTGCCAATATAATGATCTCCAAGCAGGCTCCTCTCTGGCTTCAGCCTTGCAAATTCTTTTCCTATACAGATATCCTGTTCACAAGGACAGATGGGGAGAGTACCAGTAATGAAAAACACTGTCTGCTAAGTTCTCTGGAAACTAAGGCAGAAGGATATTCAGAAAAAAAGTCTAATTAAAAGAGCTGCTTGGTGGCATGTAGATCTCGAGATCCTTGCTGGCCTTATTTAGGCCAAAAATAAGGTATTTCCCATTGTAAGGAGGCAAACTGTGTCTCATGGAGAAGGCTGCTTTTTGTCTGGATTTTATTCTCTGCTGTTAAGAATAGGGCAGGGTGAATGATTTGATCTTGTAGGCTGACTGCCAAATAAGAAAAACTCCACCAAATTTTGAATACCCAGGCTATAATTCCCAGAATCACTTGTGAAGCTTTTGGTAGTGATAATCTCTGTCTAGAGAGACAGAGACTGAATAGATTACATAAATATTCTTTGCAATGGAGAACGTTATCTGGAGAAATAGGATTCCTCATCTCAAAATATTCTTTAGTCAGGCATTGAAGATATTTTCTGAAAGATCCTAAACCCTTTCTTCAAGCTCATCTCAAGTGTACTTTTCCACCAGCCCTGTTCTTTTCTGGTTTAAAAGTTCCTATAGGTAATGTTGGTTGTTCATGAACCTTTCCCTCCCCAAACAGCTTATAGATTCTAATTAATATAAGTTCTTTTTTCTTATTTTACTTCTAATTTCAAGTGTTACTCAAAATAATTGCTCCTTACCATTAATTTTATAGAGACTCCCTTTTTTTCCTCATGTCAACCTTTTGCTACTGGTTAGGTTTGAGCTAACATTCAAAAACTGCTTAGGTTTTTGAATATTTAATATAGCTGGGATTTTTAGTGCATGCATTTTTCACCTGTATTCTCTGTCACAATCTTTTAGAACTTGGTGTGAAAATAAGGACTAGGTAGTTTCATAGTATTTTACCTCCTGTAACTCTATGTGAGTGATGGGATCAACCTCTACTCTTCAAGTGGCATCAGCATTATTCTGACAAATGTTACTGACAAATGGACCCTGCCACAAAACCATTCAGGTCATGCTTGCACACAAGTTGTGACTGGTTTTGAACTCAAGACTTTGTTATTTGAGTGATTCAACACTAATACAATTTTTACTAAAAAAAAAAGCAGGGGGGAGGATTTGGGAGGGGAGAGAGAGAGGAAGAGGTGCTATTTGTTCATGATCATAATAAAAATCTAAATTTTGCTGGTTCTCTTAAGGATGATTTGGCCCAGGCAGATATAAACACCCCAAAGAAGGTGAGCAAAGATCCCACACTCCAGACCCCCTGCTGCTGCCTTTTATTCAGTCACCCAGCACTACAGTAATCGGATTGTGAGGTACAGGTTAATGAGATAATTAGCCAAACACAATCAAACTTGTACAATATGTGGAAATGGATGTTTGCTGTCTTGCAGTCACTTCTCATATGGCAGCAGGGCAAGCTGCTTTTCTTTTCAATGGGCAATAAAGTAGGAAATGAGGTAGATATAGGTTGTTCTGCCTGCTCACAGTGGTGAGGGCAGCTTCACTGGTACCGAATTTTAAAGAGCAAATAATATCAATTAGCAATTGTGTCTGGAAGAGTGTTGGCAGGGAAGTCTTCCGCTCATTGCTCTCCTGAGGCAGGCCAGGCACTCAAGTCTCAACAGCTTCCATTTGAGGACTTTCCTAGGGAACAGTGCTGCCAAGAGAAGGACTGCCTGCTTAATTGTCCTCTTAAAGAGGACCCTGAAGACTCTTCATTTTTGGTAATTTTATAATAGAACTGAAATAGGCAGTTTCGATAGCCCATGGAGCTTGCCCATAGACTTCCTTCATAGCTCATGGCTGACATCGATCTGACACGACTTGTCTCCTGAGATTGAGAGGGAACAGGCGTATGTTCAGACCTAAACAATTTCAGGAATCTTTTCAGAGGAAAAGACTTTGGGTTTTAATTCGGATTTTTAGGACTGTTACAAATGCTCTTCATTCAGAGATCTTTTTTTAGATCAGGCTTTAATGACACGAATGAACTAATATTCTTATAAAAGTGTTGGCAGAAACTTGATTCACCCAACACTGATTGATGAGGAAGCCCACAGAGCAATTTTTAGCTAATGCCAGAAACATATTTTGTGGTAGATTTAGGAATGCCATCCCAGTCTTCAGCCTTTTATTACTGACTCAAGAGGCCATCTTCTGCAAAGTCAGTGATTCATGCAGAGTGATTTGAAAGGAATGTGTTTGAAAGAGCTTCCTGTGTATTTGTCACAGTTTATGACTTTTTAATAACAAATCATTATTACTGTGAATTTTTCAAGCCCAAAATCCTCCATAAATCTTTTCAAACTCATCTCTATTTATAATCTAGGGAGGAACCTGTTCACTGTTTTTGTTCATTCCACTGTTGTTGATTCATGGATTATTATTAGACAGGTTACAAAAAGTTAGTAGGAGAGCAGATTTTGTTCACAAACTGGTGTTTTTTTACATTTTCTTTTTCAGTTGCAGAAGAGGGTCTGCTCGGTTCACACTGTGGGCTCCATGAGTGAGCTGAGAGACCTACTCTGGAGAGTGCAGACTTCCACCTGGGAGAAGCAGGCCGGACATGCAGCAGATATTGCAGTGGATTCACCTGTAAATCAAGTGGAAGGGGGTAAACTCACTGCAGGGGTAAACCAGCCCTGCACAGTTGCACTCCATTTTCCCCCATTGGCTGCATTTAGAAACAGTAGATGTCAATTAAAACAGAAATGATATAAAGTGTGTGCAGATAAACATCCTGAAGTTTAGCAAGTAATTTTGAGCTCACAGCATATATATTTGGACTTTTCTTCCTTGTGAAATTTCCAGAGCATTCCGTTTCAAGCTCACTAACAGCATGAATATGTGAGGGTATAAAGAAAGAAGGGATGAAGTGAACTCTTATTTAAATTGTTGGAAAACTTATTAAAAAATATTTTTAAAATAACGATTGTGTTTACTTTTAGTAATAGACTGTGGTTTCTATTCAGTGCGCACATTGGAGACTGGGGGCTGAAAGCTGTTTTTTTCTTAACTGGTTCAACCTTTTCCTATATGTGACCAGCATGGATCCTGAACCTGCAAGAGACTGATAAATCTATAGGAGGCAAAGACATTTATCATCTCATAGAAAGTGCTCATTGTCTAGTAGCATGAGGCCACAATGTTTGTACAGTTTTCTAAATTGGTGAAAGCATTAATTACACTGAATAATGGTAACCCTGGTATCTTGGCAGACATCTGAAACCTTGGATAATTATAGCTTCTGCTAGACAAATTTTAGTTCTCTGAATTTTGATTTTAGGGGACAGAAATAATTTTTAGATAATCCAGTGCCTGAGAAATCAGGATGTGAAGAACTGGAGTTTTACCTGTTTGGAAATGACTTATAGACGAGTAAAAGAGTATTCTAACCACTTCTGATGAGATAATAAATTTCTCCTAACTCAGAGGAGATGGAAAGCATTGAAAAATCAGTGCAAAAGCAAACCACAGACTCACAAAACATACTTTTAGCAAAGGAACACAACATAATGGAACATGAAATTAAAAGAAAAAAAGAGAATCAGTCTTGACGAAGATTGGAAAATCTACATGTCAGCAAAAATAAACTTGTTACTTAATAAGGTTAATAACAGATAAAGTCCCCTAAAGATAAATTGTTATCACATTTGACGACCATTTTATTAAAATGTTAATGGCCTCAGGCAAAAGCAAACTGTTCCCTTAATCTGCCAGAAAAAGTGCTTTCTCAGGAATTATACACACCAGAGAACTTGGGATCTGAGCTAACTGTAACAAGCATGTTTGAATATTGGAGCATCCACAGCTTGTGAAATTGTGGCTAAAAGGGAATGGATCTCACATGTCTCAAAATGGCTGTGCCCTTTTCTGCCAAACACAACTTTCACTCACATTTTCAAATGCAAAATCCGTTGGATTCAATTGCTGCAGTCAAAACAGCTGAGGTGTCAGTGATTGAAGGGAGGATTTTTTCTTTGCCTTCTTCCATACTAACTGTGAAAAAGGTGTAACTTAATAAGTGCAATTGCTGTAATAGCAAACAGACACAAAATATGTTTTCCTCAGCACCTCTAAGCATGGCAAAACTGTGAAGCAGCCTGGCAAGTACGCTAAGCATTCAGTGAATTGTGATAGATTGCAGTATGGTTTGTCTGGGATGAGAATACCAACAAAAAATCCTCCGCAAGATTTGATAAAAATTCAGCCTGTACAGAGAGACTTCTTGCTACAAGCACAGTATCAGCTCACAACAAAATGGAGCTGATGAAATTGAGTTCACATCCTGTCTTTCCTTCTGACATATGAAATGCATTTCCCTTGAAGCCCTTGGACACCTGAGCAACGAGGAAGAAAAGGTAAAGCAGAAAACATCTGTGATGCTGTATGCTGCATTTCTTTTCAATGTATCCCAATAGCAAAGGTACAAAAAAATTAATAAAAGCTGAACTAGAAAGACATAAAAGCTACACTATAAACACATACTTTGCACCCAAACCTCCTCTGCCAAAGTTTGCAAGTTTCCATGAAATAAAAGGGAATGAGTAGGACTAAACCAATTTAGCACAGATAAAGCTGTTTCCATCTTGGAGGAGGGAGGTATACCCTGGTTCAGCAGGGGGGATCCAGGAATTGGACTTAGTCTGATGCAGCTCCATCACTGAAGCTGTACTGTGTGAGTGTGCAGCAGGTACTCAGACTCCACAGCCTCTGGTTTGGGGAGGAATATTACCAAACCTTGTTTCCTTCTTCTTTTACCTGAGGTCCATGGCAATGATGGCTTAAGTTTTGCTGAAGACTTTTTTTGCTGAAGTTGGGGTCAAGTGTGCTGAGAGAAGCCCTGTGCTGGGCCCCAGCCAGGAGGGACGCTACGAAGAAGAATAAAAGGCTTCACCCTGATCCAGACAGGATGGCCTGTGGGTGAAGTGTTTATGCATACTCTATGTCCCCTTGTAAGATTAGACAAGGGGTTATGCCATCTTCTTTTCAGACTTTTAACCAGTCTTCATATGCATAACCGCTATGCAGTTTTTAACATGTTCTCCACTCCCCCTCAGGGTTCAACTCTTTAAAGTGAAGCTTTCTCTTGTCCCTTGCCTTTACAACACAAAAGGCAAGAGTTTCATGGATGTAATCTGATCATCAGTCTTTTGGGGAGGTACTTATTGTGCTTTTTATGGAATTTTCTCTGCCAGTTGGATCAGAGTGGGGACACAGATATTTTGGTGCAGAAATAGAGGAGGTTTCTAAGACAGTCTCTTTTTTCTCTTTTTCACATGCATGCACACAATTTTTCACCTTTAGTACCTATTTTCCAGGCCAGCTATTAACCTTCCTTTAGAGAAAATGCAATTTTCCTGGCCCAGTTTATTTAACTACCTTGCTACACCTGCAGTTTTTCAGTAATTTCTGTTCACAATAGACACCAGTCTGCCTCAAAAACTAGGAAATGGTTGAGTATTAATTACTAGTTACTCTCCCACATTCTGTCATGCACCCTTGGTATAACACAAATGTGAGCAGCATTTTCACCTATGAGATAACTTTTCTTTGATATTAAAATTACCACCTCATTAGTGTAGTTAAGATCCCAACAGGGCAAAAATGTGGTGGCTGCAGGTATTTCTGCTTAGTGAAATGAACCATACACTCAGAACACATTTCCACCTGCAATGATGGCACTTAATCCACCTGAAGTTTGTGCTGTGCTTGGGAGAAGTGAAGTTCAGGGTATCTACTTATGAACTAGCCTGTGGTATGCTCAGCTGGCTTATCCATGCTGCACCAAGGTTTTTGGTCTATGCTGAAGCCCTGCTCACGCTCTCCCATATGGAGATGCACCTGAGATGAGTCCATCTCTGAGCTCAAGAAAGCACCAAGCTTTTACAACAGGCCCACGGTGTGCTGATGTGGTAGGGTAGACATCTGTGCACCTGCTTTCTTTCAGCACTGTTTACGCTGTTTTTTTCCCTCAGAGCACCCTTGAATGCATGTGGCCTGTTGAGCATGTTCCCCTTGCAGCAGTGCGAGCCAGGCTGGCCTGTGCATGGGAGGTCAGGGGACAGCAGGTGAGTGGTACCATTGTCCTTGACAGAAACCACATAAGTGGCCATTTTTTCAGACCCCTATAGACAGAACCACTGCTCTGAAGCAAGAAACAAAGGCCATGACACTGAAGTAAGCAAGCCTTGCACAGTTTTAAACAAATAACTCCACATTTTTTTGGGGAGAAAAGTCTTTTATCACCTTTCCCTTCTTTTAACCTGATATGTAATGTCACGAGAAATTCAGATATAGTACAGTTTGGGGCTAAGTGGAGAAGAGGAAATAGCTAAACTACTCTGTTTTTATCAGACTGGAGCACTTCTGCATTGCAGTTTTGAGGAACATGGTGAAGCAACGCCCAGGTTGGCGCTTCTTTTGCAGGCAGTTGGGCAGACAGAGCCGACGCCACCCACATAAAATGTGCACACTGGGTCCATTTGCTTTCGGGAGAGTCGTAATCATTCAAACGCAGGATCTGCAAAGGGTGTGGGATGGCAGATGTCCGGGGGCCTCCCCAGTGACTCTGCGATGAGGCTGATGTGCTGTGTTGGGCTTGTCCGTCTGGGGAGCAGAGACGCAGTGAGGCAGGTGCGTTCTCCAGGCCGCAGTCAGCGGCCTCTAATCGCAGCCAGAGGGGGGACAGAGAGCTCTGTCCGTGCAGCGGGGCTGGCCCGCCGGCTCTCCCCAGAGATGACGGTCTCTTGCCCGGGAGTGCCAAGTCCAGGCTGACACAGGCAGATCCCTCGGGAAGAGCGCGGCACCCGCGCAGCCCCGCAGCTGTGAGGCCCAAGCGCGCTCCAGCACGGCCAGCTGAAGCTCCAGCGAGCGCCCGGCCTGCGCCCGGCCCGCCGTGTCCAGAAAGGCTTAGTGATGGAAATTAACAGCTTCCATTATAGCACTCTAACGACCCCATGTAGACGAGCCCTCAGAAGCCACATTAACCCGAGTTTAGGCCATAAATTGAACTCTCTGGCAAAGGTACTCCCTAACTAAATGCAGAAAATCTCTGTGACGAGCAGTAACAGTGCATATAAAATAAAATAACAGCAGGACTGGGGAATAGCAATGGCACATCTTTCCTTCCAAATTGAATTGTTCACTTCACTGTGAGAAGAAATAATTATCATGTTTATTGCATTTGGCTCAATTAGGCTGGAATCTTAGGCCAGGAACCTTTCTTTTTACATTTCTGTAAATGTTGTCCATATATGGCTGTGTCAGCATTGATTTTGCTGTCATGAAGGTACCACAGCTGTCTGCCTGAATTGGAACATGCAAACCTGAACTAATTCTTCAAGTGTCTATTTTTCTAGCTTTAATCAGCCAAAATTTCTAGTAAACAGAAAGAGGACCAAGCAAGCCTCCTGTATTATTTCTGTAGAGTTTTGCTCTTGAATGTGCTAGGGACAGAAGGATGGTTTGAAACTGTTTCCTTTTGTATGTGGTGTACATTTAACTCATGGAACCTATTACAACAAGGTGGATTAAGACCACATGCACTGAAAGGTTACAAAGTGTGCATGACAAGTGACATATATCCATGTAAGACTGGCATATGGCATAGCAAGACCAGAGAAGAGGGTGAAGCCTGTGGCAGACTCCAGCTGTATGAGCAGAAGATAAATACCTGACATGGAGAGCACAGGTACAGACAGTTTAGTCAGCAGTGAGTCTTCTCAGGACCATGTGCAGCAGTATCCTTACTTTGCATGGCAGGGATGCATATAAGAGCTGTACATTTAAACCCTGAAAGAGGGGCACTCTCAAAGACATCTGTCTTCAATCTTGTAGAAAGTGGTCACTACCAGTGATCAGTAAAGGTGAGTAAAGAGTCTAAATCTAAATTTCTAGAAAGTGATTTACATGCACTTCTTTTGATTATTTCAAATTTCCATTTTCTATATGAAGAGACAGAGAAGTGTAGAGAACTACAGTTTATAAATGTGTTAACAATGCAAGAAGAAAAGTGAGGGACAATATGTATCTTTAGCACTAGAAAAAATTCTGGTAAAAGGCAAACTCTACATGAGTTAAGAGAGATGAGCTCTTTGGTAGAGAAGTCTGTCATGGGTAGATTAAGGATAAAATGATAGGTGCTGCCCTTCAAAATTTTCATTAGGATGCTTGATACTCGGAAACCTTTCCATATCTCATCAAGGATTGGACCAAAATCACAGCTGAAATGTATGTAGTACAGATTTTGGAATGGAAAAGCATCTACACAGAGATGGGTTTGCCTGACTATTGAATGCAAGAAGAAAAGACACTTAAATAAAAATTTGATATGCCATTCTCAGAAGTTGAGGTGAGCCAGAATGCACGACAGAGGAAAGGCATGTAAAGAAAATGGTTATGTTTCAAATTCATTAGAGCTGTGGAATAAGATGACCATGATGCCTGCCTGTTTGCTCAGTTTGTCTTAGTGTCCAAATGTGTAGAAGGGAGAGAAATGCAGCCCAGAAAAGAGCTGTATTAGAAAGACAGTGTTTGGAGTTTCTTCCTTACTTCATGCTAAAACCCACAAAATTCTTTATGATATCACTGTACATGGGTTTCGAGGCTAGCCTGAACCATATGTGAAAAGGCCAGTCAAGATGTAATGCATTGTGTAATGCAATGTAATGCAATCCTAAGCACACGGGATGAGTTCATACGACATGCACAGGTTGGTGTCTAAGTTCTTCCACCTGGCTGGTTTGCTTGAATAGCACCTTCAAGAAACTTAAAGTCTCTTGAATCTGCTGTTAAAATAAAATAAAATAAAATAAAATAAAATAAAATAAAATAAAATAAAATAAAATAAAATAAAATAGCAATACCAAATCCCACTTTCCCCTGCTAGTGCTCTAATTTCAGTATCCAACTTCACTTTTGACGGCCCCAGGACCTGATGGTTTTCCCTGAATTGTAATGTGGGATTGCACATTGAGTACAACTTGAGCCCCTCCTCATATTGTGAGGGTTGCCGCTTCAAAGAAGGCTCTGCTGCTTGTCTTTGTTCTGGTATGGAGGCACGTGCTAAGCAGGGACTGACTGCCTCAAGAAATGAGCAGAAGACTTTCCATGGCACTGGATTGTTCTGTAGCACAGAGTTGGGTAAAGTTTTAGAGGCAGAGCAATTCCATGCCATCCTCAGTGCCGGCATGTAGGGAGTTCTTGGCAGCTCAGATGGTGGGTCATAAATTCTCCTTCACTAGTTTGGGGGCTTGATTATTCTTTTGTGCTCTGCTGGAAACATTACTTATGAGAATTGGGGCATTTTAATTTGGCTGTGCTACCACTTTATTAATATTTGAACATCTCACTGTTTTCTGTCTTGGCACAATGGGATCCACAAACAGAGGCTAAAAGAGAAAATGCTCCCCTCTCTGGCACCAGATTCCTGCCCTTTTATTTTTAATTACTTTGAATTATTTCTGGAACTTTTTATACCATTCTGAGAATACAAATTAAGTTTTGTCTGTAAGAAAGAATACTATGGAAAGTAAGCAAATGTGGCCTTACATGCTCATCCAGAGACTGCATCAAACAAGCAAGGGACAGACACTTGCCAATCTATCCATTATATCCTGGCATAACAATGATCCATTAGCCTGAGCAAGGCCTATGTGAACTGTATGCACATTTGGCTTAACCCATTCAGTTTATTTAGCCTCTGGTGTGCTCTGGATTAAAGCAGGCAGTCATTAGAGAATAGTATTTCTTCCACAAATGCTGTTTTCCATCATCTGAGAGAAGTGACAGAGCTTTTCAAAAGCCTTTGGTATTTGAGGACAAATGCTCGCTTCTTGTAAATGTTCATCCGAGACTCAATAGGATTTAACTGTTAGTGTTTCTAAAAGCAGAAGTTGATCCTGAGGCTAAAAGAATCATGGAAGATTGTGCACCTTTAGCTGGAATTTAGCACTTGTCTGAAATGTGTTTCTCTTCCCTAGCAGCTTGCTACAAAAGGCTGAACCCACGAAGCTCAACCCCCTGATATTTCTGAAGCATACCTTGAGACCCCAAAGTAAAACTTACCTCATGCAGTAGGATAATTCTGTACAGCGGCTTTCCAGGAGGATTCAATCAACAAGTCAGGAGTTAGGAGGAAAATGCACCACAGAGTATTCAACAATTATCTGATTGTCAAATGGAGGGGACGTGATTCTCAGTAGCACTGCACGATTCTCACACCAACTGTATAAAGAGCTTTAAAACAGCTTTTTTTAGGCCCATTTTAGTCCCCTTCAGGCATTCAGACTCCAAACCACTTTCCAGGAGAAGAGGGAACATACTTTATGTGCCAGGGCAATGTAGCATTTATTTTCTTAAAATCACATTGGTGTATTTTTAGCAGATTCGCTGGGAGAACTATTACCCATTACTGTAAAGTCATTTAAATACAACATGTATCTTTCAGTCAACAAAAACCCCCTATGGGTTAACCCCTGATTCTAATTAAAATCAATGCAAATTCTCATATTCTTTCGCACTAGTTCACGATCCTAAGATGGAGATGATGATTTGTTCAGACGGACTTTGCTGCCCTAGACAGCTGAATAGTAATTTTAT
This sequence comes from Vireo altiloquus, assembly GCA_013396875.1. Taxonomy (NCBI): domain Eukaryota; kingdom Metazoa; phylum Chordata; class Aves; order Passeriformes; family Vireonidae; genus Vireo; species Vireo altiloquus. The sequence continues at coordinate 142,257 of VZRF01005207.1, read as the reverse complement.
AATGTGTCAAATTCAGTCCAGATACAGTTCTGTTATCCAGAACTGCTAGTTCTGTTGCTGTCCAACATGTATAAACCTTCATAGATTAAATTAGAAGACTTCAATTTGGTTTTATATTTAATCTAAATTTCAGTCCCTTGTCATGGACCAAACCCACCTACTTTAGAAATTATATACTTTGTGGATTCAGACATATAAATAATAACACCTAATAAAATCAGGAATTAATTCAAAACAACCGTTTCCCAGGACTAAGCTGATTTCAAATATTTTTATCCTTCCATTTTTGGAGCATGAAGTCTACAGACTGTGTACAATATGGTTTACTTTGGGAGGATAAAGGCAAAGTAAATGTTCCTGAAACCCGTGGCTTGCCTGTACACAGCATTATCACAGTTCAGTATTATTCCTTTCCCCTTTCAGCCAAACCCTAGGGCTGTGCTTTCTGATAGTAAAGAACAGTTAGGTCCAGGCTCTGTCTCCATCCCTGAGGAATTATGTATAATGTAGGATTGTATTTAAACAGGCTGTTTAAAACTCATTGGTTCATAGTATCAGAGCTTAAATGGAAAAGCCCCAATGGAGCTTATCAAGATATTATTTCATATTGATTTGGTGAAAGGTATTAATTCAATATTCTTGCCTCAAATATGAAGATATTTATTGATATAAAAAAGAGATATAAGAAAGAATATACATTAACATCAAAAAAGAGATTTAAAAAAAGGAGCAAATTTCAGAAGATAAAGGTTTCCCTATTTCTCCAAAACACAGACCCAAATTAATGCATGCTAAGTTCCGCTGGGCATAGGATGAATCTTTTCCACCAGCTTTCGGAAACACCAGACTTACAGCAAGTGGCAGCACTCGCTGGAAAAGCAGGGGACATGTAACCTGGATGAACCTGCACAAAGACCATGTCTCTTTAACAGGGATACTTTGGGAAGGCTTGGGTTTTTGTTTGCTTTACAAAACAATTTGAAGGTGTGCAGACAGGTCTGTGAGTAGGTAGCAGATTAAGTGAGCTGCACCAGCAGCAGCCTCCCACTACAAAACATGAGAGAGGTGGGGCAGAGAAGGGAATGCTGCCATCAGCACCTCGGCTAGTCTCAGCTACTGCCCTCAATAAAGTCTGTGTGAGACCTCACACGATCAATGGCAATGACAACTATAAGTGAATGCAGGAGCAAAGAAGTTGCTGCAGAGGACAAAATGTAGGCCTATCCTCTCAGGAACGTCCTGCCTGACTTCAGGCAGTGTGTGGAGCAGAAGGTACTGGCAGAGGGTGCCTCTTCCTGCCCTGTATTTGCACAGCTCATGTGGTCTGTCTGTCTGTTTATTTCTTCCAGATCAGTGAAAGGGCTCAATGCTCAGGTAGGTGGGATGAATTCAGGCTGCCATGCTCTCATTGCCTGCAGGGCTAAAAGGCATCTTGAGATGCTCTGTCTGCTGTTGTGTATCTAAGATAAATACAGAGAATGGTAAATATATCTCCTGGCTGCTCCTGCTGTTTCCTATCCCTCAATATTCAGAAATGGATGGGATTTTGTCTAGATAACAGATCTGTGTGAACTAACAGGTTGGTTTTGTGCACATTCCCCAAGCTGAGAGACCTTTTACTCCTTCTTCCCCAGGTTGCTTCCAGCTATCCACCTAACCTCATCTCTGTGTGATCCCAGTGAGAACACCCTACAGCATCCAAGCCTCGGATCCAGCAGCCAGTCCCAGCTAAGTAGGATTTGTAGGCGATGCTGTTATGCTTTATTTCCTCTGCAGTGCACTGAACGGAAAGGGAATCAGACCCCCGTTACCATCAGGAGAGACAACCTATCAGTCTTCTCAACATGCTCATTCCCCTCAGAGGGAAGGGGATGGGGCTGCTGAAATGCAGTGTCATCATTCCTGCCATCTCAGCAACACTTCATATATCAGAGGCAGCTGATGGATCACTAAGGAGAATAGTAACTTTATTAACCACCTCTCTCATGTTGAGCAGCTTTAGAAAAAATCTGAATAACCGCCCCGTCCCCCGGGTTTATTGGACGAGGTTTGTTTTGCAAGTGGGAAAACAATTGTGAGTTTCATGCCTGGATGAGTTAACATGTTTACACAAACACTGCTGACCCAGCAGGAACAGGATACAATATGTGTCAAATATTGCTTGGGCTGCAGGCAAAATAACAGTGGAGCTGAAAGGCAGTGCTTAACACAGGGCTCCTCATGCCAGAGGCAGCTGCCGGATACGTGTGAGGGAGAGAGAAAGGGAGCAGGTCTCTGTGTCCCAATCCCTTGTTGCTGAGCAGTTCCCAGAACAAGGAAAAGTTTTCTAAAGCTGATACTACTCTTCTGATAATGAATAATACCTATTCTCATAAGTCATTTTGTTTAAAGAGGAACTTGAATGATGCAGAGACCTCAGCTTCACCCTCAGTATCTGACTCAAAGCCATCTGAAGCCCGTGGGAGACTTTTCACTGACTTTGATGTGAGGCTCATTTCTTATTTTGGATTGTGAGGAGATAGATTTTCACAGCCTAATTTCTGCATCGGGATGTCTGCACAGCAAGGAGAGAGGGAGATTTGCTTTTTCTGACACAAAATATCGTCGACCACAGAAAGATGGGCATTTAAGATGATTGGCTTAAAAGACCTATCCTATAATGGCAGCACAATTATAAGCCTGCAGGGAAAATTTCTGGGCTCTTGTATGAGAAAAGAGCAAAGAAGAACACAAAAAGGCTTTACTGAGTTACAGTGCCAGAGTTTCAGCTACCAGTTCTGCTGGAAAGCCAATAATAGGGTTTAACTAAAGATATTTCCAGCGTCAAGCCCATACACAAAATGGGTGGTTGTGCAAGAGCAGGGCAGGAGGCAGAATGGAAAAGGAGAAGGGGGTGTGATACCAGGGCAACCTGCTGCAAACACGAATTGCCACAGAAAGTCACCAGACCAATGAGAGCAGAGACTTTCTGGACAGAGAAGGGTGGTCTGATGCTCTCTAAATAAATGAAGGTTTAAAAAAATTAAAAGAAAGGGAAAGAGAGATAGTGAAATCAGCTGCCAAGAAGTGCTGGGGCCAGAAAAAGCAACAAAGCCCTATTTTTAATGTAACTTTTTTATTCTGCCAGTAAAAAATCAAACGATAAAATAGGCTAGAGAAAGGAAGCAATTGGGAATGGCTGAAGAGGATTCCCAGCTGTGCTTGCAATCAGTGCAATTCATGACTCACAACATGCTGGCCACATCACTTCCCAGGAGCAACATATTCTCATGAACAAGCAAAACAAGTGGGAGACAATGTTTAAAGGCTTTTTGGATCATTCATGGTTTAGTTATGAAGTCACCCATGAAGCAGCTCACTGGCTTTGGGGGTCAGGGTATCTTGGGGATTGGTCAGCTTTCCTTTTCTTTCCACTTCAGCTGGTGCCCCATCCACCAGCCCCTGGTAGCACGGCTGAGGACATCCATTCTTTTCCTTCTTCTGACCAAAATGAAGAGCTGGAAATCGAACTGCTTTACTGGCTTTTGAGCAGTCCTTGTCCTTCTAGTTTCCCACAAGAACCTTCTGCTACCCTGTGAAGAGTCAGAAAGGCATCTGAAAATAATACTTATAAGTTTATGTGAAACTAAATGTCTCAGAATTGACTGCATACATGCAGATCTTGCTAGTTCTCACCTGGCTGGTACATAAATCATCTGATTTAAGTGATAACACAGCAGGTCCTCCCAAATATCAGCTTCAGTTCAACTGAGTCAGACTGCTGCTTTTATTAATATTTTTTTTAAATAAAATTGTGTATTTGCTCTACTACACACTGAAATTTTTAGCAATATGTGTAATTAACACATAGCTATACTGCTAAAAAAAACCCAAACCAACCCAAACATTTAGTACGGCAGTGAACTTGAGGGTTTTTTCATGGTTGGTGTTTATTTACTGATTTTCATGGTTGATTAAATTTTTTTTTCTCATTTTGGAAGTCACATCACTGATTAAAGGTTACAGGGTTAATTTATAATAATTGTGGGTACCACACATCGACTGTTAGTGTTGGAGTCCAGCTAAAGTTCCAGCCTTCTAGGCAGTGCTGTTCCTGTCATCGGCTTTCTCACTCGGCTGTGACATCTCTCTTGTGTTGGAGTTTTCTGTGCAGAGGGTACAGCTACATCCCCATGCAGCTTACAATCCCTTTTCCTCAGGGAAGGGCAAACTTTTCAAATTGATCAGGTTTCTGAATCTGAATTCCAAATCAAGATTTTGAAATTTTCAGGGAACCAGTGCTGTGAAAATAGCAAATAGAAAATATCAAAATGTTTTGTTTCTACTTGATTGAGGTGCTGAATCTTATTTTAGAAGTATTTATTATATAAATTTTATATAATTTTTATAAGTAATAATATTTATATCTTTTAATATCAAGATGATAGAAGTCAATAGATGCTTGATATATGGGTATTTTTAATGAATAAGGAAAATAACACATGCTATACAGTAACACAGAGTGAAAAATAATCTCCACATGAAATATTTTTCTATTTTTGGAATAATGTGTTCTATCATAATTGAAAAATACACAAAAAGGCCAAAATATTAATCTAATTGGATTTTGTGTGGCTTTTCAAAAAACAAAATACATTCTGTGATGGAAGATGGAAGATGTTCTGTGATCTTCTAACCAGTTCTCTTTTTAGTGCATCTTAGAAGTATGCAATTTATGAGCTTCAATGGAGAGAGAGAGAGAACTTCTATAAGGAAAACAAAATTTCAGCTGTAAGGACATAAAGTGCACAGGCAAGCTGTGTCTCAGTAACATATCATGGTAAACCAGGTGACAAAATGTGTTGATTATTTAATGTTCTACAGCTGAACCTCAGCCTTTAAATAGATGTCACAAAAATATTAACCCAATGGGCCTGTTCAGTCCAGGGGTTTCTGCTCCCAAATGAATTTGGTGAGACGTGTGTGAGAAGTTGCAAAGCATTGTATTTGCCTTATACTGCAGTAATTAATAAACCCTCTAGAAACAATTATAAACCATTTTAATTTGTTCAGAATCACTGTTAACTTCTGCTTAAAGCTGGGGCCAAGAGGTCTCTAGTAGTCCTGCCCTCTTCTGTGACATTGTGTTTGGGGCTGTCCTGGACTTCATCTCGGATTTCTAGTGAGTGAAGTCTTACAGCTGAATTTTAGATGAAAACAAGTGTGTGAAACCCATGGGGTTTTTTCTCTTTTCAGTTAGTGACTACTTTTTAAGGATGCAGATAATTTCCAAGTCACTGGGAAATTTAGAGTTTAACACCAGCCAACAGACCATTACCTTTAGCATTTGATTCAAAGTGGGGTCCTAAAAAGTGGGAATCAGAGGCATACAATAGCACTGGTGTAGCTTTGCAAAGGCCAATTTCACTATAAAGAAGTCACATCTTCAAGATGTTGACCTTCTCTTGACAGAATTCCTCCATCCCTCCCAGCAAGTAAAAGGCCAGAGTCTGATCAAAATAACAACAAAAAAACCCCAATAGTTTTTCTGTTGCCAAGAGATTTCATTTAAAAAATCCATGAAGTATTGACATATCTATTGCTTCTTCTCTTTGAAATTCTTGTTAGACAAGATTTGACTGACTTTGTTTAGTCCAGCTGGCAGAGGCTCTGGGATTGGCTACCTGAAATAACTCTCACAGCAGCATTTATCCCTGCACAGTTTGGAAATCTAGGGAAACTGAAAATTACAGTATTAAAATGCTGAGCCAGATCAAAAACAAGGAAATAACGTTTCAATTTTCAGCATGAGAAAGGGGATGTTTCAACCTAGCAATATTTATGAGCTGCTAAAAAGCTGTTCATGCCACAGTGGTCTAGGTTCCTTAAATGTCAAGTCCCAATCAATAACCTTGCTGAAATTTGACCCTGTTGGGCACGGTGTAGGAGAATTGGATGCTCTCCAGGCTATTGGTTGAAAGACAAGAAACAGCAAGCAACTGATGAGAAACTATCAATAAAACCTCAGTATTGTTTGGAGTTCAATTTCAAGTAATTGCCAGACATCTGAGATTGAGTCTGACAGACATGAAGAGGGCTAATGTTGGTTCCTGGTAATGAAAAGTAGGTTTCTTGTTCAAAATAGCACAATGGGACCTAATAGTGAAATGGCTTTTCCCCCTTGAAAAACAAGTTGCTGTTTGAGTGTAGGAATCAGTGAAGCCTGTTTCTTTATGGATTTGTGCCCTGTGTCCTTACAGCCTTCTCCTGTGGAAACTCCTTTGTCCTTCCTTCCCTCTTCCCCTCAGCTGCCCCAGCAGCTCCAGTTTCTCTTTCATATCCTATGTTCACTGCTTAAAGCAGCTTGTGTCTTCTATTTGTTACTCCAGCGTTCACCAAAAATTCCAGGTCAGGGATGGGTTTTCCCTTTTTTTTCTTTTCTGTCTTGTCTTGCTTCATAATAGAAGTTATGCTCTATTATAGAAGTACAAAATATATATCTTCTATTATAGAAGTACAAAATATGCCATGTCAAGTGTTTTTCAAGGGAATTCTCTGTAAAAGTGCCAGCTCTGTTCACAAAACTGGGGCTTCCTTGACACCCTAAGTTAGAGCAAAGTTCTAAATGGTAGAATTTGCCTCTCCACCATCGGCAGGTTAAATGCACATGGGAAATTACAGCAGCAAGATTGAGAGTTTCTTGTTAAGCTGCTCTTAACATAATTATCTGTGATCATGTGTTGGAATCCCCTTTTTATATTATTTAACACACTCTGGAAAATAATTTGTCCAAAGGTTCTTCAGTGGTGCTTAATTCAGGAAACAAATCCTAAAAAGAAATGTCTTCCCACCTTCTCATGCTGCTTGCTAGAAGCTTGCCAGAACACAAACTTCTGGCAGAAACTGAGCATATAATAGCACCAAAATCATTGAAGGAAATTTCAGTCTTTAGGAGGCTTTCACTTCCTACACATCACTCCTCAACAGTTTTTGAGCTGAGTTCTCTTGTATTTTGACCCTGTAGTATTTTGGGAGGAGAACTCAGAGGCAGTGGTGCTAGCAGGCACATGAGGTTCAGTGTAAGGCTCAATCCTGAGGCTGATTCAGGACTTAGTGTTCAGAGTGACTAAAAGAGGTGCTGAAACTGCTGAAGCAGTACCCTTACTACAGTTACATCCTGACCACCAAGTCGACACTCAGTGACATTTTTTAAAATTTCCTTAGCCAAATCCTCATGGAGAAAGGTAATAATGTAAAATTAAAGTAATTGGAATCTATTGAGGTGGGGTTTTTTTTTCAGTTTTGTCCTCTTTGGGAGGATTCTTCTTAGCTTTATTCGATCGCTTGCCCTCTGCCCTGGCTATGAGCTAGGGCTAGATTCCTGGAGAGTACACACATTGACTGTAGGGAGGGCTTGTGATTTAAAAAGTGCACACTGAGTCTCTGGTAAGAAATTTCTTACCAGAGACTCAGGTGAATTTTCCTGCCTTTTGCTGCATATTCAGGAAATATTTTTAGAAAGCTTCACTATGGCACAGGGGACCAAGCCTAACTGGACCTACTTGATGATTAGTCCTATCTATAGGGATGTTGCTATGGCTGGCTGATACCACAGCAAAGTGATTTATGTTTCCAAATCATCTTTCTAACTTTCTGCAGGTCTATGTATATGCCTTTCCTCCCACTGCCAGAATTCCTGATCTAGTTTCTCTCCCTCAACAGTACACAGGCCTCATTTTCAGTTCTTTGGAAAAATAATTATTCCTTTGTTTCCACATCTGCTATGAGGCTTTTTTATACTTGGATTTTTTTTTCTTGTTATGGCCAAGACATTCTACAGTGTTAAAAGACAGAGGGCAGGAGTCACACAAAGGATGAAAATGCAATCTGTACCTTCTCTCTCGCAAACCAAGCTTTACTACTCAAATAGCTAAGCTTTTTTCTTCATCTCTCTGCTGAGGTCTTGTATGTGCTGAAGTCAAGCCCAGGTCTAAGTGTGAAGATGTGCAAATCTCAATATAAGTGCTGCACAAAATTTCCTTTGAGCTTTCAGCCCAGAAGTCCTGTTAGATGTGAGTTCTTAATGAGGTATCCTAGTGATATCCTAGTGATAACCTTGCAACTGAAGCTGCATAACTGCTTCATTGGCACTGTCATTATATTTCCTTTTGCCTGTTGGAGTTCACCTCTTCTGATGGGGTCAGGAGCAGGAAATTCTGCTATTGCTCTTGATGTGTTTTTTTTTTTTTTTTTACTACTTTCATGAGCTTGACATTTGGAGATTCTAGTTCTAATCTTTTTCTTGACATGAATGTGGACAGATGTGGTTATTTGCCTGTGGAAATCACTGTGCTAAAATTCATGGTTACTTTTAAGGTCAACTGACATATCCTGAAATCACACCTGCTTTAAATTGCTTCCTTCATGAACATGCTGTGCTAAAACATATAAAATTGTACAGCCTGAAGCCTTTTAAAATCTTTTTAATAGCAAAGAGTAGCTTGATCAAGGGAAGAATGGTGATGTGAAAATAGCTCCAAATCTGACAGAAAAACATTTTTTTGGTGAAAGATTCAGTGCTTGTGATTTGCAGAGGAGAACCGGAAAGAAAAGGGGTCACTCAGTGCCTCCCTAGTAACAACTCAGTTAGGTGAACCCTTGTCTTTGGGTTCAGGTCACTCTCTGTGCCCTATGTAAGATCAGGAAGCTGCACTGCAATGGAAATTAGCCTAATAGAAATAGAAAGCCCTATCGAGCCAGGAAGTGCCAGTTCCAGGCTGGGATGTAGCATGTTTCAGAGAGGGTCAAGACCACCCTTGCTTCTTGATAGCGATATCTGCCTCCACTGTGTACAGACACCACTGACCTCAGTGGAGGAACAAGCCATGTGAATATCATTTGCACATATTTCTTATAAGGATAATCTAAGTTGGATCCATTTGGGTGGTGTGAACTGAGAGTGAATTTTGCTTTTTAACTGCATATTTGAAAGAAATTCAAGTAATTTGAATGGCATGGGTCTGAGAAATAGGTTTTGGTGTCACTTGTCTATGTTCCCAATGTTGGTCACTTCAAGAAGTATTCTGATTTTTAAAAAATATTTATTGTTGGATGGAAATCAAGAGGACGAAAAAGAACCTAGTGGTAATAAGAACCATCCTCCACTTTTGAACTTCATTAATGGTTTGATTTGCACTCAGATAAGTTTCAGTCTGAGATCTGGAGATAAGTGTTCTTCATTCTCAGCTCCACAGGGTGTGAGGGAGCCATGAAAAAATAAGTGTCTCTATGGTATATTGTTTACTGAGGGCTGCCACTCTTCCTGTGGTTTATATGGCTTGCACATATGTGATGGGAAAGACAGTGCCATTAGTTTACTTTCTTTCTTCATCAAAAATACTTGCAGAGGAGTTCTGGATATAGTCTCCCCCCAAAGCATTTTTTGTTTCTTCAGAATAGGGGAATTTTGATGTACATTGAAAGCAGAACAGACATTGACCTTTGAGCTATAGGGAAATGTGATTGTGGCAAGGGCAATTCAGCCACTTGAGGCTCTGCTTCCTGGGCTTCTTTCTAATCGGGTCCTGCAACCTCCTTACCAGCATCATACTGTGAACACTTACTGTACTTAAAAGAGTCTGCTCCCAAGTATGTGTAGGTGAGGAGTCCCATCAGCAAAGGTCAAAGCAGACTGAGTGTAAAATAATCACCAAGAGAGCAGAGGTGGCCTTTTTATTTGTTTTTGTTCAAACTGTGTTTCTTTATTACTTTTTATTTTTTCACAAAGCGATCTCAAAGTGGATGGATATAATTAGGACTGAGGGAAAACATCCCAGCTTTTCTCTGTTCTAGAAGCACAGTCTGTATAATAAGCCAGCCTAGCTTTTTATGGGAAGAGAATGGAAAAAAGAAAGCTGTATTAAAGTTTACCTGTATTCATTTTTCTCCTTCAGGAATGCTTATCCCAAACCTTAGAGCCTCTACTTCCATGAAGCTAATCTATCCTGCTAATAGCCATGTGGAGCAACAAATTGCCTTCTTGCCCAAGTGGATAGAATGCATTCATCTAATCACCATCCAGCTAAAGGGGTTCAAATTAATCATGCCTGGCTGCTTTTTTTATTGCTCACTTTCCCCCAGCTCACTGTCCTCAAGAGCACCCCTTCCACCTTGATCCTTTTCTTACACTTAAATGAAATGTTGGCTTTTGCCCTGAAAATGGTAGGAAGATGTTTCTTTTCCTCTGGAGACATCCAAATTGGTGTTAGGAAACAACATGAACCAGCTTTTCCTGAGGGTGCTCTAACACATTCACTGTGGCATGTTTGACAGAAACTCTGGGAAGGATGACAGCCTCCAAAGACAATTTCCTTTAATGCCCCCATATTCCTAGAACTTCCCAGCAGGCTCAAAGACTTTTCCAGAGCTTCTGGAGTAATAAAGGACACTGGGATGAGTCTGCTTATGATGGAAAGTTCATTTCCTAGTATTTTCTAGTATACCTGAAAAGAGAGATGAAGAAACCTTTGAACTTCCACTAGGGATTTTCTCCTGCAGGCAGGGCTCGCTGTTGTTTTAGGAGCAATCCTTCCCAAGTGCAGCTGTCCGTGGTGGCCAGCATGAAATACCCAGTCCAGACAGATCTCTAACAATGCATTTCACCAACAAAAGCAGAGCCTTGCATCTGTGGCAATTTTCTTTGATCAACAGTTGTTAATCTCATTACATTAAAGACTTGCCTTCTTGGGATTGGTGAGTCAGTAATTTGAGTACGCTTTATAATCCAATCTAATAGAAGTCAATTATGAAAAATAAGAAATGAGAAAGGAAGCAAACTTGCTAGGTTCGTTTCTCTTTGTATTTGTCATGAACTGGTCTTCTAAAGAAGGCAGAGAAATAGTTCCTTCCACCCAGCTTTGAATACAGTTGTGAATACAACTTGGGTTTTAGAAATCCAGTCTCTCTCAACTTCCTACCATATCACCTTGCATGTGAATCCTGATGAGGTGTCTTATGGTCTAATTATTTGTTTCCTTTTTTTAGACATTACTTAAAAGTTTAGTTTATAATAAGAGCTTAATTGGTCAGATTTACAAAAAACATATATTTAAATAATCTCTTTGCTCTTTTTAAATTTTAAAAAAGATCCATAGGATTTACAGCAAAAAAAGTTGCATTTTGGCTGCATAGGAAGTCAAGTACACAATAGCACTGATAACTGTCCTTGAAGCATTTGTTTTTCAGTAAGTCTCCATTTTATTTACTTGCATGTAGAAACTTGCCCTCCATGAGGGCACTTGCATGTAGAAATGGGAGGAAGAGTATGTACCATCCCTTCCTATTACTTGCAACATGGAATTAAGCAAGTCTCACAAACAGATGTTTTCTCCAGGTCAGATAGACCCTGTAAGATTTCTTTGTGGCCTTTCCTTCTTTGAGGAATTGCTGAACACAGTGCTCAGATATAAAGGTTTATGTTTAACACTGGGGCTATTTGCAAGGCTATTTGTAGAAAAACACGTAGTGTGGGATCAGTGATCATATATCATAGCCTCAGAATGTCATTAAAATTCAACCTTTTTGTAGTGCACTGTTGTGAACATTTATGACCAGGCTGTAACAAGAGAAAGGAGATAATGAAGGTGAAGGTATTTAGGATGGTGCCATCTACTTAGACATGATGCAGAAGAGAATTTACTTCCAAAAGGAGACTGAACACAGAGCAGATTCAATACCTGACCTTCAGTTAAGGTGCAGGTTTCAGGTACAGAGGAACTGAAAAAGGAGAAAGAAAATTGTGGAAGAAGGTAACCCCTAAGCTCAGTGCAGCTTTCATTCTTGTGATGTCAATTTAAAATCACAGCATCCTAAGGATCTTACTGTATAATCACAGCAGTATTCACATTTTCACCTTCACAACTCTCATGTATGTGACATGGATATTAGTGTAGCATTGTAAAATATATTGCACATACTGTAAAAAATACTACATATTTGTGTAGTATTGTAAACACTGTGCACTGTTAAACTGCTGCCCTCCACACCAAGAAACACCCAGCCTTCAGCAGCAAATGAAATCACAGCAGGACACTTCATCTTGAGAGAAAGCTCCTACCCTTGGAATGATATGGGTATACCCTTACTTACTCTGAAGTCCTGTTGGATGAGGTGTTTTAATTTTACTTATTATCCTAGAAGTTTTCAAGCTACAATGCAATGTGCCTCCTGAGAAACAGTTTGAGAAACAACCCTTTTGTTAAACCACAACAGTTTTTTTCCATGGGTATCACTGATAGTTGGATTTTTTTTAAATAGCAAAGACTAGTTGCACCTGAGCTCCACCACTTTAGTTTTACTGAAGTATAGTTTGATGTCATAGTATGAACTACTGTGAACATAAGAAACCTGGGCACACAGCTGTGAGGAAAAATTCAAATTAGCATCAGTCAACACTTTGAATTATTACTAAAACAGAAAATGATTTTATATTTGTTACAAAAATTTTAGTAGAACTGTGATGACTTTTAAGCTAAGAGAGATAATTTTTTTTGTCTTTACAAGAATGTACTTGCAATGTCATTTAATTCACCTACGGGTGGCTTAAAAGAAAATTCAGCATTCAGATGGAGGAAAGGTGCACTCTTAGCATGGTTCTAGCACACAAACATTAGTAACTTCCCTCTCCTGGGCTTCAGCTTCCATATCCTGGTGTGCTGCTGAGCAACTATTAGGAATTATTGTGCACGTCACCAATGAGATGTACTCATTGGTTTAATTCAGTAAATGAATGTGTTTTCATTCAGATGGAGAGGAGGCATAGCAAGGTTAAGGAGATTTTTTTGGAATTATTTTATTAAATCCCATTGGTTGTCTGACTTCTACCCTGTGAACCGCAGCTCATCAGCCTGTCAGTTGCTTCTGATCTAGGCTCATTTGAACTGAATTACAGAACTGTAATTCCCACCACTGTTTATGTCATATGGGCATGCTGGCCACATCTTACCCTTTCTAGGAAACACTACGTATTGCAAATCAAGAGATTATGGATGCTTTCTTTACAAGGATATCTGCTTTTCTTATGCCTTCTTCAGAGAAGAAAGAATAAATACACAGGTAATTGGTCTATATTGCCCTTATAATCAAATGTAGATATTATGTCAGTCTGGCATTTATTTTGCTTTACTATTTGGAGTTGTGGGGGATTTTTTGGTTGGTTGGTTGGTTGGTTTTTTGTTTCTTCATTTGTTTGGTTGGGTTTTTGTTTGGTTGGGAAGGGTTGGTTTGTTTTTTTTTAATGTTTCTAAGACTAGGCTGGGGCAGAGTTTGTTTTATTGGCCTGTGCACGCAAAAAAAAGAGAAAATGCTGCTAGGGACTAAATAGGGACTAAAACTTGATGTCATTAACTTACCTCTCCTGAAATGAAGGCAGATTCCCACTGGTTTGTCAGTGTTTGTTGATGTTTGCTGCTGCCAGCGAGAGTGTTACCCACAGAAACACAGTTCAAATTGTGTCAAGTGCAAACATGCTGGCCCTTAAAGTGAATTTCCACTCTGGCTTCTCAGTCTCTCTCACCCCACCTTCCCAGCTCTGGAAAGAAGACCCATTCCTGTGCAATATACAGATATAGTAGCTTGCTTGACAGTAGCTTGAATGCAAAGATATACAAGCATATTCCTTCCAGGACCTTATGGGTCTAGCACAAAGGATGCTGAGAGCTGCATGCTGTACTCATGGCAGCATGTAATCTCATGAGTGTGCCCCCATCACAAATAACTTCTTGATAGTGTCTAGGAAGCTTTATTTAAAAAGAAGATGAAACAGTTCAAGATCTTGCTTAAAAAAAGAAGGGAAAATAAATGACACTGTCTGTAAGCTCAATGAGCCAGATTTTTGACTTACAAGCAATGAATTAACTGCTAAATAAATGGGTTGACACAATCAGAATGTAAATTTTAGGGAGGGGAAAGGAGAAGAAGGGAAATAATTTGGAGAACTTTAATTGTTCACAGTAGGTTAAACTCTTACCCTACGACACACTGACAATAACCCCTTACAAAGCCTTCTTGTAGTAGTCAGTGGGGGCACCAGATTAGCATTTGAGTTTGGATCTGGCATGCATTTCTGCAATAAATCTCCTGACTGCCCCCACACCATGCTTTGGTTCTTACTGTGAAGTAGTCTTGGAGGGTGCAAACTGGATGTCATTTGGATGAAACTCTATTGTAGCATGTGCTCTGGAAGTGTGATCCAACTGCCCACACTATCCGTATCCTTGGGATCAAACTGAAGCCAGTTTAAATTAAACCCCCTACAAAGATATATAGTACAGATACAGAACGATAAGCACCATTAACTACACTCCATAGCTGCTCTTCTGGCTACAAAACTTGCTACTGAATAGCCAAGGTGCTTGTTACCACCTTTTCTCTGTTTTCACTGTTCTCAGGTTGCTCCTCAGGCTCAGGAAGTTCAGCTGAACTGAGGTGTCTGAAAGGTGTCCCAAACAAGGTGAACATAACCTGATCTAGTCCCTATGAATGTGTTCACAGGAGCTGTTGTGTAATGCATCCATGATATTTAGAGAGAGCTTAAAATCAGAAGGTGCCAAAATGGAGAGCTGAATTGCCATCAAAAGATCACAAATGTGTGAGGGGTTAAATCTGATGACATTTTTGTGCATAAACTTTGCAGACTGAGTTGTCCAGGCTCAAGTCCAGCAACCTTGAGATATAGTTTCCTGAGAAGAAAATGAGGCCAGAGCACACATCGTGTCTCTGACTGCAGCGGGTAGAAGAGAAAGAATAAGGAATATACACAGTGGTTGTAGCTTCAGAAAATCTGAGACTCTTCCTGATCTGTAAAATTGTATGTACATTATCAGGTTTAACCCATCATGGACATTTCTTCCATTAATTTGTATAATTTCTTTTTGAACTCATTTATGGTTTTGGCCTTGCAAGCATCCTGGGTAATGTGTTCCACAATTTCATTATGCAGTGTGTAAAAAAGTACTTCCTTTTGCTTTAAGCCTGTTGCCTAATTTCATTAGGTATCTTTACTTCTTATAATAGAAGATAGAGGGAATTGTTGTTCCTTGTTTACCTTTCCTGTGTAATCTTTAATTTTACGACCTCTATTATAGCCTTTTCCAACCATCTTTCTTCTGGTTTGAACAAGAAAATCCTATGCAATTAAAAAAAACCAAAACCCCAAACAAGCAACAACCCAACCACTCTGCATCTACATTAGCATTTCCATTAAAAGTGAGATCTGAAGCAACTACTTTCATGTACTATACATTTCTTGGTAGCTTCTGGCTGTGCCAGACTAGAAGCTCTGCTCCAGGGTTGCTGTAAACATGTTCCAAGTCCGACCAGAAACAGAAGGGTCAAACCCATGACTAATTCTGCAGTCAGCTTTGGCCCCCATGTGTGGGAAGGACATTCAGCCCAGGTGACTGAACTAAATCCGGCCTGAAATTATTTCCCTTCAGGAGCAGAGCTCTCAACAGCAATTGCTTTGATCTGTCAGTCCACCCTTCAGCACCCAATTACCTTCTAATGTAGATGTGACATTATTCTTCCTGTATGGAAGATTTATCTAAACCCCAGTCATCCCAATTGTCTGCTCTGCACTTTGTCTCAGTCTAGCAATTCCTCTTCATGATGGTGGGTGCAACACAAAATATTTATACAATTTACACAATACACTTATTTATGCTTTCTCTTTTTTTTCCCTTGATTTCTTTCCTACTAATTACAAACAGTTTATATGCTGTTTTAGTAGGTGATAGGCACTGAATGGATGTGTTCAGAGCCTTGTCCACATGACACAACATGTCTTTCCCGAGAGGCTCAAGTTCAGCCAGAACACACTCTGTGTATGTATGCACACACAGACGCTGTTTTCCTTCATGCCTCGTATGTCACAACTGTCAGAATCAAATTTACTTTGCCCTGTTATTTTTCAGTCACTCAATATCATGAGATATTTCTGAACTCTTTGCAGACAAATTTCATTTTTGCTGCCTTGAATTATTTAGTAACATCAGCATACTTCATTATTTACCAAGGCTTTCATCCTACTTTGTGAATATAGTTGCAGTACACATCACTGTGTGATTCCACTAAACCTTCCTCCACTCTGAAAGCTGGTCATATATTTCTCTGCTTCCTATCTTTTACCAAGTTACCAATCCTCATGAGAGTCTTATCTTTTGATGTAAAACTTCATAAAAAACTTTTTGGATATGCAAGTAAACTTTATCAATGACATTGTCCTTTTCTATCTGTTCACCCTTTGAAGACCTTCATAAATTTTAAAGGTGACTCCCTTACTGAAAAGCTTTGTTGACCATACCATTATAATGAATTTATCTATATGTAAACTGATTACCTTCTTAATCACAGTTGGTGTGGAACTCGGGCAATTTGCCTCCGGTTTTCCGGACCAGCTCCCCTGCAGAGCCTTTTTTTAAATAATGGCATCACTTCTGTCCCTTTTTGTACCTCTGATATGGAGACCAGTTTTGTATGTTTGACTTTCTTCAGAATTTTGGGTAACACCACATGAATGTAGGAATTTACTATTAATTTTGATGATGTATTTTAAAACCTCTTCTACTGACACTT
Organism: Vireo altiloquus; assembly: GCA_013396875.1. Lineage (NCBI taxonomy): Eukaryota > Metazoa > Chordata > Aves > Passeriformes > Vireonidae > Vireo > Vireo altiloquus. The sequence continues at coordinate 125,646 of VZRF01005207.1, read as the reverse complement.
TGATATTAAACAGTTGCTCAGACTCATTCCTTCAGTTTTCACGGTGGAAATTCCCTAAGCTTTCCTGCAATGAAATCTGATACAGAAATGAATTTGGATTCTTGTGATTCTGGCTACAGTCCCCTAGGTTTTGATACACAGAACTGCCTTAGATTTTTATGAATTAAAAACCTTAAATCCTCACTGAAGTGTTATGGATCATTAGGAGTTAAAGAAGTTGTAGAGCCCTGTTAGTTCAATTGTTTATTCTCCTGGTCTGCTCTGAGATCACTGTGGGGACTATACCAGATAAAGTTATCAGTGGAAACTGGGCATTCTCTTATCTCTCCTACGCCCATCAGTGAAATACCAAGATATCTAGGAGACATTTAAAAGTAGAGATAAGTTAATATTTTTTTTCTGCCTTTTACTTCTTTTGCCATTTCCTTTGTAGAAATCTTGTTGGAACTTTTCTTACTGACAGTATAAGTGAATAATTAAAAAAAAAAATCAGTATCTATACACCCAGTCAAGAAAGATTGACTTTTCTGGTTCCTTTGCATAAGACTATGGCTATCTACTCACAGGACTCTCAAGACTTTAGTTTTCCACTTCCTTCAAAGATTCTGGGCTGGGACCTCTCACGTAGTAGATCTTTAATCATGAATTACCAGCCAGCTGGAACAGCAGGAGAAGGAAAGTTCATACATACCCTGTGCTCCAGTTAGTCGCTGTGAGAAGAGCACAGGAGCTCCTCTGTTTCGTCTAATGCTGGTAGAGAAATTACCAGCAGCTTATCACCCCAGCAAGTTTTAAGGTAAGCTTAGCAGCTAAGTGTTGATACTGGAATATTTGTCATCAGCACTCAGGGGAACCATTCACACGTCGGATTTGTATAAACTTTACATCTTAATGTGAAAAACCATATGCATCCAACACGTGTAAAGCTGCATTTGAATTCAAATGAGATTAAGAAGTGGTTCCCTGACAGTCTTGCTTTTAGAAGCCTGTACTAATGCCTTGCTGATGATTTTTTTCCTTTTCCCTAGTGATTCTGAATGCCATTTACTGTGAACTGCTGAACCTGCAATGACAAAAGCAAGAACAAACCTTGGTTGCAATGGTAGGGGCCACTTCTGGCTTTGGAATTGCTATTCCCATACATTTTTGCCATCGTTGTTTCTTAGAGCTAAGTCCAACAAATGGCCCTTTGTGGTACTGATATGAATCAATGGAGACATGTGTAAGTGGGAGATGACAATAACTGGAGAACCTTGATGACTAAGGAGCTGCTAGTTCAGGGACTCCCAAATAACAACCCAGCCATCTGGCCAGCCATTCAGCTACCTGCTGTGAAGGCTCTGCATTTAAAAAATTGTGTTATCAACTTTACAATAAAGAAACAACCACTTGAGCATCAGCTTCAGAGCAGACAGGACTAAGAGACCCATTATTTAAATATAACCCTTTCAGTCAGTTAGGAGTAGAAAAAGCAGGAACTCTCCCTTATCACTCAGCCTCCCCAGCATCAAGAAATGAACAGAGACAGTTGGAATTGTTAATTCTAGTGCTTCATGTTGCAGGAGAAAAGTCAAATTGGTGGTCATGGTGTGTCCTTTCCATCTATTCCCCACTACCTTCTCCTCCTTCCAGAAAAACTTCAGAAAGTATTGTTTCATACAGAACCTAGACAAGATGAAAGGCACTGCCAAAACCTCTATCTTTAAAAAACTAGACTACTGAGTATTGTTTGCTTAGGTGATGAAATAGAAACAAATTGATAGGAATAAAACAACCTCTGGAAGTAGTTAGATAAACAAAGGTCTGTCTTGGCCTAAAGAACAACCATATATGGTTTTGTGCTCAAATGGATGCTTTATTCCTCAGTAAGCTAATAGAGCAATTTAAGACAGCTTTTTTCTCTTGATAAATTGGGACGGTTGACGTGCAATTGCCAGAGAGAATAAATTCCTCCCAGCACCATCCTTACAAGCAAAAACTTTATTTACTGTGTAGAAAATTCACTGGACATTTGGTGAAGCTGCTGTAAGAAAGCAGCTCCTTCTGCTGTTGTGAATCCATTATCTGCTCCATGCAGATAATCCAAATTCCATTATTTCTGGCATTTAGTTTTACTAATGCTTTAGATCTTCCTGGGCACACACTGTAAATGTTGTCAGACTGAAGCAGCCCACCAAAGTAACTTTTTTTGCTATTCTGGGAGCAAGGTCCAGGTTCATTAGCCGTAAGCAGAGCACTTCTAATTAAAGAAAAACTAATATACAAGTACTGTAGGACTTGGCAAATCTCAAGGAACTTTGTGGTAACATGCTGTGGGGATAAAACTGGGAGGTAGGAGACATGTCCATGTGATTTCAGAGATCTAAAATGTATCATTAAAAACAGAAACATATATGCACATACCCACCATCAAATGTCATTTATAACGGCCAAACAAATCCTTAGCCCATGAATGTGTCCTTCTTGTTCTTGAGGAAAAAACCCACCTTTTTTTTTAGTCTCATAAATAATTTGAATGATTTATGATTAAAACAAAAATACATTTACTGTGCATGTATTATGCTCTAGTAGGAAAGACAGGTCCCACATCAAGACTTAAGGTGAATCTCACTTCTAATTTCATTTTCATGATCTATCAGTCACCACTAATTGTCAGTTATGAGAAGGAGGCACAGAGTTTTAAATTTGAAAAATCCACAGGAGCCCTCAGGATGGCTGTGTTTTGAGCATTATAGTTGTGACTGCTCCCTCACATTTTGTTGAACCTTGTGGCTGTTCTTCATTGGTCCTTCCTGAAAGATGAGGGCCTCATTTTTCATTGTATGCCCGCCAATTCTGTGACAAGAGATGAATAAATCTGGTTATCTTCCCTTCTCTCCAGGTGAGATCTCTGCTGTTCTTTTTCCTCTGGAAACCTGTTTCTCATTCAGAGAAAAGTGAAGAGAGAGAGAGTGGGTGAACAGACACAGGGAAGCGCAGAGGCTTCACAGACATATTTTTTTCTTTTCTCAGCAAGGTATCATCTGTTCCTCAAAGTACTTTATTTTCTCTTCAGCTTGCTTGGAAACATGGTCCAGACAAGGATCAGATGGTTTTTGTCAGATCCAGGATGGATTATTGAGTTGTGTCACGTCTGAAGCTGAATGTGAACATAACATGCAAGTTTTGGCTGTTAGAGAAATTGGCTGTGCACTTGCTAAAGAGTTCAATCTTCTGCTCACATCTCTCCCTTACCGATTCCCAGAGAGCTTCCAGAGGTACAAAAGGTTCAAGCCTTAGCTACATAGGACATGCCACTTTGTTTCAGGAGCTCTACTTCTCCTGGGCAGCAGATTTCAAAGCCCAAGGTGAGGAGTGAGAGACCTGGGAATCCCTCACTCCTTGCCACTGGGCCTCAGCCCTGTAGCGCGACACCCTCCGGAGTGATCAAGGGAATAACGATCATGCCTGGCTGCATGAAGCACTGATAAAACAGCTTTGAGGAGCAGATTTCTTTTATGCTTGCGGATCAGAAAGCCCTTTTATTCCCATGAATTCCTCAACGCCAAACACAATTTTGACTCTCTAAATGCCAAAGCGCTAGATACCACAAAGACTACTGCTGCTGTGATTTTATGCTGATGGGGGTCTGTCAATGATGGGCAGCAAATGTAAGACTCATTTTAACGTTGAACATTGCTACCAAGTCTTCTTATATAATCTTCTTGTGCTTAATTTTGGTCTCCTGTGGAAACAGGCAATGTAGAGGCTCAGAAAAAGGATAGGGAATTATCTTAAGGATATGCTTAAGGATGGGAAACCCTTTTACTCCTTGCTTCAAAGCTTAAAGGAAAAACACAGAGAATAAAAGAGAGTCTTCAGAGTCTATCTTCTGGCCCAAGGCAATGGAACAACCCTATAATAGGCTCCTTTTTTTTTCTCTGGCACCCGGGTAAAATAAATTACTTCTTTTCTGTTACAAGATCACATTAGGGATGTGTCCTGTAGGATACCACAATCTCAAGGCATGACTCTGAATGGCAAAAGAAAACCACACTGTGCCTCACATAGTTATTAATTCAGCTTGCGTCACACCCAGAAACAGCCAGATATAGAAGTGCCGTGGCAAATTACAGCCATAGGAGCTATGGCAAAAATGCTACTTGACAACTCAGCTCTTTGTCCCAACGATTTCCCTAAAACTGCCCATTGAAGATGAACAGTTGCTTTTTTTCATATTGCTACCAGGAGGATACCTACGAATTGCAGTGGCTGAGTGCTTTGTGGTCTTGGGAGTCAGTAGTAGCTTCTGAGGGCTGGGACACACAGCCAACAAACTGCTGCAGGTTACTTGGTATTTTACTAGGTGTAACGGACTGGTGCATGACCTCTTTAAATAGTGGTGCAAGTACATCCCTGCTGAGACACACACCTAGGAACTGCTTTAGAGCTGCCCTTGATGGGCCCACGTTGTCAGGCTGACAATTCAGGTCACCAGCTCCTCTTCCTGACGTGTCATGAACAACATTTGGTATGTCTGCTTCTCTTCCAGAGCCCACTTTTCCTTCACAGATGCATACGCCCTTGAAACAAGCATTATGTGGACGTTTGTGTGGGAGGGGGCGGGGAAGCATTTGGGATGAGTGGGACACCTTCATGGAGTACTGTATGTTAAATAACAGACTGAGAGAGGGAGTGATGAGTCTCTCAAGGAAGCATAAACACTATGTACTCATTAGAAGACTCATTATAAATAAAGTACAGGGAAGGTGCTCTGAGACAAAGCTTTTTCGTTGGTATTTATTAGGACAAAGAGCTACTTTAATAGGGCAACTGAAAAGCACTCTGCTGCAATCATTAATAGGCATTACCACTTTTACTGACTTCTTGGGAACAGTTTTGCCCTTCTCACTACATCTGCATTAAAGGGACAGGCTTTTTCTCCCATATTTATTCCAAAAAGTACAAACCAGGCCAAGACTAGGGGGAAGGACTGAAAACCCCAAGAACTTTTACATGTCAGCCCAGTGGCAAAGTTTGGCTGATGGAGTGAAACACAACAGGCTGCTGATAGACTTGGATGGGCTCTTCTGCCTGGATTTCCTCTATTTTGGGAGCTCCAACTGGGTACCTCAACCCACCAGAGGAAAAATATAGCAAAAAAGGGGAGTAGGAGAGAAAAAGAGGATCTCACTCTCTCAAGTTTCACTATGTATTTTATCACTTCTGCCAGACTGGAGCAGAGTTGTCTGCTTTAACTAAGCACTGCGCTTCTAGCTTTCAAACCCCAAGGATGTGTGTAATTTGGCACCTGAAAATGGTAGCCATTTTCTCTGACAGGTTAAGATACCTTTCCTCGAAGCTGTAGAACCTATCAGCCTGCTGGAATACTGTGGTAAGTATGATGGTTTGCTGTATATACTTTTTAGGGTTTTTTCTTCTCCACAGTAGAATTTTAAGGTCTTAAAACACTTTCTTCTGAGATTTCTTTCTTGCTTGTTGTTGGATTTTACCAGGCTGGGCTTGATAAATGTGCATGGAAGACTGAGCACTGCAAAGAATTTGCAATTTTTGCATTATGTGATCTTGAGCCAACACATGTGATGAGCATGTGGAAAGGGAGATATTAAAAACAATTGTAAAGAGAAGAGAACTTTGTTATTTTCCTTTAAAAAACATACACACGTGACTTTGAATTAGCTTGTTCTCCTATCTGCACAGGCATGCGCACATAGCAGTCCTGCTTTTCTGAAGGAAATGAAACAGTAGGCATTTTTTTTGCTGAAACCCAGTGCCTGCAATTGCAAATGTTGCATCCCATGGAGGGTGTTGCCCCTGCAGGACTGCACAGTCACCCCAGCAAGGTGCAGTTGAGAACTGGTCTTGGAGTAATCAGTCTCCTCCACCAGCTGGATGAGCAGCAGGGTGCTAAACCCAAGCTGACTTGGAAACATTGCTTCTATATTGGCTGGAGATACTTGCTTCAGGATGTCCCAAAACTTGGAAGGAGTGGACACATGATAGCCTCTGTCCAGAGAGGTCTGTGTCAGGCACTGCCTGAACACTGTCACACAAGTGCCTCAGCTTTTGGTCCTTGTTTTCTGCCAACTTCTTTTCTCCCAATGCAAGCACATCAGCTACCAATCAAACCCTTGAGAAGACTTTCTCTGCAGTTCACCCTCTTGATCCTCTGTGTTTCTATTTCCTCTTTGCTTACATTCTCCTTCTCTCCTCTAGTTCTGCTTGTACAGTTCAACACTGCAAGGTCCTCACAGCTCTGGATGTATGGCAGTGCTGGGTGAGATCAACAGTCCAGCCTGCTCAGCACCTTGCTTCTGATGGGAGCCAGAACTGAAGAGTTTAAGAACATGCAAAAATGTGGACAGCAGTAACATCTTTTCCTTTTCATGTAGCACTAGGTTTACTCTGGTGTTAATTTTCTCTATAGAGAAGCTTACTTAGAATGATGAAAGTAATCTAGATTAATTGTCTGATCCATTATTTCTCATTCTTATTGCTGTCACAAAAAATAAATGTCTTTCTAGGTTGTCTGTACTTAGGCAAAGTATTAACCACTCTGGCCACCAAATAACTTTCCTCAGCTGTCTGTAGTGAAGGTTAATGAGAGAACTGTCAAAATCAGTATTGAGTTAGGAGATTTGCCTTTGTGAGAAACCTGCAGCCTTTTGGTCAAAGGTTTTTCCTTTAAATTCTTGAACTTAAAAGAGTGCATAACACTCTTCAGACAGACTTAGTTCATTTGAAATCAGGCTTATATCAATTTAAATGAGACAGACAAGAATCAATACAAGGTGTCATCAATGCTAGCCAATGTTAAACTGAACTGAGAGTGAACACACTGTGCTTTGCACCAGTTTAATCACTGCTTTAGAAATGAACTTAGATTAAACTTCTGTGACCACCTTGTAAAGAAAGGACTTTGTTTTATCCCTGTGGGCTTTAGCTGAAACAACAGGGCCAACAATGAGCATTTCTTAGCTTTCTGTTTGTGCAAGCATTTCTCTCAAGGACTTTCTATTTTATAGGGTAGAAACCCCAGGATGTTTTAAGAAGGGCACATGCAGGTGGTACAACATGGCCTCATGTAGCAGCATGTGCTTTAAGCAAAGTAGCTCAGGGACTGTGTGACATGTGATGCCTCCTGCAGGGATATGTCCAACCTAAGGAAGCCAGGCTATACCTGACTTAAAAGGCCCAACTAGGCAGGACTCTGAGATGTGTGGCATCCTAGAGGTACATGGCATGAGGAAATGTAAATGAGCATTTAACCCCTTCTTGCTCACCTCCCATTTTCTGCTGCTGTCTCCTGGAGTCTGAGTAGGAACTGCAGGATACTTGCTGCTGTTCTCTGTAGCAGAGGCTGAACTCAGAGCTTCCTGGAACAAGTGGAAAATCCCCTCAGAGCTTCTTTCCTAATTGAGACAGATTTCTGGAGGACGTCTCTTTCTCTTCTGAATGGTATAGAGGGGGCTCAGTATTTGGTTATTTTAAAAAATGTCTTTGAATTTTAATTTGAAGAGAAAATCTAAAACCCAAAATGCAGAGAGGTTTTCCTCTCTTCTCAAAAGGTCTCAAAAAATTTGCAGTCATAGAAAAACTGGGGGAGCTTGAGTTGTGTCTAATGTCCCAATTGCCTACAACACTGTTACAATCAACATCACCCTCCCCCTAAACAAACCAAGCAGAAAAAATCCCCACAAAATCCAAACAAGCTTCCTTATAGCAGGCCTGTGTTGGGAATTTAACTCCCTCAGAAATTAATCTGGACAACTTCCCAGACAATGTATCTATCCCTCTAATTCCTATCTCAAGGATGAAGTTGATCAGAGAAGAACTGTAGAGGACTGGTGAGTTATTCTCAGTGTTTATCAGGGTAGCACCTGGAGGTGATCTGATCTTCCCGCCTCCTCAAAAAAATAAATCTGTCTTCCCTTGGCTAGCTCACAAATCTGCACTCAAACCCTTCTGTGCCAAACATGTGCAGGTGTACAGTATGTGTGTTACTACTGAGCCATCTGCAGCCTCCCCTGCACGGCAGTTGTTGTACTTTGGAGTTCCTTTCCCAACCAAATGGAAGTCCGCAAAACAGTTTCAATACCACAAATTAAGAAGCTAATACTTTCTCACAGTGAGATCAGCTTTGCCTGAGCTCACGTTGCAGGAACAGATTTTCCTTTCATCCTGCTTGTCTCACTAAAGAAAACATATGACAAGCAAAGGAAGTGATAGTGCGGGATCCACCTTTATCACCCACAACAGGGCATTTGTTGTACAGGCAGTCCTGGTGAAGGGAAACTAATGCTAAGATTAATTTTTGCCTGAGGATTTTTGGTCAGCTGGCCAAAGCACCAAAGCATCATTGTCTAACAGCACTGAGGATGTGTCCCCCCTGGCCCTCTCAGCAGAGCCACAGCTGATCTCAAGATCACACTGAGCATCGACCATCAGGTGTATGAGGTGTTACTGCTTACCACTCCTCTGCCAAAACACACTGGCTTCTCCCCTATCCTTTAGCCCCCTCAGATTGTGACATGCACGGCATTACTCAGCCTCTGTGTTTGTAAGGGAAGGAAGGTGGCAATGTGTTCATGAAATTGGAAACATCACCCTTTCCGGTTCTTGTTCCAGTTGGTGCAACAGAAAACGTCAACGTGCCCTCCTATTTTCTGCAAACCTCAAGGAGCTGCCAGCCAACACGCTGAGCTGGGGAAATTGATGACTGACTAGATGAACAAAAGTGCACTTTGGGGACATCCCCATAGTTTGTCATTCACTAATGTTGTCCTCCCCTTGACTTCTGTGGGCTTCCTGGGGAGCCAGCTGTTCCCCACACGTAGGTCAGCAGCTATGTTGTGTTTGTGAGCATAGGCACAGCTGTGAGTGGTGAACCAGAAACAGGTGAAGAACTTGTCCTAGTGCCAGCAGGAGGTACTGTGGATGACATGTAATCTGCAGGCTTTCTGAAGCATCTAGGCACTTTTGCCTTATGTGGCTCTGGGGCCCCAAAGCTATGCCCAGCAGACCACAAATAATGCATTCTTTAAAAAAAAACCCCAGCAACAGTGATAAACTTTTAGCCCTACTGAGCCCCACTTTTTCAGAAATGTCCTGCCAAGAAAAGGCAAGCAGAAACTTCCCTCTGTTTATGGTTATTTTTGTTTCTTCAGCACCACTGTTAAAGACACCCTCACTGCAGAAGCACACTCTGCTTGTGCACACACATATCCATGCCCACAAAGAGAAGTGGAAATCACCGGATGAACAAATCCGTGTCTGACTGCTTCAAAAGAAGGGTTAGCTGAACATAGTTCAAGTCTGCTTCTCATAGTTTCAAGAGCTTTTTTTAAATTTGCATGTTTCCCATGGCCCTGTATGGTTCTGTATTTTAGAAGGAGGGACAAAAGAATTGGTTAGATCATATAATTTGATGACAAAGAAGAAGTTTGGGATGTGGAACACTGCATATCAGTGGGAGAAATTTTCCTGGACCGAAGTACAAATGTTTACAATTTTAAAGAGATCTGCACAGGAAAGGTGTACTTTCCTAAAGAATCTAAAACTTACACCCCCAAAATTACTGAGATCTTCCTCTATGTGTGTCACATAAATAATCTGGAGACCATAATACTTAATGTAAGGAGTCGAGCTGTTTACATAACGTTGTGTTGCATTGGAGCATATACTGCACGGGTAGAAATACTGCCTGTGTTTGCTGAAACAATAGAGGGATATTCAGCCAGAGCATCTGCTGAGTGTGGAGGAATTAGGCCTTTGCTTCTCCCAGTGCCTACAAAGTACTGAGTGTCTGCATCTCTTAAAAGTCACCAATGTCTCCAATTCTAAGAAAGCTCTTTAAGTCTCTTTGGTTCTAGTTTGTATTCTCTTTGGTTTTTGTTTTCCTCCCACACTTCCCCTCCCAAGCTTCCTTTTGCATGTTAGTGCCAAAACAGAACAAGAAAAGGGAGAAAAGTGGCTCCAAACTGGCATTTGATTATTTTAGAAAGTTTTTGTAAATGCATTTTATAAGTTTTGGTGTGTGTTCCTTTTGCTAAAAAGATTTACTAATCCCTCTGGAATGAAAATTATTCAAAAAATGTCAGTTCCAAGTTATTCAGAGGAGTAATTAGCAACCTTAGCCAGCTCATAGAAATATCTGTTTACGCCAAATCCTTCTGCACAAAACTTCTAGTGACTTATTGTGCCTGCAGTTCTGACCTTGGATACATACTCTGTTCACTGGTGGTCTTTACAGGCAAGCAGCCATTAATCTAGTGTAAACATCAATATTTTAGTAAAATATAATCTCCCCTCAAAAAAAATTTATGATTCTCTTATTTAAAAAGGCTTAAACTTAGTTAAAATCACCACAACATTGTTTATGGCTTAATTACATAGTTATTTCCCTGCAACAATCAGGTGTTATTCACACAGAACTTCTTGGCTGTCCTTGGCTCTGCCTCGAAAGAGAACACACCCTCCATGAGGCAGAAATGCAAGAGTAAACATTTGGCAAGGGTATGTTCCTTTTCGACCTACTCCCTCTGCGTGCAGTCAAGGGTTTTATTTTATCAAAGGTATTGTATTCCTTCCAATGAACCTGAACACTCTGCTGTCTTAGTGACATCAATCTGGCAGTTTCCGTGTGAATGATATCCATGTCATTCCCACCTAGAGGAACTGTCCGTAAAAGTGATCAGTGGCATCAGTTTCCAAACAGACCGAAGACAAAGGCTTGTCTCACTTATAAGGCATTTTCCAACATGACAGTTGTCAAAGTGCCTATCTCCCAGCGTCTAGCATGTGCTTTGTTTTCATTTTTAAGTGAACTCCAGTCAAAGCATTGATATGCATGCATACTGTATACAAAACTGCCTATGAAAAGGATCCTTTGCTTCCAGCCCCCCCAGGTTTCATGGAAGCTGATCTCAGTTGCATGTACAGAGGAAACCAGGCTGGGATCAAACAATTTCATCCTTACCCTAGAAATTCCCACTTTTTAAATGCTGAGGGTAGAAGACGGCCTTTTTTTTTTGTTTGGGGGGGAAAGGGGCCTTTTTTTTTTTTTTTTTTTTTTTTTTTCAGGGCTGCATTGTAGTATCCTGCAAAAGGCAGGAATTGAGAGCTTAGCTACATCTGGGAAGCCAAAGCATTACTTTAATGGAAGAAGTGATCAAATTAGCTGAAGAAACCTAACTATGACAGATGCCATCTCGACTGAGCAGTTTACAATTTACTACCACAGAAGGAGCGCAGAGGAAGGTGAATACTGACAAAACAGCATTCTTTTCCAAGCTAACTGCTTTTGAGATGAATGTCAGCTCCTTACTTTATAATGAGACATATCTATAAATCCTTTATGCAAGAGGTTAATAGGAGCTGGCAGTCTCTTGACTCGTGCGGTTCGTTCAGTGCTACAAGGGAAGAACCACGGTCGGCACGTTGACAGAAATGAGCCTAAGTGCCAGGAGTCAAAACTGGCATCCCCCACAGTGATTAGATGGCACATTTGATATATGCTAGAGCAGGACAACTGACAGATAGCTGTGTGGAGGTGGCAAGCTCTTATATATAGTAACTACTTCAGCTCCTTAGAACTGAGCTATCCCAATAGCTGCATGTTTTTTAAGAAGCCCTAAAAACCTATAGCCAACCACTGTAATGAATTCAGGGGGTAGTTTAATGGAAATCTCAAGAAGGAATGTAATTAGATGAAGTCAATTAGGCTGCTTGGGGATTTCTAGCTGCTGTTGTTGCTATCTGGGAACCCTAATAGGACGATTAGGATTAACTGAAATCAGCCTGATTGATTAGGGCATATAAACCTACATATGCAAAATTCCAGGGGGACGGTGTGCTTGAGCTTGAATCCATCTGGAGTCTTGAGTCAGGAGCATGAGTTTACTTTGCTGGCCTCGGAGAAAGCGACAGATCAAGACTGCATACACACAACAAGCAAAGCCAGGCAGTGACACAAAAAGGCTGCCAGGGAAAGGACTGATTTTATCTGTTATGGCGCTCTATGTGAAGGCCATCCAGTCTATCCTGAGGAAGTGAGACTAATACTGAGCAAATCTTTTCCTTAAAAAAAAAGTGTGTTTAACAAAATAAATCTATGTATCCTTTGTACCGCTTTTTAGGCTCAAGTCCTCAGTCAGTATGGCTGTGAAAATTTCCAGGAAGTCAGAATCATGTTATTACCGCAGTTCTGTTAATTTCAGAGCCAAATTTGCAAATGTGAATTTAAAAGTGCAAGAAAAAACTGTCAGGGAGTAAATCCTGATGCTTCTGTGTCATGGGTTGACCACACAAATGCTTATTTGCATACATTTAAAATCCAATCTATGCTGTGCAGGGAAACCCCACCTGCAACCTTCTTAGGGGACAGCTGAGTTATCTTGGCTGGATTTGTTGCAGAGAAGGATCCTCATGGCCACTAAAGAGTTTCAGGAATAAAGGCTGGGGGAAGGAGGGGAGTTGAGGGGGAAGAGCAGAGAAAAGAGAGGACAGACCAGATCTGTTATTCAAAAAAGCTGCTCTAAAGCAAGGTAAAACAGTGCAAGCAGGAGCCTAAGGGATCTGATCCCAGTCATTACCACTCATGCGAGGGAGAGGATATGTCAAGGGTAGGGAACGTCTTGGGGGACCTGCAATATGGTAACTCACTTTCAGCTAAGTGGAGAACAACAGCTTTAGCTGTACAGTTTAATAACAGGCTAGGCCACTTTGTGCACCGGCAGGGCTGTTAATGCACAGTAGTCTGCCTTTCATTGTTAGGAGAGGAACCCCGCAGCTCCCATTTGACAGCCAGGAGTAAAATTATTTTGCTGCTAACATTTCTCTTTGGCATGAGGCAGTGGGGTTGCGCATTGCACTCATCCTGCCTGCAGCTCCCTGCACCTGCAGCTCCCTCCTCACAACACAGGAAGGTTCCCATGAGCTTGGAAGCAAGGGATTTTTGCTTTCCTCCTGTGGCTCTCATGCTATTCAGCTCTATTTGGGTGGCATACCCGCCTGTGTACCATGGCTGCCAGCTGTGGAGTGCTGTGCAGCATCCTGGAGTGCCTCCAATGGTATTTTGAACAATTAGTAACCAGCCCGGCATGATCATATCCTAATGAATTGCTGAACTGCTTTCTTCTGGTTGAATACTGGGCTAAATGCTGAAAGAAAGTGGACACCTGCAGATTGTATTGGCCAAGACCTGTCAGTGAGAATTTGCCTGAGTTAGGACCACAGGACTTGCCTCAAACCTTCCCAAATATGTCCCATATTGACCTTAATATTGTTAATTTCTCTTAGTGCTTTAGGAAGCATGCTTCACACAAGCATCCCACAGCAATTCAAAGAAACAGAGGCCCCTATCATAACATCAAATGCCACAATCGCTAAATGGCACTTTCCTTAGTTACCTGTTGACCCGTGAAAACATTTCTCTTCCATTAACTGGGCTTTATTAGGAAATGACAGGGAGAAGAAGATTTTTCCCAGTACCACCACCTTGCCCATATTATTAATAATCCAGCCCATGTATTCACAAAGCCAGTTTAAACCTTCCAAGAGAAAAGTCACTAGAAAATATAGATTACTTGGAGGAAAATATTTGAATTTATCCAACATTTTTTGTATCTCTTGCTCTATTTTTCAACCTTGTTATCAATACCTTAATTTGATAAATTAGGTTATAAAAATGCTACTGGGCATTCTTTAAGTAATTTTATTCATAGTAGTTGCTTCACTGAAAAATATTTTATAACATATCCAGAAAAACCCTTAACATAAAATTTGGTGAAAATTATGAAGTCTCCTTTGAATTCTGCTCAGTAGAACTAATTTGCCTTTTGCCCCCAACAAGCAAGAAATATTTTTCCTTTTCATAAATGTTTCATATCTATGGGTCTGACTTGGCAATAGGTATAGTCATACAGGTAATTCTTTTAGTGAAACAGATAATCTCTGATAGAAGTTACTCGTGTGTTTTGTCTTCTACAGCAAACCAGTTATAATTGACTGGGGCATCTGCTAGCAGAGATCTTTGTGGTGCCTTTTCGGTGTGCTATAATACTTGCCATAATCTATTTTTTAAAAAAATTTTTTATTGCACCTGGTTTTCTGGAAGATTTCATCTGTGGTTTGACTCTTCATTTTTCATTCTAGTTTAAAAAACTAAAATCACCATATTTCACGTAAATCACCATATTTCGCGTAGTTAATGTCATTTTTCTTCACAATGAATCCCAGTATCTGAAAATCCTGGATAAGGAAGAGAAACTGCAGCCAGCACTTGCTTCTGTCACTAGACCATTTCACAGCTTCTTTCATATGCTGTAAGTTTTCACAAGATTCGATAGAAAGTCTGTGAGACTTGGGGGGGAAAAATACAGGATTGTTTTTAACATGGTGGCATTTGACCAAACAGGAAGGAGGAGGAGGGGGAATGTGAAAGTCAAAAGTGTAATAGAGGCTGGAAATTCTTGAACAGATGTAGCAGGTGTAAACATGTTTCCTTATTTTGGTTCCTGGATTTAACATCCTCCTACAAGACTTCACTGTGCTCAGAAAAAAAAGGTTATATGTGCAGATGGTAAACTGCTAAAATGCCCAGAAGGTTCAAACTCATCTGTGCTTGTGAAGACAGGGAGAATTTCCCATCGTCTGACTCACAGGTGTTTGGAGCACTCCGAGTCAGAGGCAGGTTCGGCAGTGCCGAAGCACGGCAGTGCTTTGCTTGAGCAAATGCCTTAGGTCGTGTGCTGGAAACGTGCAGGCTCTTTTTCTTGTGATGTCCAAGTGGCTAAGAACATTAGGAGAGCTCTCTGGAGCAAGGAGGTGGGGAGAGACTTTTTGGCATGTGGTCCACACAGTCATTACAAATTGAGGCTCTGGGCTGTTGCTGTCCCTGGGCTGCTGCTCTCTCTTCCTGACACATTGCGCTGCCTCGGGTCACTGCCTCGCTGCTTGCCTGCCCATTGTAGTTTTGATCATACATTCCCTTTTGGCACAGGACGATTATTTTCTGCATTCTGCTAGGTCCTCTTCCCGTTTGTCCCTATTAGTCCATGGCCAGCGTAGGAGCGAAAAGAAGCAGGTGTCTTAAACGCTTGGCTGGCACACTGGAATGGGGACGCACCAGAGACAGCTCTGGCTGTGCGAGCAGCGCTCACAGCACGCTCTGACCGGCCATGCTCAGCACTGACAAGCAGTGAGGAAGCAGGGGCCTGCCTTCGAAAGTCTTGCTTGTTATTAATAATAAACATACCTGTCAGGTTGTGCGGAGGGAGGTAACTATGACACCACCACAAGGTGGGCAAAGAACGGGCACTGCCTCTGTAGGTTCACCCTCAACCCAGCACTGCCCGGTGGACTCTGCTCAGGCCACCCCACCTGCCTCCACCGCCATGTCCAGCTGAGGCCACCTCACCTCCATGTCAGCTATCCCCATGCCTGTGATGGCTGGCTCCCCGTCTCCAGCCGGATCCTCCGCTAGCGCAAATCGCTTGTGTCAGCTGAACAGCTGGCCTTGCGCACGACGGACAGCCTGCACCAGCATCCCTCCAAATGTGCTGCAGGGTCAAAAAGAGACTGCCAGCACCTCCCTGAGGAGCAGCAGCTCAATCTAAATCTAGGTGAGATGCAAGCTGTGCTGATGGAAAGAGGAGAAATAGTTGCCCACTACTTCCTCCTCCAGCACCCCTCTAATTTCACGAAGATCCTAAGTAAGTATCAAACCCATCTGCCAGACTCATACATTAGAAAGGGGTTGAACAGCAAGGTGGCAAACTTGTGGGTGACACAACGTTATTTATGGTAGTAAAAACATGGCACATGACAAAAACATCATCTCATGACACTGAGTAATCGGGTGATAAAACAGAGGAAAGGCAATGCAGATACGTGTATTGTAATGCCAGTGGGAAAAGAAGACTTTACATACAGAGCTGAGGGTGCTGGACTCCCTGTTAGCTCTGAGAGAAAAAATCCTTGAAGAGCTGTGAAATCTAGACATATTTATGAAAATGCCAGATCCATTCTCAGCAGCGTTCAAAAAAGTAAATCAAATTTTAGAATTTTGTATGGAAGAAACAAAGCTAAAAGCACTGCTGCATCCTGATATAAATACATCTGATGTGCCTGCACCCAGAAAATGGTGTTGTTCAAGCCTGGTAGCTCCAAAATGGTAACACTGGGGCCAGAGAACAGTCCAGGCTGTGACATGGCTTCTGTACTAGGATTTCAAAATAGATTAAGAATACAAATCTGTAAAATCAAAATGTTAGGGAGGACATGACAGAAATTTGTAAAATCATGAATGGCATCGAGAAGGCAAATAGGGAATGATTGTAATTGACTCTCATACCACAAGAACTAGGAGTATCAGATGAAATTATTAGGTGGCCTGTTCAAAACAAACAAAATAAGGGCTCTTCTTTAAACCCCGCTTTGTTGGAGTGTGCCACTAATTGTCACAGGATGCTGCAATGTCAAAAATTGATATGGGTTCAAGAAGCAATTACACAAATTCATGGAAGCAAAAATCCATCAAGGGCTATTAAATTTAAAGATACCACATCTGTCTCAGGGAAGTCCCTGAGCCACAGCTTGCTGGAGTTTGGGACAGCATGCCAGGGAACTATCATTGTGTGCTTACCCCTCTCTTGTGCTGTTCCCCAGGCATCAGCTGTTGTTTATGTTTGAGACAGGCTATTGGGCTGGATGGACTTGTCTCAACCAGCATGGCTGTTCTTATGTTTGGATGCCAGGAAATTAATTTTTCCACATCCAGTCTGTCGGAAATGATGCCCTTTCTTTCATACAAGGACTTGGGTAGGGTGATTTGGGAATTTGTTAACTCTAGATTATTTTAATCACCTGTAATGGGATTTGAAGATTGAGGCAACATAGATGCTGCTCTGAGCAGGATTGGTAGCACATTTCCAAAGCACGAGAATAAGCAGGGGTATAGGTTTCACTGCTCTTAGACTCCCTCCACATGTTAATTCCAGACCTAGTGCCCACTCTTCAAAGCCTGAGTAGCCAGGGCTTCACTAAGAACCAGAAATTCCTCAGTCAGAAATCTCTCAGATAGGTTTGGAGGTCCCACTTCTGTGGGAAACAATGGGAGTTTTCCTCCTTATTTATTTATAAGGTAGATACATTCTTAGATGAAACCTAGACTTTTTTTAGCTTTTCACCACCCACCAATGCATCTAACTGTGACCCATTCCTTTGGTCAGCCACTCCATGATGCCGTTTAACACACGAACGAGGCGTTGCAGACCCTTTTTTTCCGTGGCGGGACACGTCTCCTTTGCAGGGTGCTGCTGGCTGAGGTGAAGCTGGAGGGCAGCCGCAACGCTTGCAGTGCCGGACGAGTCACCACGGCACACACACCACAAGGTCGGTCTTTTCCGTGCCTTGCCTTCGACAGCAGCGTGGCCTCAGAGCCCCGATACTGCAATCCTGCGCTTGGCAGGCGCGCAAAGCTCGCGCGGATCCGATTTTGCCTTCAGGAGGTCGGTGTTAATCAGCTCTCCGGGGGGAAGCCGTGTTGGGAGACAACGGGCCCCCCCTCCCCCGTCTGGCTGGTAGCTATCGCCATTCCAGAGCCTTCTGACGTTCAAAGGGGGATGTCCACGCAATGATTACTGGTGAATTCCGTAAAATAATAATAATAACAGTAGGAGTAGTAGTAGTGATAATAGTACTAATAATATTATCAAGGAGGGCAGGGGCCCGGCCACCCCATCCCTGGCGGTCTGCCGGCGCTGCCGGCCCCCGCCGCCTCCAGGGGGCGCCCGGCGGCCGCGCCTCCGCCGCCTGAGGGGCCGGGGGGCGGCGGGGGGCCGCGCCGAAAAGGGCGGGCAGGATCCCTCCCTTTCCTTTAAAAAAAAACCCCAAAACCTCCCTTCCTTTTAAAAAAAGCTTCTTCTTTTTCTTAAGGCCTGGGGAGAAAGCTCCGCTTCAACCGCCTTGCCCCAAGCACCCGTCCTCGCCCAAGCACCCTTCAGTCCTCCGAACGTCCCTCTTGCACCCTACACCCCCTCGCTGCCAGCGATTTGAAGTACGCGGCAGAGCAGCTCTCACTTGGGGTGTTTTTGCGGGAAGCTTGACGTGCTGAGGACGTGTTTGTTGTCAGAGGGAGGAAGGGGTGAGGTTGGAGAAAGGGCGGAACGTTTCTCCAGCCATCTGAGGTGATTTGCGTTATCCTCCCCTGCGCCCCATCACCAAAAAGAGGTTAGGGTTCAGACGTCGGATGTATTTTTTTTTTTCTTTCTGTTTTTCCAGTCAGTTTTTGCCGTGTCGTTGTGGGTAAATATTCTAGAGAGAGTAAGTATTAAGTATTAGTAGCTGAGAGTACTGAGAATGACCTGAGGAAGGACATGGACCTGTTCAAAGGAGTTCAAAGGAAGGCCACCAAGATCATCAGAGGGCTGGAGCACCTCTCCTGCGAGGAAAGGCTGAGAGAGTTGGGGTTGTTCAGCCTGGGAAAGAGAAGGCTCCAAGGAAACTTAACATTTTCCTTTATGGTACCTTTTATAGCACCTTTAGTACCTAAAGGGGATTTGCAAGAAAACTGAATAGGGACTTTTGACAACGGCATGCAGAGACAGAACAAGGGGGAATGGCTATAAACTGAAAGATGGTGGGTTTAGATTGGCTATTAGGAAGAAAATACTGTGAGGGTGGTGAGGCAATGGAACAGGTTGCCCAGAGAGGCTATGGATGCCCTGTCCCTGGAAGTGTTTAAGACCAGATTGGATGGGGCTCTGAGCAAGCTGGTCTAGTGAAAGATGTCCCTGCCCATGGCAGAGAGGTAGGAATGAGAAGATTTTTAAGGTCCCTTCCAACCCCAACCACCCTATGATTCTATGAAATAAGAAGTAGATGTAAAAGTACAGAACGAGTCTTATGAGATGATTAGGGTTGCTCAGGTGTCTGATATAGGGTATTGGGGCCTGTTTTACCACAGGGAAGCTGGGGTGGTAACAGATGAGTTCTGTGATCTTAGTGGTCTTTTCTAACCTCTGCAATTCTATGATTCTGTGATTTGCTTAGGCGGGAGCCCTGGCAGGTCCTTGGCTGAAGCCAGCAATTGCCTGATCTCTTTCCTCTGTGTTTGAGGGCTGAGCTTTTCACATGAATGTATTGCCTGTGTGGTTTGTTGTGGGTAGAGCCTGGGTAGACAAAAGAGCATGATGACAGCAGCTCAGAGGTTATATAGCCAGGACAACCCCAGCACAGAAATGACAAGTGGTTTAAAAGAGTGTATTTTATTCTTACATGACTGCATGCTTGGCTCTGGGGAGAACAGAATAAGTGAGGTTTCTTAAAAAAAAAAGGTAATTTGTCAATTTATGTTTTCACAGAAGTCAGCTCTTAGTGTCAAATCTTTTGTTTGGCGCATTCAAGGACAGGAGGTATTCTGGAAATGGGGATGGGAGGTGTAGTCGCAGGACAGCTTCAAATAAAGGCTCTGGTTCACTGTAGCACAAGTGTTTTAATGCTCATGCTTGACTCTGGTGCCTCTGCTTATAGTCTGTATTGGGAAAGGCTTTTTTCCCATGCATGATAGACATCCCAAAGAGCCTCAAAGGGGCAAAGCATGAATACAGAGCAGCTCTGGAGTGGCATTATGAAAACTAGAGGCAAAGAGTTCCCTCCTCCAGCTGTTTCACTTCCCTGCAAGAAACTTTAGCATGCGGATGTGACGGCTCTGTTGACGTTTTGATCTGCCTGTGCTGATTCAGCCTGTTCCTGCATCTCACCGTTGCTCTCTTGATCTGGCAGCGCTGCCTCCCTTATCAAGGAGCACATCTCGCTGGCTGGAGGGCTGTTTGCTGGCAGATGCTCAGGCCCTGGCAGGCTGTGCAGCAAGGCGTGTGTGCCATCCAGGAAGCTGTGCCCCTGCAAGGAGGCATCTTCCACTAAAAATGGGAGTGCCTCAGACACGTGCAACTGCTGATGAAATGCCAAACCAAAACAAGTTATCTGGGACTGCCACTGGTGGTTTCTTGATTCAGCAGGCTGGATTATGTAACCTGGAGAGCAATATTCAACTGAGGAGAGGCTGTGTCTTCTACCTGAAAGATGGTATTTTCTTAAAGGTGCTGATTTGATTAAGCGTACCCTTGCCTTAACCCTGAGGAAAAGCAGTCCCTCCTGCAGTGCTGCATTCTTTCTGGCATACCTTTACTCATCTGTCACACAGTTCCAGGTACAGTGACAATGAAGAGATACTAACTTTCCCTGCCTTTGGCAAAGGGAGCCAAGGATGATTGCGTTAGTGTTCTTTCATAACAAACTCCAATCATTGGCAGACAACTTACAATCAAGGTTTCCTTTCCATCCTCAGCCCCACTGCTGGTTTGAGTAGTGTATCATTAGGATGATTGGATAACAGATTCATGCACAGTGCTGAAATTAAACTTGACCTGTCTAATCACATCGTAAATAGCAATTGCAGGTTGGGGGATTTTTCAGCCATCAACCACAGATCTTACAAAAAATGTGTTGGCATTGGGGAAACAGTTGTAGGTGTTGAGAGGAGGAAATATTAACAGAAAAGGTGTGCAAAAGATACACAAGTGAGTTATCTTGCACCCGACTGGTGTGCTTGCTTAGGAAAATACTGTGGGGAAAAAACTCTGGTGTATTTGGCAACTGGGAGGCTGAAGATGAGTGCTTCACATTGGGCTTCTGCAATTGGTTTGGCATAACTTTACAAAATTTTAACTGGCCAGGGATGCCCTTGTCAGTGTTTGTCAGCAGTCACGACAAAGCTGAAACAGAATCCCTCTTCCTAAACGCAGAGTAAGGGAAGCTGTCCCTTCTCACAGCACTCTGGAGTGGTGAGTATGATACAACATCAAACAACCAAGTGAACACATGAAAGTGCAGTGATTTATTAAAGCACCAGGATAAATAACATAAATAACCTTATACAGTGCATAAAAGTATAACAGAAACGAAAACAAGAAACAATTTCTCAGCTTCATCCAAAACTTACCCAAATTGTCTGGCATGGAGTATGATAGAACTGACCTATATTGGTGATTTGGAAAGGAATTCATCAGAGGTCTGTTGTTAAAGTCTTTTTCTAGTAATTTAGGTGTGAAAAAGCAAGTGAGAGTTCACCATATTGTGGTGTTTCTAAGGTGATACTTTTAACGTAAGTCATTAAAGAAGGGAAGGTAGAATGAAACAGATAGGAGACTGCAAAATCTGTCCTAGTTTTATGATGGATGGTATCTCCAAAATACCTGTGAGCTAGTGTAAGTGCATAAAGCATAACAAACACAGAATTTGACCTGGCATGTAATTCAAAAAGGAAATATTTAGAATGTAAGCTATTATTTGTGGTACCACCAAAAAAACCTGCTAACACAAAATTGTTTGGTCACAAGATCATCAACATGCTACTGAATGTGTTTGTAGCTGGGGGATGCTCAGACTTTATATTTCCCTGGAAATAGTTAAGGTGGTTTTCTCTCTTTTTTTTTTTTTTTTTTTTAATTTAGGAAAAAGCAGAAATTGTAACTGTTTTCAAAATCTAATTCAGAGATGAGAAGGATTTTTTTTTAATTTCATTTTTTAATTTATTTTTTAGAAGTGTTTTTATTTAAATTATTAAGAGTAATTAGTAACAGATAAATTAGTGACAGATAAAGGTAATGATATCCATTTAGTGTAACTGTCTTCTTTCTTAGTACAGAGTGCCTCCCATTTGTGTTGTAATGCTCTGGCTGTCAATATTATTTCATTTCAAAACAAATAGGATATTTATGAGTGTTGCAGTAGTTTTGGTACTAGATAGCAGGAGTGCTTAGTGATATGACAGAGAAATTAAACCATTTTTCAACTGCCCTATTCCTGCATAAGTAATAATACTGCACACAGCACCAACTAGTTATGAGTATGTGAAGACATAGTGTGAAAAGATCTGTATAAAACTTATCCATTAATATAACATTTTAAACTAGCCATCAAAATAACATTCAGATTTTTAAAATGTGTCTAGTATTTGTAATTAGAATCAGGAAATTTTGTGAAAAATTAATTATTTGCTCCCTTCCTGTCCTGAACTATATTGCCAGCAATCTTTGATAAAAAGAGACCCCACTATTTCTTGTCGTGCCTGATTTTTAAAAGGATTGGCTGTTCTTCCTGAGTTTTCAGGCTGCCTCCCTAAGCAGCCCCAAGGTGAAATGTGGTTGAACAGGTGCTGTGTCTCATCAGTTGTCCCAGCAAACAGGTTTCCATTTCCATACCTGCAGGTGCACCTGTGGAAGAAGGCTGAAGAAAAGACATGTGCCTAGCACAGATTTCAGACTTCTGGACTTCAAGTAAGTCTCAGTGAGCCCTAGGAAAGAATCAGTGAATTGCTCTTAATTGATTACTTCCTCTGTATGCTCAAGTTCAAACACTCATGCAGAACCAAAAAATCAGACCCTACATGTGCCTACCATTTTTACTTGATGTTTTTGATCTGGACCCTTGTGCAGTGCTCTCAGTCACTTGCTGTCTTCGGTTATTTCACAGGAAAAACAAAAAATATTTCAACATTTGAAACAATGACTTCCACAATGTGTGTCCAGTCTTTAATGGTCCACTTTAAATTAGTGGTTTTCTGCCTTAGTTTGGGTTTTTTTTGTTTGGCTTTTTTGTTTGTTTGTTTGGAGTTTTTGGGGTCTTTTTGTTTGTTTGTTTGTTTGTTTTTTTTTAAATTGTGACTGAAGCAAATATTAATCCTTATGTGGCCAGTTTACACCCACAGGCTGACATTCAGCTTACTTGTCTGGTTACCTTTCACTCCCTTAGAAGTAAGCCACAGAGCAAGAATCTACCAACCAAAGGTGAAAAAAAAAAGCCTTACTGTAATGACACATTACTGGAGACAGAAGATATGCAGGGCTTCACATCTTAGACCAAGAAAAACTATATTGCTGGCAAGCTACATTTAGCAAAGAATTATTTTGTCTGCCAATATTACTTAGCGTACATACTCAGTTTTCATATAGATCCAAACAAAAAAGAGCTTAATTCACCAGGGCCTCTGAGCAGTGCCATGATGCAAATGTTAAAGAGTAGTAACAAGGCTCTAATTACAACTGGTTTCCCATTTGCTGGATACAGATATTCAGACATTCTATTCCCAGGGAACACACTGGACACAACACAGAGCAAATGATGATCCTGGAGTTGTTAAGTTTGTAATGGAAGAGGGTAACACACTGAAGAGGATGAGTTTCAATGCAACCAATAAAAACAATCTTTGTATGAAAGTATTTTAAATAGATTTGATGCTAGCAAGATGAGAAGTCACAGAAATCAAAAGCTAGCCATTGCAGAATGAAACCTGCTGCAGACAGGAGAATTGTAATTTTATAGGCAACACTGAATTCAGTTCCAGGAAAAATGTACATGAAACGTAGCTGTCTTGACAACCCCATTCAACAAGCTACTCAAGATGGAAGCTGTGTGAACAAAAAGCCTTCTGAAACCATAAAAGCAGCACTCAGAAGCTAAGGTGAAAAAGCTCTAACATTATGGGAAGGTGTCGCAGCCTGTCAATTTATTAGCAGATGCTTCTAAATCAGTATTAGGAACAAAATATCAAGCCCTTTAAAAGTGGCATAATGGTGCTGTTCTGAAAGAGGAGAGAAAACACATGCCAGAGGACTGGGGTTTCCAGGACTTTTGCTAATGGTCTTTGGAATACTGTAGACAACAAAGCAGGGCACAAGCAGCTGATGTCAGTTCTTCAAAACAATAATAATTTTAAACATATGCAACTGGAAAAAGATTTTGCAGTGACTTTTTGAGCAAACATTTGTAGTCAGGAAGAGTAGCTAAGCAAAAGAACAAGGAGCTGATTTTTTCTCTACCTTGCTTTTTGTTTAGAAAGAGTGAAATGCTATCATCAAGTCAGAATTTTCTTTTCCCTCAGGGGTTTGTTAATATTTTATTTCCTAAGATAGGCATGGCTATAGCTAGTGACGACAGTCTATGCAGTCTAACCTAATGTTCAGGGGTCACAGCCTTTGACTGAGGAGGTTTTTGGCCTGTGGGGTTAAACAAGAGGTGACTTTAACTAAGTGTCGAGTGTACTGATTTTCATCAAAAAGCTGATTATGATCAGCAAGAGTGAAACTGAGAATGTCACTGAATAAAAACCTGGAACTAGATCACTCCTAACAAAGCTGAGGGTAGGATTGCTTTTGTGGGATGATGGCAAGTCCCAGGTCAATTTGCTGACAATAACTGCTGCAAACATTAGTGTAGCAGCAAAAGGTGTTCCTGATAGAAAGGGGGGAGGATATAAGGATGAGGGAAGGGATAAACCACCTATCTGGCCTCTTTAAACACAGTGGAGCTTTAAACTAATCCTGACAGCTTATTTGCTGGTGGCACAAAGGAGATGCTGACCTGATACATGAATTTTGTCAGTCAAGTGCTACCAGTCAGGTTAGGACTGAGGGAAACTGCCTGCCAAGGTACCTGGCAGCCTTAATCCAGATGCCATAAACAGAAGACAACACTTGTGGCAGGAGGATGCAGGCAGAAGGCAGGATGCAGGACACAGGCAGGAGGGTGCAGTGAGATGTTTGGAACCTCTCTGTGGGGTTGCTGCACTAACCCAGGGCCACAGAGCTCTTACAACTTGCACTGGAAAAGAGTGGGATGCACACATGGTGGCTGGGGAGAAAAGGACAGGATGAGACAGAACCCTTCTCCCTCATGGCCAGTGGTCTCAGCTAGAGCATGAGGGTGGGGATATCAATTACCTCAAATGCTCTATCTGTCCTCCTCCAAAAATGCGTGGCTAAGCAGGCCAGTGAGTATTGTGGGGCTGGAGGTGTCTTGTTGCTCCTGTTAGACACTGTTCTGCTTTCCTGAGGTGCCTCAATCATTGCTGGAACCCAGCAAGTACCCTGAACCCTTCACTGAAGGGTTAGCCTCCTGCTGTCTGACTCAGTGAATGTGAAAGCATTGTGAGCAAAGTGGAACACATCCAAAAGGAGAGCATGAGGCAAAATGGCCTCATAAGGTAATCTCCTTGCATTTAGAGCATGCTTCTGAGGCTGTGGTTCAGTGCTTTAAGTCCAGTTCCAGTGCTCCCCCTATGCCATCAAATTTATCTCAGCCAGACTTGTATTGCAGGTGCTGACACTGAGTTTGCACTGGTTCCAAAGATGTTGATGGGTTATCTTCCAACACCCAGCTTTGTGCTGAGACTGACTGTTGTAGCCAGCGAAAGGTCAGTGTAAGGATACAGGCAGCATAAAGGCCAGTCACATGGCAGGTTCAGAAGAAATAAGCTTGAGTGCTCCTCTCTGGCCTGGATCAGACTGGGACATGTACCAACTTGTACAAATCTAGGGTTGATCCACAGATTTAGGGCTGAGTGACGAGTTCTCAAATCCTTGTTCTGAGAGTGTGACAGAGAATAATTATTGAAGAGTGAACTGTTAAAGATGTTTGCATGAGAGGGGAGATTTTTTGCTAAGAGACTGACCTAGTGACTATCAATTTGTTGAAAATGTAAGAAATTAATAACCTGTAAACCTGAGGATGCCTGATACCTCTTTTGGCAATCTTACTGTGACAATTTTACTAGAGCTTTTTGAACTGTTTCCTTCAAAGTTTTAAAGGGAAAATTAATTACTCCCCCTCCCCCCTGCCCTCCAAATCCATTTTCCTGCTGTTCAGAATACGTGTGTTCAGAAGACATGACTATGCCAAACTCCATTTTCTGTTGAGAACTCAGCAGAATCAGTCACTTCAGTTTATGTACAATATACCCAAAACTGGATTCTTAATGCAGAGATGCTTACTCTCTACAGTTCTTGGAGAAAACTCACCCCCTTTCTCAAAAGCTAAACCAAATATATGTTTCAAAGGCTCAACCGAATATATACTGTTCACTGTCTATTAGTTAAGAAGTAATGGTCTCAGCAAAAGGCATTTCCTAGGGATTAAGGACTGGCTGCATGATTCGATGGCCTGAGATTTTTAATTAAATGTACAAGCTCCTCTGTTCTGGCATATGAAATTCCATTTAAATGAGGTTCTACTGAATTCAGAGGTTTTTCATGGTGTGAAGTTCACCAGTGCTGACAGGTCCGTGCCCACCCCAGTTTAATGAGTGGCAACACAGTCTAGAAAGAAACTTTTGACTGTCTCATCAGTGCCAAAGTATTACTGCTGTGAATGTGGCCAAAGACATCCATTTGTGATGCTGGGGCCTTCAGAAAATTATAGCTGGTTCATCTGCAGTAGTGAAGGAGTTGTTTCCAAAATTTTAGGTCTGTGAGGTCATGCCAGAAGATTTTTTCCATTCAGAGTCTACGCTAAACCCCATCACAAACCATTGCCTACATAAATATGAAGGTGGGAAGTTGGTAGGACATGGTTTTATGGAAGAAATGATAAAAAGAAAGTATATGAAAACTAGAGATGTGTCATGCCTGAGAACAACTAGAATCAGTTTCCTTAGGTGTTGAATGGGCCATGTTAATAGCTGTGTCATAAACATGGGATACATTAAAACTGCTTGTGTATGTTTCCTTAAAAGCAAAAGAAAATGCAACTATTATGAGTTTCTGCTGTTGAAAATCAAAGACCTTTCCCTGCCTCTGTGGATATTATGCTATTTGCAACCTTTGTTCCAATCAGAGAGCCCCAAGGGCCAGCAGCAGAGCTACTGCCGGCAGCAGTGTCTGTGTAGCTCCTTCAGGCCTGGGCAGAAGACCTGTTGGTCACAGCAGAGATGGGTCTCACCCAGAGCAGGAATGCTGAAATTACCTCTGTTGACCATGCAAATGTCCCAACAGCTCAATCCCACACCTGTCTTTCATTGTTGAACTGGGCCATTATTTCTGTCTTTAGTTTGTCTGATAGAATCATGCATTATCTCCCTCTAGTACTCATTAGCAAAAGAAAAGCAGGATCAGGCCCCAAATTTATGGAAATTAAATGCTGTCAAATCTGTTTAACTCCTCTAGGACTTTTTCACAACTTTATTATAGTTGCATCAGAGGCTGTTTTGTTAGGAAATAGTAACATATTTTCTGCTCCCCCACCTTATAGCACTACTGTAGAGAAACTGATCTGACAGGGAGCAAAAATACACTGTTGGAAATAAATTCAGTGTTATGCTGAAAGTCAGCCATGAAACCTCACTGAAGATGGTGGGTGAGAAAGCTTCCTTTCCCTAGGAAAGGAGCTGCCTTCTTTTTGGGACATCCTCATTGAGACTCCAGGAGTCACACCGTAACATTCCTCACCCTACGTACTGCGGCACACATGCCTACAGTGCTGAACTGTGGGGGCTGAGACACTTCTCCAGGATCCAACTGCAAAGGCTGGGGACAAGGTGGCATATGATGAAATGGAGCAACTCAGAAAGTGACAGCAGAAACATCAGAGAAGCAGACATAGCAAGTAGCAAGGACACGCCAGAGCCAGCAAGGAAAACCCTTGTAGCCTGACCTTGAGAGAAACCTAAGAGAGACATAACTTGAGTTGTGGCTCAAAAGAAGCTTGAAAGTGTGAAAAGAGAGAACACCGACTATTGTTTTGTCTCCCGCTGTGACCAGAGTAACGGGACAATGTGTAAATTCTATCTAAACAAACACAAGAACATTAAAAAGCTCAACTCCCGCATCCATTTGTTCTTGAAACAGAAACAACATGTAGGGATCCTGAATATTGGTCAACTACCTGGGTCAAAGAAGTTAACAAGAAGTATATTGGTAAAGGGAACTTTCCCCTCAGAACTGATTTGTCTTTTCTTGTCTCTAGTAAAAGATTCTAGTCCTTGTCTGTGGTGATATTGTCATTAGCATTGTCATAGCAACTGATAAACAAGGAGAAAGCCGTGTGCAGCAACTTTTTTTTTTAAAAGGCAGTCCAAATGTCTTACTAACAAGTAATTTGGTGACAGAATTTAGCAAAGCGGTTGCACAGTAAATGGGTTTATCTTTAAACATAATGCTCTTTTCCATTTTAACTGAACATAAAATCGTATCTTTAAAGGATCGGCAAGAAGCGGGGCTTTATGCCTGTTGAGTAGTTCCGTGTGACATATGGTCTTTCCAAGCAATAGTTTTATCGGCTGCACACAGTAGCAGCAGATTTGAGCTAATGTTCCTGTGAAAACAAGTAAGGGTTTATCCAAAAACTGAAGAAGGGGAGGAGAAAGGCACCTTTGCCCTGCTGTACAGAAAAAACAAATCGTGTCTTACGTCAAACTTACGACATCCCTCTATAAATATAGCAGCTACTGGTAGTGACTAACTTCAGCACATGCACTGGGTGGGTTGAAGAGGACTGCATGACCTGTTTGATTCCCTGCCCACCACTGATGTTCCCAGGAGAGTTTCAGCCCTGTGCCACCCTGAAGTCTTGGATGGAGCAGGGTGGTTCTTGGAAGAGATGGGGCATCCCTGCCCCGAGGGACTTAGCTCCAACTTTTCCTATGTAGCCACATCTCCAGTTCCCAACATAGATGTTTATAACCAGCATATAACCAGCCAAACAGCATAGGTTGCTTGTTGTTACATGCATCTCATGGGATGCTGAAGAGTACCCTGTCTCCATGCTCCCCAACATTCTACTTTGCTCTGGGATAAGGGCTGGGGACGGTTCACTTAGCAGCTGGTCAGCGGTGCAGGGAAGGATGAGTCTCATACACAAATATACACCCACTGTGTTTGTTTTAGCACACAACTCTGCCTAAGTATTGGCCTAAAATTATTTTTGAGCTCACTGCCACTTCTGTTGAGGACCCCTGCACTAGAAATAGTTCCTGTAAGTTAATTGGTGCTGGCATAACAAGTGCAGGAAGGAGGCAAAAATTAATGGATTACAAAACATTTCTGAAGAATTCTGCTATAGTAGTTGTACACACACACATAGGAAGCAAATTAATAAACATATGCTCATATGATTATATTTTTGCATACACACATACTCATGTACACATATTTATACTTACATTTATATATGTGTATGTAGAATGACCTTAAATAACAGGTAACACAGTAGGGAAAATTGAAATGTAAAATAAAAAAAAAAATTGTGTAGCTCAGAAACTTACCAGAAGGCATGTTTTCAGAAAAGCTTTCAGAGTGCTTGAATGGTCCTGTGACGCTTTTGCAGTAATGGGGTTTTTTTTCTCATTCTTACAACAATGCAATAATATTTAGGTTGCGTTCCTCAAGGCCTTCTCATCAGCAAGAATGAATTTCCTTCGTTCTGAAGTCTTTCATGAGCACTTCTTTCTCCCCTGCTGTCTGTGCCACTCTCTTATCCCCAAGCATAAGTGTCAATTTTGGTTCTGTCTGAAGTTCAGTGAGACTTTTTTCTAGTGGGTAGCTGAGATCTCTTTGTAGCAGCCATGCAAGTTTTTCAGGATTGACATGAGGTATCACAATAGTAGCAACGTTGCATCTGCCTTGGGAGACATGGAAAAAGATAGTGGCTCAGGGGAACATCTGAATCAGGACTGAGGCATTAAGAGTGCAGCCTGTGGATTGTCCCAAGTCCTAAAACTATAGGGGAAACAGATACATTTTTCATTTGAGACCTACCACTGCACTTAGAAATAGCATCTGCCTGTAGTACAGCAGCACAGTGGAGAGTAGGAGGTTACTTTTTTGAATTATATATAGATGCAGAAGGAGCAAGCAGAGACACAAAAGGAATATCCACCATTGGTGAGAGATGGATGGCATTACAAAATCGGAGGAAAATGCAGCTCCTCAAAGTGTCTCTCCATGTGTGAGTTTCTCTTGGGACAGTGACACCCTGCAGAGTTGCAAACCCTGGGATAGGAATACCAGACCTTATATAATACATGCTTACAAAGGGCACTGTGGTAAACACACTGCAAACAAACTACTCTGCAACAAAGTAAGAAAGGCTTTGTGCTGACTCGAGAACTAGGTAACAAATTCAGCTTTAAAAATTACTCTTTCTCAATAAAGGGTAATCGGTTCTTGCCTTTTGTCATTGTGTGAGATACTCTATAGACTTTATTCATTAGAGAGCACTCTACAAAGTTGAAATAAGAAATGGGAAAAATAAGGAAGGCAGTAGAGTTGTAAATTCAGCTTGTATGTCAAGGAAATTACAATAAACTGATACACTTTCTGTAAAAAACACTGTCTGATGGTGCCATTTCTAGAATAAAAGCAGCAAACATTCAGTATGCCAATACCTTCAAGGTATAGACAAAGACAGGACTGTCACAGAATCAGAGAATGGCTGAGGTGGGAAAGGACATCTGGAGATGATCAACTCCCCTTCTCAAAGCAGGCTAAACTAGAACTCAGTCCTCTGGGCTGTGTCCACTGAGGCTTTCAGTGTCTCCAAAGATGGAAATTCCACATTGTTTCTGGGCAATTTTTTCAACTGTTCAATTATCTGCACAGTTATAAAGTGACTGGCCTCCAGCTGGACACGCCAGCCACATCACAAGCCTTTGAACCCGGTAATTCTACCAGTTTATAGTCCAGCTGTAAATTGACAGTCCACTGTCCATTTGTTTACTGAGTAATTCATCAGTTTGTTAAATGTTATGCAAGTGGTGTTACGGGACACAATGCAGAAGGTCCTGCCAAAGTTGAGAGAAATCACATCCATTGTTCTCCCCTAATATGCCAAGCCTGTCACCTCATCATTGAAGTTTATCAGTTTGGCCAAGCATGCAATAACTGCAGTGTAGACCTTGCTGGCTTGATAGGAGAGAGCTGAACAACTTCTAAGGAATCATTTATTTAATGGTGTCTGACTTCTTGATCACAAAATGTCCCTGAGCAGTAGTTTCCCCATGTCCCTTTGTGTGTCCCCCCAGTGTATTACACATCCTGAGGTTGGAGTTACTCTTGGTTTGCATGTCATTCACCTGGTTTATTGTAATCTTGATGTAATGTTCAAAATTTGGCCAATCTGACTGGCCATTTATTCATGTAACATGCTTTCATTCCCTCATTAATTCTTAGAATGAGGTTTCAAGTACATCTTGAAAGTCAAAATTGGCTTTCAGCAAGTATTGATATGTGGTGAAAAACCATTGTATTTCATGTACATCAATACTTTTTTTACAGAAAAATTTGGGGAAACTTAGACCTGAACTGAAGATATTAAGTTAAAGTGAGAGCTAACGTCAGCCAAAAAATACCGCCATTTTAATGGAGGACAATTACTTAAGAAAAATACTTGTTTTGCTGTTCTTGGAGTCAAATTTGTCCAGATATTGCATAAATCCTGGGGACAGTCTGATAACCTTTCATGTTTATTCCTTTAGTGGATTCTCATATCCTGGATTCCTGGTGGAAGTAGACCCCTGGAAACAGAAAATAACTAATGGACCCCAGTCTCATGAGCTACCTTTCCTTGTTCCAGTTTAGGGGGCCTTCCCGGAGTGGGCAGGAAAGCTGGACTTAAGGACAGGATTTAAGCTATTGCTCTTCTTGCTTTTCCAACCTTTTCTTGAACAGAATACAAAATTGTCTAGGCTGAATTACAGAGGGAGGAGTAGAAACATCTTCTGCATCTCCTTTAATTCTTGATATCTTTGCAGCAGCTGTCAGCTTTGGTTTGTTCATCGATCATTCAGTTGAGCAAGAGCAAGATGAAGGACCATTCACCCCTTGATGCTGTTAACAAGCCTGTCAGGCTTTGACAACTTAAATGAGAGACATTTCATAAAATTATGAGTGAAATTTTAAATGTCTCATTGAGGCATACCACAAAATCCTTTGCTGTCAGATGAGCACTTGCAGTAAGTTGGTTTTTTCCCTGACTCAGCACTCTGCTCACGTCAGACCCATCAGGTTTTTGGAAACATCTCCTTTTTATAGGGGGCATGCTCAGAAACATTAACACAAGCATTAACACTCAATTTACCTGCTGACATTACTGTTGCACATCAGTACTGTCATTTATGTGCACGCAGCAGAAGGGCAAGATAGTTTAATGAAGACTCTTTAAAATGGACTAAGCTCCTCTGTTTTCCTATCAAATACCACTACCTGATTTAAACTGACAGTATTTCACAACCAATTCAATGTACTTTTTCTCCCCTGCCACTGCCTGAGTGGTCCACATGGTTTTTAAGGTGATGCTTTAGTCCCACAACAAGAAATATGTGTGTTTTTTAATGACTTTTTACTGTAGTCGTGTTCTGACTGTACACATATTTCAAAGGGTATCTGTTTGGCCCTTGGCTCAAACAAAAGCCCTGTGCAGTGGCCAGTGCTACCAGGGCTCTTAAGAGAGGCTGTGGCCCAGCTCTGTGGCACAATAGCTGCGCAAGACCTAAAGTCTGCCATGCTTGAGGAAGCCCATCCCCCAAAGCACAGGGCCAGAAATTTGTCTGTCTGCCTTTGACTGGGACAAATGCATCCCAGCAGCCTCTATAAGAGCTTTCCAAATTTTGCTCTTCAAGGTATAGCAAAGTGGGGTAGTTTCTTTCAATACAGGTTTCAGCTAAGGAGAGCTATAGCAGCCTTTGCTCAGCAAACCCCATTTGAAGAGAAAGTTTTGTTTCACAAAATCCTCGTGTGTGGTGCCAGAAGAGTCTATTATATTACATGAATAACAGTTATTGTAATCTTGTTTCATACAGAATAGATATCTGGTTTTGAGCCAGTAGCCAAAACCAGAAGCAGCCATGCAATTTATAACTAACTAGGTAATCCATCAGCACTTAGGCTCCTGCTTGGAAAAATATTTTGAGTACCAGCTTAACTTGAAGTACGTGGATATATACATTGATTTCAATAGGGCAAACACATATGCCTAGACCTGTGTGTGACAGGAGCTATGAGATGAAATGCATTACTTAAAGAGTGTCATTAGAAAAAATCCTAAACTTTAGCTGTATGAGTTTATCTAGAGATAAATATAAGACAAACTCCACTATGGCTCTGTTTCTCTTTTGGTGCAGTAAACGTAAGCAAGATCCTATTACTCTGCAATATTGATGGCATACCTTCATGCATAGGTGACAACACATTCCCAGCATATTATAAAATTAAACACTGGTCTTTTCCACTGCTGGGATGTTTGGGTTTTTTTACCCAATTTTACTCCCCAGAATCTTCCAGAAACAATAATAACTGATTCTGTGTGTTCAGACTATACAAAGAAAAAGAGCTTACACGATTGCCTAATTTCTTTGTTTTTCTCTACTGCCCTTCATTGCCTGTACATTTTCAATGCTCAGGAGTGAATATACTTTCTGTCAGAGTTTCAGCATATTTTCCTGTCACACATTCTCCCACTCTGAGCTCTTTTGTTCTAATACTCTTGACATTTAAGCTGGGCACTTTAAAGGTTCTTTCTCTTTACTTTATTCTATGATTTATTGATTACTTCTAGCTTCTGTTTCCCTAAGTCTATTTCCTTTCAAGTTTTCTCACCCTTACGACTTGTTATTTCATCCCTTGATACAAATAATGCTTCACAATCCCAGTTTTAAAGCCACAACCACGGCACAATTTTTTCTTCCATTGGCTTGGCATAGCAGCATTTTTTTACACATGGAGGCCCAAAGACACTGTAAATGATTACAGGGTCATTGTTACTGATGAATGTGTCATGACCACACATTTACAAAGGGCCTGCTGAGCTGCACTGTCCTTTGCAAGTGGTCCCTGAAGAAACCATAGGCACTACTCACAGATCAAGGGACTGCTCTGTGTGGGAAAGTGACACTCTGCACTGGCATACAAGTCAGCATTGTGTGAGGAGAAGCCCCCTTCCCAAAGGCTGGGCAGTGCTGGCGGTGTGAGTCTGACTGAAAACTGGAATAGTATGAGATGCTTGCCAGCAGTTAAGGATTATTGCGCCTACATATTGTGGCACACATTCTGTGCTAATTGCTACCTGGTGGGAGCCACGCAGTTGGTGACAGAGTGTGGCTCTGTGTGTGCTCCCATCCACATTTCATTTCTGCAAGGCACTGTTTTGTTCTGGTGTTGCTCCTATACAAGGAGGCTTCCATTCACCAGAAAGACCAGTTCTAGCATGAGAAACGCAGCAGGAGCTGTATTAGGTGTAGATCTCAGTGTGAGTCTTGGACAGAAGTTACCTAATTTGGCTGCATCCCCAATTCCCTGCCATGACGTTGGCATAATATTTGTGTCTGCCTTGGCATCTTCCAGTGACTCAAACTATACAACTAGTTTTGGAATCATCAGATGGGAGAGCCTAGAATGAAGCAAGGCATTACTACCTATGCAAGACTTCCTTCTCTGTCTCCTGCTCTCTTACGGCAAAGGACTGGAAAGGACCCTTGTCTTTCTCCCATCTGTGTTCCCATCTTAGACTGAGTGACACACTGGGCTCTTTAATTTCCCCTGGGTGCCCAAAGTAGTGCAATGATTTGCTACTGTACCTATGCAACAGGAAAGCACAGTAATTCAGCTAGATCCAAGTAGGAATTGGTATATTAGGCATTAAGGGTAGATGGCCCAAGGTGACAGCTGGATTCTGCACAGTAGAGCGCTGTGTTCAGACGGCCACTTTTGCCCACTTCCAACTCAGATACAAGGAGGTTGTAAAGCAGAATGTAACCAACACTTGCATATAAAGCATGCTCTAGTCAATTAGCTAGTGATTTTTCTGTCAGCCAGGATTCTGTGCAAATGAAGAGATACCAAAGATGTAGAAATTGATTGAACTCAGCTGAAAATGTACCTCCTGCTTGGGTTCTAAAGTAAATAAAGACCTTTTACTAGAAAAAAAAGAGCATTGTTCTTTATATTTTACTGCTTCAATAGAGATGAAAAATTAAATTGCCAATAAAATTTTATTAGAAAAGAAATTCTTGTTAGAAATTTTATCTCAGAGTATTGATTTTGCTACTATGAGGAAAATTTCCCTCTGAAAGTTAATAAATAAAAGCAAACAAGGATAGACTTTTAATTGATTTAATTTAAAATCTTCTAACATATACAGTATTGGCAAGATTATGTTTTAAAAGAAAGATGTAACTTACTGGTTTTCCTGGATTTAAATGTCAGTTAGAAAATTTTAAAGGGTGAAAAGTTGGTCTTAGGTATATGTAAGTCTGTGAACACAACTCCTTATTAATCTATAAGTACATATAGATATATCTATATACTATGTACATATTATACTATATGTATAATTTACATATAGATGACTCAATCCTTGGCCTCTGGTTTGTCTGATGCATATACCAGCAAGATGTTACTGTGGTTCATTTTATGTGCAGCACACCAAAGGGGTATGTAGTCCTAGAGGCTTAAACTATGTTTTACTTTGTGCTAAAAATTCAGCCCAAGTGATACATCCAAGAATGAGAGATTAATAAATTGTAATAACAGCGCTTTTATTAATGGTGGAAAATTGGAAGTAATGTTTCTGGTAAAAAAATGGATTTTACCAAAACCAACTATTAGTACAAGATACTTTTGTTGTGGTTTTGTACATTTGTGTGTGTGTATCCACATAAGCACATGTATATTATACACATAGACTTGCCTTTCCTTTAGGCAACCACACAGTGACATTTTCTGAGGAATAAGAAGCTGAATGAGCAACTAAGACAAAGCTGTGGTTTTTCCTTTTTCAGCAGTGGAAATAATGTTAATCAACTGTGTGGCTAGAAATTTTTGGAGAGAGCCTTCAGCAAGTTCCCATTGATCTTCTCATTTACGAATTTCCACAAAAGACAACAACAAAAAAATAGTCAAGATATTTCAAGATAACATATTCTTGTTGTAAAGAAGGAATTTTAGCTTTTTTTAGTAGAAGCTGTTGGTTTATTTTTTCCAGGATGCCTGGAGAATTTGCCTCAAAGCAACTCAGAGGTATATTCCCCTTTCTTAGGGCTTTAAATGGTGTCCTGGCACAGGACAAGTCAGGGATTCTGCATTGGAACCCTGTGTGTCAGAGTGATGCTCTTACATGGGTTTTAACGGTGTTATCCTCAGATGAATTGCAGTGAGGCAAGCTCAGGAGCTGACAAGCACAAATAAATCTCCAAGTGAGTGATCTGGTAGTTTGTGTGTCTCCTTATTTCCTATTTAATTTTATTTTGGGAGTGGCTACTGTCTTGTGCTGTTGTGGCTTTGTTTTCTGATCTCACAGATGTCTTCCAGCTGCTGGATACTCAGAAGAAGACAGTCACTTGGTCTCTTTCCCGTAAGCCATGTCCCCGAGTAAGTTCTCACACACAGAAAAGAAATTCAGGGCAACAAAGAGATATCAGTGAAAAGGTTCTTTTAGAGTAAAAATTTGGTGGAGATTAAAATAGGGCAAAAGTTCAAATGAGAACGAGCTACTGCCAAGCAAGCAAGAATCTTGGCAAAAAAGAGGGAAAAGAAACATTGGTTTAAAAGGCAAGTAACCATGGCGAGGCAACAGCTCAATGCTAGAATCTGGTTAAGAACTAATATCACACAGAGCTGTGATTGTTTATTCAAGGCTAGCCCATGGGAGAACAGTTGTCTCCAATGAGTGTTCTCACAGCTTGGATCCAAAATTATAACTGCATTTTTTTAAGCATCCAGCACTTCAACACTACCCATTTACTGTTAGACAAAAGAAAAAGAAAGTAAGAAGTTTTTTTCTTCGTGTCCCTTGTGTGTTTAAGGCAGAGCTTTACATATGGAAAGGCATTTCATGTCAGCTGTTGAACCAGTAACATGCTATTCTGCAGCAGTTGCCAATGGAAACTGTTGATACATTTTCAGTGCCTCTCCCAAGTTTCAGAAGAAACTGGAAGCAGTGTATGGTTTAGAGATGTTTTGTTTGTGTGAGTTTTTGGAGGGCGAGAGAAGAGGTCTCGCACCCCTGAGCTGCATTACTGCAGTTGTGACACAAAACAGCTAATGTAGTGTGGGAGCCAACAGCTGTGGAATTAAGTTTAGGCATGAAATGAAAATAATGGCAGCTTTGATACAAGTAATAATTTACTAAAGAT
Source organism: Vireo altiloquus (assembly GCA_013396875.1). Lineage (NCBI taxonomy): Eukaryota > Metazoa > Chordata > Aves > Passeriformes > Vireonidae > Vireo > Vireo altiloquus. The sequence goes on along the minus strand of VZRF01005207.1, from coordinate 88,685 downwards.
GTTTTGTGGCTTTCAGCAAACTCACAACATATGCACACATCCATACACCTGCTTAAGTTGTGCACCTGTTGTCCTACAAATAAATCAAAAGGGAAAAATGGAAGCTTCCAATGTTCTGCTATAAATAAAAGATGATTAATACCATTATAGTGACAAACAGGTATTGGCAGCACACAGAAAGAATGGAAGATTGTCATCTAATTTGTGCTTTTGTTTCAACATCTAGATGAGCTTGGAATACATATACAGTGCTAGAGGGCACAGCTGCAGCCCAGCAGATGAGAAAGAGAGAGCAGGTCAAATTCATCTCTCACTGAAAGTCAAAAGTAGCTCAACCAAGGCACGAATTATCATGGAAATGAACATCTGATTTTTCTACAATCTGGAGGATTTTGTCACTTACACAAATTTATTGCTCAGAGCTTTTTGGCCTCAGCTGCGACACAGTGGTCTGTACTGGGTCTGCAGATCTCTGCACTTCTGGGAACCTGATTTTGCACCTATTCTTCAGAGCCATATAGGTCTGCATGGAAGGTCTCTTTTTCGAATTAGCATGCACATCCTTAAAAAGGTCTTTTAGACTAAGACCTAAATCCCCACATTTGCACTTTGTGGAATTGTTTACACATCTGCAGAGTGCAGCTTTGAATATTGCTGGAGTCTTTGGTCTCTTCAAGTCAACCGGGCACATGGAAATTGCTGTGTAGACAACTTCAAAGCTCCCATTTACCCACAGACTAATTAAAAGTTAGGCAACAGAAGCACAATTTCTTTGAGCTTTCCTACTTCAGAGCTGGATACACTGCCTGTCAAGGTGATTTAAAAATATTTTTTCTTAAAGGAGAGGGTTGGATTTTAGAAGGTAAAGCTAAATTCTTTCTCTTGCCTCTGTCCTGTCCTACTCCTCCACTCCCCCACCCCATGCCCTTGGATGCATGGCATTCCTCCCCACCAAGGCAGCTAGCTGCCTGTGGAATTGCCTCTCCTGGATTCAGGCTCTCAGGTAGGCTGAGAATGGCAGCTGGCCAAATCACTCCATATGAGCACCATTCCTTGTTTTACAAGGCAAGGCACCTATTCTAAGATGCAATTTATTTCAGTATGTTAATGGTGTCTGAAGTGTGTTTTGCCCATTCTTGAGTAAATGCAGCATATATTAGGGGCAGAAAGACAGGTAGCTCTATGTCTGATATAGCTGCATTTTCCCTATGCCTTCACAGTACTGAGGAGCATCTCCCAAAACTCACAGCTGCCATTGTATCAAGCCAGACTGCTACAGCACATTAGAGAGATATGCACAGTCTTCTATTCATTTTTTTCTTTACCTGTCATCTAAAGTGAAATCACTCAGAGCAGGAGCCCCTCCTCAGTCTTTCTGTATGGAAAAATCATAACCTTGTCGTTTTGTGGTGTTCTTCATCCCACCTGCACTGTGCTAATCTCCTAATGTCAGACTCTGCATTCCTGGCACATCAATGGAGCTGCAAAGGAAGAGCAGAATTTGGCACCTTGGTTTTATCTATTTAAGAGCTCAAAGGTCAGGAGCACAGAGGCTTTAAATTTATTTTTATTATTATATATACTTTGCTGGCGGCAGAACAGGAGTGCCCACATTTGATGCCATGCTCTTGTGCAGGGCAAAATCTGCTTTCAGATTGTTTCTGCATTATTTCCGATCTCTGATGAAGATCTCTGTAGTGTCTTTCATATTCACAGCCTATCCAAGGGGCACTGAGTCCCTCTCTGCACAGATACATCCCTGCTATAAACAGGCGCTTGCATGGAAATCAAGAGGCAATCCAAAGCATATGTGAAAGCGAACTTGGCCCACTTTTAGTGCATAATTTAAGTCTGCTAAACAGGAATATATGTTCCACTTTTGTGTTATTGTTTTTTCCTTGGTTGACAGTAAGAGCCTTTGGATTCTGCAGTATGGAGTGAGGGCACATTGTCACTCTTCCTTGGCAATTTTTTGCCTTGTTCACCATTGTCATGAATTCACAGTCCAAATGACTCACGTTATGTGAGCAAATATTGCCTTAGTTTGAATTATTTTATTTTTGTTAGAATCACCTTTGAATGTACTATAGTAATATCTCTGTTTTTCTGTTAAGGAACTATCACAGACAATTTCATAAACCTTTTCTGCAGCTACAGTGCAAAGAAAACAATGCATATATTTTACTATTATGCGTGCCTGTAAATAATAAGGGTATTTTCAATGCATACAATTGCATCATAAGGAAAGAAAACAAAGATGCTAGAATTAAACAGGTTAAAAACAAGAAAATATTGAAATTAAGGTTAATATTATCTCCCTTGCTCAACCTTTGTCCAAAACTCTACCTCATTCCATTCATGCCCTTTTCTCTGGGCATGAGCAGTTCTAGAAATTGGAACTGAAAAAGAAAATTCCTTTACTTTGTGCTCCATTGACGATAGCACACTATCTGTCAGCCACTGTAAGGAAGGACTAGGTTGTACTGCTCTCTGGAATGTACCAAGCCACCTGATAGCAAGACCATATAATATGGTCTCTAGGCACGAGAGGATGAAGTGTCCTCATTGGAGGGGTCTGAAAGTGGAATTCTTCAGATACTTCAGTTGTTAAGCTTCAAAATGTCTTCTCCAGACATGGACATATGGTGATTTTCATTTTATATATGTATATATATATACAATTTGCCACATTTGAGAAAAATGTCCACTAAAATGGCAAACAAGCATATGCACAGTAACATCCTGAAAGCAGATACTCAGTTTCAAGCAGCACAGTGTTAGGGCATCTTAATGAAAGATGTATGCTTTTTCTTTTCCCAAACAAATAATTTTCCTTGATTTCAATCTCAACTTCATAAAAAACACAAAAACCTGAAATATTTTGATTGAAATTCTCCCAAATCCTTAGCTTTGGATGGACAACAGAGAAAGAAAAAGATTCAGTTTAATGATTTAACAATTAAATGTTTAAACAACCTGGCACAAGTTCTGAGAATGTAAGAGCAGAGTATTGCAATGGGAAGATATTCAGGGCAGAAACTGGGACTTGTGTGTTCCCTAAAGTACAGAGGGTTACTGGGACCTGTGTGTCCACTAATCTTTACATGCTTCTGTCTCCTGTCACCCACAACATTCCATACTGAAGACTTTGCCTGGCACTCCCATGTGTGTGGCTTGATTCATCATCTTACATTGCTTATCCAAGTGTGGCTTTTTCTGAAATGTGAGAGTTGGCTCAAAGCACCTGAGAAGGGGTTGATTTGAGAGTTCTTCTCCACAGATTGACATGTGTGCAGTGAGCATACATAGACCCAAAGAGACAATTCAACATTCCTGCAGTGTCTGGCAGGAATTTTTCTTTCTTCTCATCTCTGCCTGCCTTGAGCTTCCTGCTGCCAGTTCTCATTGTAAGAATGGAAGTATCAATACTCAAGATGTCAGAGGGTGCAGAAGAAGCTGCTGGCTGCTGCTGTATGAGTAAAACCAGCCAAGTGTCCAAGTTTGTGTTTATGTGACAGGATTTGACCAGAAATAAAAAGTGAACACAGATTTTCTCTGAGCCTGAGATGAACTGGAGAACAATCCACACTCCTGGAAGAGTGGAGCCTCAGCAGAGCCTCAGTAAGGTATAATAAAGTCCAGTCCTGCCCTGGGAAAGTGACATATTTTTCCAGTGAGTAGGATTTGTCCACTGAAACTATTCCTGGGCAAATTATTATCTCTTTAAAAAGGTTGAAAACACAGACCAACTTGGAGAAGAGTGTTCTCCATGTTGGGTGAGGTTACCATGGCAGAGTCCCACTGCTAGAGTCACAATTTTCTGCTTCTGTACCATATGCTTCCCAGAGAGGCCTGTTATTTAAGTTTCCTTATATATCTCCCAGAAAAGGGTGCTGTTAGATAACAAAAATCTGTCAATTTCTTTATGGCTAGATCAGTGGTAGACCAAAGACAAGGATTATTACATGGATGGATGTTTTTTTCAGGGTCATGCACCAGCCCACACAGATTAATTTTATATTTTAGACTTCTTGTGGTTACCATTTTATCAGTCACTGTAAGCAGGCAGCAGGCTCTCACTTCAGCTGTGAAGAATGAAGCATTTTAGATGATGAAGTGACATTAGGAACTTGACATAGCTGTGGGAAAGGATCTTTAATAAGTATGCGCCTGTACCTTATGCAAATAAACAGACGTCCATAATTGGCCTGAGGCAAAGGGTGAAGGAAGGGCTGGTATGGGAACACTGCTGCAGGACAACTGCCAGGGGAGTTTACAAGTGTTAACTGGAGTCTATAAAGTAAAGGGAGGATAAAACATTGATGATATGTGATAGGATATTGCACAAGAGGAAAAGAAATGAGAGGAGGCAATAGTGAAGAAGTTGGAAGAAAAGAGAACCATTGGAGAAGGGAGAAGAGAACAGCAGGCGGCAGAAGCATGGAGTTTAGTAAAAAATATAGAGACTAACAAGTACAGGAAAGAAATATTTTAGTACTGTATGAGGATAAACTTGAAGGCAAAAGTAGGCCCTCATGCTTTATAGAACAAGCAAAGCTCTCTCTGGTAGCATCTCTTATGCCACCTGACTGAATTTTCTCCTTCAGATGCAACCATTATTTATTTGTGTAGGCATGGCTGCCCTCTCTGTGGTGCAGGAGGAGGGTGATTGGAAGCATTTTGTCAAAGTCACTTTCAATGGGACAATTTTCAAACACTTAGGGCCAAGAGTCCAAACTGAAGCACTTCGTATACTTGAACAGTTTCACCTCAACTTTCTTTTTAAACGAAAATGTGTTTTCAAAGAGGAATCCATTCTTCAGTATTTCACTTAGCAGCTCTGAACTGAGGCCATATTCAAGCTATCTGTGGGGATGTATTTGCAGAGTTTTCATCACTAGCAAACTATACGTGGTAGGTTCACAACATAAAATAAAGACTTATTATTTCCCATCTGTTTTGCCATTCAGCATTTGTCCATCATACACTGACACTTCAAGCTGGCTTGCTGTGATTAGCTTAGTGTGGCAGAGAGATTGCTCACATCATCAGTCAGAGCTTGTGCTCACGGTTCTGGGCTGAAGCTGAAAGTCAAATCCATGCTAAACCCTTGAACTGTTATAACAGCCTGATGGCCACTGGAAAATTATTTCATTTTTTCTTTCTTTTGCTATTAGAAAATTTTTGGTGAAAAAGGTCTAGGAGCGAGAATGAGGTGTGGAGGTGAGGAAGTAGCTGTAACAGGGAGAAGAGCAGAAGAGGCAAGTTATTTCCTATACAAATGGGCTGTGCATATGTCATGACTCACCAGGATGTGAATCTGCAGTGGAAATTAGAGAGCAAAGGGAAAAGCCAGAGTAGGTTTTTCATCTGGAGTCACACTGACTTTTCTTAAAAAGTCTTTGTAGTCTTGTCTTCCCACATTGATGGGACTGGTCAAGGCATTTTTAATTAAGTCATAGTTCCACCTGAAGCTTTTTAGGAATGAGAGGGCTGACTGGCTTATGTGAGCAGTGGTCAGTCATTCAGGCCACCAGATGAAATGGGCTCAGCCTTGTACAGTAGCAGTTCTGATTGAATGTTGCTTGGTGTGGCAACTGTGAATTGGGAGATCTTGGCTCAGTTGTCCTTGGCCATGAGTGCTTATCATGGAAGGAAGGAAGGAAGGAAGGAAGGAAGGAAGGAAGGAAGGAAGGAAGATG
>VZRF01005207.1:0-82907 GCA_013396875.1 Vireo altiloquus | reverse complement strand
GAAGGGGGGAAGGAAGGGAGGAAGGAAGGGAGGGAGGAAGGAAGGAAGGGAGGGAGGGAGGGACAAACTCTCATTTAATAATTTCCATGGAAATTTCTGCAGAGACCATGAAAGAAGACATGGAGAAAATCCTACAAAGTGGACAATGTGCCATTCAGAAGAAGGCAAGCCCATCACAAACCTGTCTCAGACAGGAGAGAACTTCCTGTGCAGGATCATTGAGCACCTTCTGATAAAGAGGTGGAAAATGCCTGACAATAATTTTGTATTACTGCCATGAGAATTTCTTTGAGCTGTAAGACATCATGATAACAAAGTGCAGTGATCATATCACTTTAATTTATGCAACCAGCAAGGATGTAGAATTCTGAGGCAAATGTGTAGAAAAAAACAACCCATCTCCCTCAGGGAAAGTTGCACATAGAGATCTATAGCAAAATGAGGTTTCCAGAATGACAACAGCTCACCTTTGTAAGAAAAAGATAATATTTAGCTGGCTGGTTCCTTCCTCCTTCTCCTCCCCATCACTAAATACTGTTTGTATTTAGCCTAAAGTTCCTTTAATCAGGGGTGAGTCTTGGTTCCATAGATGAATATTCCCATTCAATAGACAGATGCAGAATCAAGCCCTGAATTTCCCTGGATCCAGGAATTTAAGGATTTTTAATTTTGTAGTTTCCACTGCATTAAGAATTGATGACATTTTTTTCCACTGCAATAAATGGAAGGGCTGTTGCCAAAATACCTACTATTCTGTAAGCGTGGAAAACGTGATGGCTTCTTAAGGTGTATTAAGGAGCTATGGACCTTTGAAATATAAGTTGTAAGAAAATGAATTAACACATAAGGCACATACCATGTGAAAAACCAAGGAGGCGTTATGAGATGGATAAGAAATGTACTCTTTTGGTCTGTGGTGTCTCAGTAGGACATCAAAGCCACTGCAGGCACTCTCATAGATCAGACAGGGCTGCCTCCACCCTTGTTTTGAGCCACAAGTGCCATCCAAAGGCCATATGATCATCTCTGGCTGCTTGTTTAAGGGAAAAGGGCTGCACGTTAAGTTGTCATGTTAGTGCTTTTTAGCACACAACCAGACCACTGTATACCTAGGTACATTACTCTCTGCCTCAGTTCCCTGTTGTAACAGGGCATCAGAGGCTTCATTTATTCACCTTTTATAACTTCTCTGAGATCACAGAATCACAGAAAGGTGGAGGTTGGCAAGGACCTCTGGAGATCATCTTGCTCAAAGAGGACCACAGCTCAGATGCTCAGATGCTGGGCACTATACAGTAAGCTAAATTGGATCTAGCTAATCACTGTTTTCAAATAGGAAATAATTTCAGATTTGAGGCTCATTGTTCTTGAAATGCAGATAAACACATGCCATTCCCTCCCCCTCCCGCCTCCTCTCAGACCCAAAACTGGTATCAAAACTGGCAACTGTCTTTACATTTTTTTCGTTCTTCATTCATGAACAACACAGCTAACAGTGAGAGAGAAAAGATGTGAAGAGAGTAAATATCACATTTCATCAGATGAACCCTCTCTACCTTCACATTTTAAAGTACGCTGGACCAGTTTTATAAGAAGGGATTGATCCTTGAGTCCAGAAGCCAAAAGATAACTCACTCCCCACTCACTCTATCTCCATCCACTGAGGAGAGGCACTGCAGATATCAAGGGTGCAGGATGCCCATCAGGAGCACCTGAAGCTCTGTCCCATCCCAAATGATGCCCACCTGCTGTGGCAGCCAGCTCTCCTGGGCCATGCTCAGCTGCATCCAACTGGGGAGGAAGCTGGTGTTGCAGCATCTTGGACAGAAGTGCTCATGCTTCTCATGGTACCATCCAGAATACACAAATGCCAGAAACCCTGCTTTCCATGGAAGCTCAGTGAGGTGGGGAACCACATCACCTCCTGAAGAAACCTACTCCAAGCTCTGACAGACTCTCTCGACCCATGAGCTGCATAGTGGAGACCAGGCTGGCAGTACCATTCTAGCCCTGTGCCTTGTACTCATGCTGGCAGCAGGAGTGCCTCAGCCACGTTGGGCTTCTGCACAGGATCACAGAGCATCTCAGATCACCCACATCCTAAACCATTCAAGGCTGGTTCTCTCACACAGCAACTAGATTGATAGATTGAGATTTAATTAAAAATGATCAGCTACTGCAAGGACAGGCTTTTTCTTTTTTTTTTTTTTTTCCTTTCCCCAGGCACTTGGTTTGCATGTTTACTGTGCTAAAAACAGTTACGAGCAATCTGGATAGCCCTCTGTTAGCTGTGATGAAAACATTCTCCAGTATATCTGACAGTGCCTGCCACTGAAGAGGCTCAAGAAATACTCCAGCTTGATGGGGAATGATCATAGCTTTCTACAAACAACATGCTGAAGACCCAGTGCTTTTCACCTGGGATCAGTGCTGTGGCATCATCTCTGGTGGGGACTCAAGCTTTTTCAGGGTTCTGATGGCCAGGAAATGGGTACTGATGTCTGTGGACTGCAGTGGGATACACCTTGTCCTCATCTTCCCTCCACCACCCCACACTGCTCACAGAACTGGGGTGGACATGGATGTGGGTGGCAAGGAGCTCACTGTCAGAGTCTTGGGGGTGATGCTCTTGAGGGTGACTGGCGCACTCAGCAAGGACAATAACATAACTCTTTACAATCCCTGGCTTCTGGTGAGCTCGGGCACCAAAAAACCAAGCTTATACCCAAAATCTTTGCAGAAATATTAACCTGACAGCGGACCGGGGTAGGACACAGTTGCAACTCAGAATTCTCAAGCCAGATGTACACTCTGCCTTGGAAATGACTGACCATTGCATCCCCTCATGGGATGTAGCTGAGGACCACTGCCCATTCAGCAGCAATGTGGTGCTGTGGCCATGGCCAGCTCTCCTTCACCTTGCTTCAGCCTACCTTGTGGCATCTTTTCCCAGAAGCAGTTGTACAAGCCCTTTCCCTGGCTGCAAAGCTGTTTCCTGTTCCTGCATGCCACTGTTCATTCCCACACTCATCCTGCAGTTCACCACCCTCCCTATTATGCCAGTCTGGGGCCATCTGTATGCTAGGGCAGTGTTAAGAAATCCTCAGTACAGAGTTGCACTGAGCTCAGTGGTCAAGTGGGGCCAGTCCTGCAGTCAGGGCTGTCAAAAAAAAAAAGAGAAAGTTCATCTCTCTTTTTTAGTGATAAGGAATCCATTCATTACCAATTCAGGGCTCCCAAAAGTCCTTCTGGTTTGCTTACAGACCTCTACTGATAATGCAAAAAATTGTCCTTCCTTCCTTCCTGCCTCACACACAAACACAAACATTTGGTTAATCTCACAGTTAGGATTATTGTTTTAGTAGCTGCTAGTGAGCTGTAGCAAGTCAGAGCATTCCCAAAGCAAAGCTGCTTTTTTACCAGTTTTGAAAACGCCTCTGTCCATCATTATCAAATATCCTAAATACCCATGTTCAGCAGCATTCTGCTGGTACTTAGATTATGAGTCATTGGGTAATTTAGCCCTGCGAGTGAGATTGTAAACTGTTCTCCCCCTGCCTTTTCCAAGAGGAGATGCCAGTGGGGGACCTTCATTAATATTCACTGTAACATACATCTGTTTGCCCCCTCGGCCACTGTATGAAAATACACAAGGAGAGGGGGAAGGGCAGAGGGAGAGCTTCAAAATGTTTGTAGCTAAGGCAGGAGCCAGGGATGCACCCCGAGCTGTGTCTGTCAGTCTGACAAGGACAGCAAGCATTTCCCATCTCTATGAGCCATTCTTCGTAGCCTTCCAAGCATTGAAGCATTTGAAGTAAGAAAGGCACTGGCTCTGGCTGAGGAATAATAGTGAGCTCAGGCTGATAATGCTGCTCCAACAGCTCAGTGTTAGGGCTGGATCTTGGGTGTGGATGCAAGTGACCCACTTAAGGGTTTTTGTTGCTGTTGTTCAAAAAACCTCACCATCTACCTTCTGTCCCATTGAGACTCAGCTATGACAGAGTCATACTTCATATTCATCTATAGGAACATCTGGCCCATGTCTAACATTTAATTTCCACACCATTAGAGTCAAACAATACGTGTACATCAGTAGATAATGTAATGCATTATCACGCAAGGCAGAGAGCAGCAATTTATTAGCCTAATTTAAAATAGCCTTCAGCAAAAAATAGTGCATCTTAATTCATGGATCTGAAAGGAATGACATATTTTCCTGTAAAATGCAAAGGTATGAACAGAGACGTACTTTTCCACAGTGGTGCATATATTATTTCTTTTTCTTGTAAATCTTTTAAAAGATGAAATATCAGTCCTCTGTCCAAAAAGAAGAAAAAAAAAAAAGAAAAAAGAGAAAAAAAAGAGTAAAAAGGAAAAGTTCAAAACCAAGGTACATCCATAATAATACAAAAGGAGAGATCTTACCAAGGGGACAAAAGAGAAAAATGTGCCCCAGAGTACAAGCAAAAGTGACCTTTCTTTTACAGTGAAGTTGTGATCTGAATGTGAAGATCACTCAGACTTTCCAAGCTCATATTTCAACGAATCTGGGCACCTCAAGTGCACATCAAGCATTTCCTCCTCTTTTTTTATCTATTTCTTTAATCTGTCTTTTCCAATAAGAGGCATTCTCTGGATAGGACCAAAAATATCAAAACAAATTAGAAACCTTTGCCGACCTAGCAAAATGAGTCACTTTTCACAAGCCTTTGATTAAAGGCCGTAACTTCCTTCTAGGGGGAAATTAACTTCCCAAATGGCAGAGCAACTCCAGGCTTACATGACACCCAAAGTTCACTTCAGTTCTCTGAAGCGGGATAAATTTTCTCACTTTTGGTTAATAAATACATCACAGGCTCTGACAATACTGCTCAGCTCCTATCTTTAATGTACCCAAAGTTTACAGCTGTCTGAAGCTGAGATTTGTATTTGGCAGCTTTTCTAGCTATCCTTTTTTTATTTGACATCAAAACGTCACTGAAAAACTACATAGCCTTGGAGCAAAGTCTAACCCAATAAATCCTGCATTGTTTTTCCCACAGTGGAACGACTTTGCTAGGAGAACTAGGGGGTTGCCGTGCCCCACCTGGGATACAGCCTGGAGGTGGGAGAGTGCCCTCTCCCTCAACAGCACTTTGAAAGAAAGCAGTATTATGTGGGCAGCTCAATCCTGGCATGTGTCAGGTGCTTTGAGAGCTTCTTGGAAGACTTAGGTACAATAACCCATAGTTCTGGATCTGATCAGTTTGAGCCCTGCCAAAACTGAAACCATGCAACAATCAAAGCAAAGCAGAACTTTTAGATGACTGGCAAACCTTTAAGGTTAAAAAAAAAAAAAAAAAATTGCTTATCTCAGATATCTGCATCAATGCCACCCTTGTTTGGCAGCACCTGAATGGGTATTACCAAAATCTCAGCTTTGGACTTTGCCCCAGAAAACATATAAATGAAAATCCCAAACAAAAGAAGCCTTAAGGTTAGTTATTCTTTTGGCATTAAAGACAGCAACCTCCTTTTCATCCTGATGAAAGCTCCTTTCAGTGGGCTTGCACAGAATAGCATAGGGATTTTGGTCATGGGGAATTATAAAAACGCAGAGAAAAAAGAGAGAAATGACAGCAGTCCCAAGTTCTTGTGGGACCTCTTCTAGCCAGCCATGGGCAGGACCTGCATGCAGATCATCTACAATGTCACAGCTGTACTGAGGCCAAGGGGTTGGGCTGGGAGGGAAGGTGGGAGGGTGTATGAGCACACTTCACTTGACAAGGACATTGAAACTGGAGATACAGCCCCATGCAGAGAATCCCACAGCAAAACTGTGACAAGGCATGCTTATCAGCAGTGGCAAGGGGAATTCTGGAGCTGAAGCTGAAAAATTGATGTGTTTGACCAAATTAAATAAATGTTCAACCAGAGAGACAGTTTCCCTGCTTGTAGAAGGACTGGTGCTTAGAAAAATACACTGCTACTGACTGCATGAAAAGAGGAAAGAACAGGGAAGATCCATAATCCAGGCCGGTAACCCAGCTCGGCAGTCCAATAGATCACTCATCTTCTGAAAAGTACTATAAAAGCAGAAGGTCTCAGAGATACAGAAAGAGTCACACCTGACACATGTCTACTTGACACATATCAACAGAAAGAGAAAACCAGTAAATCTTACACCAAAAAAAATTCCTCTCATCCAAACAGCTGGTGTACTGGAAAGCTTCATCTGGATGGTTCACTGACTGGCTGCAGTATAGCACCATGGCTTGGGGTGGGGTGTGCAGTGTGTGAAAGAATTGAATGATGACAGATTAGGAAAAGATTTTGGCTTTTCCATCTCAGCTGGAAAAGAAGGGCAGAGTCTTCTGTCTACCATACCCCATGATATATTAAGTAACCTGGAATAAAACTGGTATATCTTACCTGACCTTCTGTTTACCATCCCCTTAATAAAAGACACTGGAACATATTCTCCTGGCACAATTACTACCCTTGTAAGGATGCAGTTTATGCTAGGGTACCTACGTCTCTCTAGGAAGGAAATAAGACAAAGAAAAGGTGCTTGCATTAATGCTGCCTCAGGGCACCAGCAAGTTACGGGTTGGTGGGTTTTACAAGACTACTTACTATGCTATTCAATTAAAAAAAAAGAGCAGTTACCATAGCAACACCCACATCTAATGGCTCTTATGCTACCTCTGAGATACAAAGCACCTTCTTACAGAGATACATTGACCAATACAGCATGTCGTGGGAAGTTTTATGCTTCAAGCAATGGTTTAAGGGGGAGAATGTGCATTCCAATAACCAGACATATTTATATCCCCAGGTTGTAATATTAATTTATAACAAATTGTTTTCATTCCTTGATATCTCTTTTCTTCTCATTACCATTTATTTTCTAATAGCACCTCCATTTTTTTCTTTTCCTCCTCTCCCTGGATGGATGATATTTGATTAAGTACAGGATGAGATTTGCATATGGGAGCTCTGCGATATGTCCCACAGTTAGGTGGGTCATATCTGGCTGTAGATCTCATATCTAGGAAATGCTACCACATTATCATAGCTGAGAACTCATGGTGGCCAAAGAAAAGCCAAGGACAAGTTGGTGTTTGTGGAATGCAGTCTGGCACTACTGGTGGTAAAAGATGGGTTTGCTGTCCCGGAAAGGGATGAAGGGCATCAATTTTTATTTTCTTTGCCCAGTAGGATAAAGTGAGGTGGTGGTGCATCTTTCTCAAAGGTGTAGAAGAGGTTCAGAAGCCTCTTTCTTGTCCTTTGTTACAGGCATGGTTGAATGGGAGAGAACTTGACCCCTTGAACATGGCAAGAGCCAAGTTAACATCCTCTCAGACATGCTGGAGCTGGAGAGCCACAGTCAGACATGTGAGGAAGAGAGAAGGCACAGCTGGGCCTCAGGATGTCCTCCTCACTCCTTGGCCTTCTCTACAGACATTTTATCTCTCTGCAACAGGTCACAGAGGGCACATACACTGTTTATGAAAGAGCAAGATGCTGCAGGACTCTGCATTCCCTGTCCCCAGCTGCTGCCCTAAATATATCCCTATCAAGTGGCATGTTGCTGGGCTATGGTCACTTGGGCAGACAGGACTGGCTTCCCTGGGGACCCTGGAGGGACAAGGGGCAATGCAAGTATCCCAGAGCTGCTTACCTTTCCCTGGGCAAAGCCCAGCGTGGCCACTCTGGGTCACACAGCTTGTGTGCCACTTCAGCTCCCACTGTGTCTCTGAAATGTGGGGTCAAAGCTGACAATTAGTTTCCAGAAACAAAAAAAAGAAAGTGAATCTCCAATAACCTCTGATTTTGAGTCTTCTAATTATCTAGCCAGCTCAGTAGGAGAGGAACAACATGTTTGTCCTTCCTACACCAAATATTCCTTGTAAATCTAAACAAAAAAAATTCCAGAAAAAAGACACTAATGGTTTAAAGAAAAAGAGATACCAATTAATCACAGTAATTATTATTTAGATATAGATTGTCTTCAGAAACACAGGACATTGCCATTTTGTTACTGCAGCATCACTGAAAAATGTCTTTCATTCAAATTGCAAGATTGAGCATCGGTTCCATGTTATTTTTCCATGAACATAGGGCTCCATGTATTATTTGTGATGTTCCTAATTTTTAATTACCCCAAATTAAAACAATGGAATGATATATGATGAATGAAATGAAGCATATGTTAAAAACGTCTAAACAGTTTTACCTGGCAAAATGAACAGAAACATAAATTGCTTGTAGTGCATATTTAAAAATTCAATAGCAAGCTAAAATTATCATTTGCATTAATGTATTCTGAAATATGAATTATTAAGTGATTCACATTGATGCAACAAAAGCCAGTTTGGAGAACCTAGCTTTAGCCTGCATCATTCCTCAGCTGCCTTATCTTCCCAGTCCCCTCTAAATAGTGCTAAATATATGAAGGAGATTCTTCTAATTGGAAAAATGTATAGAAAACATCTGTATGAAAAAAAAGAAAGCCCTTTACATTTCCAAGCAGCCTTAAAAAAAACTCCTCTCAAACAAAAGAAATTCAAATATTCAGTGCTATTCAAGTCTCCTATCTCTTTTTCTCTCTTTCCTTTTTTTAACCCCTTTGTACTTTGCACTCCTGTATTTTTTTTCTTTGCCTCAATCTCAGCCATCACATAGTTCTATTTTTTTTTGTCCCTGCATTCTTTGCATAAAGTTTCATTGTTTAGAGGTCAAGGCAACAACCTCCCAGAGGGAAGCGTGGCAGGCGCCTCTGCCTGCGATGCTGTGGAGAAGCTGGGGACAGCTGTGGCAGCATCCCAGAGGAGCACTGGGGGCAGTGGGACAAGGAGGCTTCCCCACATGTGGGGCAGGAGGGCTGCCTTTCCTCTCTAGACAGCATCAGGGGGCATGACGGATTGTGCAGGATGGGAAGTCATACTGAAACATTATCCGGTGATTTATCCAGTGAAATCTTAGTTCACTGAGTAATACTTCCTCCTCTCCATTGTATAAAACAGGGGAAACCTGTCAGTGAGGTTTTCTGGGTCTGGGGCTTGGGCTTCATAATTCAGGATCCCTTTATAGGACATTTTTTCCCCCCCTACCTTTTTATTTTTGGCTGAGGAAATGAGATCCTGATGCCTAGCAAGAAAAACAGGTGGTAGTTAGAGAGGGACAGCTCAATGGTGGAAAAGCAGTCCCAGGTCCCTCTTGGACTCCTGTCCTTCTCTTGTGCTGAAGGTCAAGCAAAGAGTTTGTGAAAAGCCCAAGTTTGCAGCCCATATTCCTTGTACTCTACTTTCACTGAACAAGCTTGATTTCCCAGAACATTTCCTTAGCTCCAGCTGACTTCAGTGAGAAGACTGTTGCAAAATATCTTTGTCTAGTCAGGCTTAAGATGCTGCTGCTGCTTCTCAAAACAGTTTATCAGTCATGAATGCCAGATCTATGATGTGCATTGTAGAGCCCAAGTTAACAGACTTCCTTCTGCACAGAGACACAAAGCTCAGCATTTTGGAAATTGAATTTCTCTTCATGCCATGTGATTACAGATGTATTCTGACTCACTATTTCCATTTCTCTTATGTATTAGTAAAGAAGAAAAAGTGGTTGGAAAAAATTATCTCTGTAGCATTATTTCTATAAAAATTCATTTCATATGCAAAGTGTTACTCTGCTCTGGGAAAAGTGACACCGAAGGACTTATGTGTAATTATGTCTATGTGTTGTGCATATACAAACACACACACACAGTGCCTGATGAGCTGTGCTAATAAAGAAACAAAAAGTGGATGTGATATTTACCCAATACAATAAACATAGGTCAAAAATTAAATTGCCATGGGATCATTAGGAGCACAGTTATGCATGAATAGCTTTACATGGCCAGCAGTCTTGCTACTCCAGCATCTTGTTGCCACACAAGCATCCTTAGGAGCCCTCCTTCCCAGTAATATTTTAGTTCTGGTCTCCACTCATTAGAAATTAGAAATGGGTATAAACCTTGAAGTGTTTCTTCTGCTTTTGTCAAATTTATTAAACTGGCTGGATATTTTAGTTTTATCATTAGGTGTCAGGTCCTTGAAAAAAAATCTACTATGTTCTTGGCCCCTGAGATTTCCTGGAGCAGAGAAGAGATTAATTACATGCATGCATGCTGGCAGAAGAAATAATCTTTCATTAGATTTGTATTTTCCAGTTTTCTATGTATTTGAATTTCCCCGTGTTCTGGTACCAGAGTCCATCATGCTCACTGGGAGAGGAGCAAGGAGGGCAAGATCTGCAGAACAAGCTCCTGCTCATACAAATCTCCCATATTTCTGCCTGAGAGATCCCAGTCCAAAGTACATCTCTCAAGCGTGCCCAGTGAGTCCATGCTCTGTGCCTGACCTGTGTTGGTTGACCTGGCAAGACTGAGCATCACTCAGATTTTGTGGAGATGAAAGTACATGGAGATATGCTCCACATGAACTTCCAGGTGGCCAGGACATGCTGACAGATGAACTGCTGGAGGAGTGTCTACTCTGGCCCACTTTGCCCACACCTACTTCAGACATCCTGAAGTCTCACACTTTGCTGCTTTTCATGGGATGTGGTTGCTAATCTGAAGCAAACATGGGTAAAGTGACTGGGTTTCACCTACCCCTGAAGATGCATTTCCAGGTAAACCCCTGGCTCCTGAAAGGATGCTTCCAGCCACTGGTGGTCTAGAGCAGCTATATCCCTCCCAGTTTTCCACATGGGACAGAACCAAGGCCAACAGTTCCCCCAAGTCATCCTGTTCCTCATTGTTACCTAGATCAAACCATGTCTGGGGAAGAGGGTACCTCTCCAGCCTGCTTCGCATTCCTTTTTGCCAAGATTTCTAATCTCTTACTGGCCCAGTGATTGTGGGGCAGAAAGACATCCTTTTGGGTTCCAGGAACTCTCCCCTTGTGTCTATCTGCTGAACCTCATGAACTGGGGCAGCAATTACTGCTCGGGCCCCTTATTGGAGACAGCTTGCTCCCACCTGCCGAGCGTAGCCGGGCAGTGGTGAGTCAGGGGCCATGCTTGCCCATTTCTCCACATTGTTTCACGTTCAGTTAAAAACAAAGCTGTCAGTAATTAACAAAACATGAGATATTTGAGAAACCAGATTTGCCAAGCTGCTATTTTAGCAAATCATAACGGTGTCGCTGCCAAAATCATCACTTCTCCCCTCTGCCCCCCCGCTCCTCCAGAATCAGTTGTGTGCTGTGAAATTGAAAAACTCTGTGTGAAGGAAGAAAGTGAGGTTGAAAAGAGAGCTGTGGTTTTTCAGTTTGTTACACTACCAATGCAAAACATGCCATAAACAAAATTAATGGCACTGTCTAAAATATTCTCACTTCTTTGAATTTTTCTTGCTGAGTAATAAGTGAACTGGTCCTAATCAAACAAAACAATCACCTACCATAGACCTTTGTGAAAAAATTAGCATTCTCTCCCTTTAAACAGAGGGAAGTTCAGTCTGGCGGAGTTGTAGTAATTCATACAATGTGGTTTGTAGGCCACGAGTGAAGTACGCAGCTCCAAGGGCCCAGTCCAGCACTTTGACTGCTGAACTGCAGAGTTGTCCCCTCCTGTTGCAGGATGGGCTCCCAGCATCAGAAGTTATTACAAGCCTCATTCTGTACCACACTTACTTAGTGTTTTAAGATGTGCATGACTCTTATATCTCACAAACTTTGACTGGAACAGAAAGCTCTCACTCTCTCATCAGAGTTGCTTTCTATTAGCCGAAACCTAAGGCATAGCATAATCTACAAAATTTTATTGTTTAGATGTGTATTTGTTTAAAGAAGCTTGGTATTTGTCAGCCTTCAGGTTTTGTTCTGAGTTCAACCATACTAGCAAACTACCTTCACATTTCTAAAAAATCAGACAGAAGTCAGGTACCAGACAGAATGAGATTCCCCGGGAATTTTTGTTACAGGAACAAAGCTGTATGAGGCCAGGCATTAAACAGGGTGGAAAAAGCCATATTAAAAGCCTGAGACAAGACCTGCACGAGTCATCAGAAATTTTCTGTCTGAATTCTGTGGACCCTGGATGAGGCTGTGAAAGAACATTATGATTTCACATGTCAGTATTCAAACTTCAGGATGTCAAAGTTAGGATACTTATACTGCCCTAGGCATTCGGATTTGGTAACACTATCTTTCATATAACCCAGTGTAATAGAAGACGACTTATATAGTTTTAAGAGCTATAATAAATGTTGAAGAATAATTTAATACTGGGATGCTAATGTTAAACTCACTGATGTAATTGATTAGCACATCTTTGTTGACTCATGGTGACATTTTCTGAAGTGCTTAAATGGCTGAAGAATACAAACTAATTAAAATGAATTTATGTCCCTTTGATAAAAAGAAAGCATTTTCAAAGGTGTCCAATTAGGATACCCTTTTCCCGCTAGAAATGAGAAAGAATTGAGTGCCAACTTTCTAAAAGTAGTTTTGAAAATCTCACCTTTAATTCTTTCTCTGAACCATATTTTAGTATTTTTCCATTCCAATGCATTTATGCAAGCACTGTCACTCCATCTTGCTCTTCTAACAGGTACTTTCACCAAAGGCAGCAATACTGAAATACCCATGTAACCAAGATTACTCCTCCAGTACTGCAGCATCACACTTCTCAACATGTGAGACAACGTCTATCCAGGGATTCGATGGAATTTCCTGGAGTGCTTTAGCTCCTATCTAGTTTCCCACTCTCCTCTTGCTGGTTGCCTCCTATCACAGACAGTCCCTTAAAGCTAAAATAGTCTGCCACCGGCTGTGAGTGCATATATAGACACGAATTTGCCTTATTATCCCTAACAGTGACCCATCTTGGCTGAGAACTTTGCTGAGGATTTCTGTTCTGTTGGGCTCCTTCGTGAGGGCTGCATGCACTCAGTGTACCTGATGGGCTGTTAATATGGGCATTGGCTTTTACGGTTACCCTGACCTCTTCCTAGAGGCATTTGCATAATTACTTCATGCTAAGTGGAACCGCTTCATGTCTCAAGTAAGCTTCTCTGCACCATTTCTAACAGTGCACGTGGGAGCACTAGGTTCTGGTGTTCCTCCGAAACTGGGTCTGTCATATCTGAAGATACTGGGAACACAGTCTCTTCTCCCCTTCTCTCTTCCCAGCACTAGCCCTCAAGTGGAATTTAGGTGTGCTCTGGGAGGCCCTGTTTGTCTGGGCTTTAATACCAGCTATTAAACACAGGGGAAACCCAGAGCTTGAGAAACCCACCAAAGCTCTGATGTGGGGTGGGTTTCTGATGAACAGCTCAACAGTTACGTGGCTTAAAGGGTTTTGCAGGCAAGTGGAGGCAGAAGGGAGGCCACTGGTGGGCTATAGGTACCTCCACAGTCAACAGGCAATTAGGGGTTGTAAGGAGAAACAGTGGTGTTCCAACACTGAAGTAAGACTGCTCAGAGATGCTCTTTAGTCAAGGCATGATTGTTGACTACACAGCACATCTCCAGGATTATACTCCAACCCAGTTAAGGCAAACTGTGCTTGTTTATCCTTAACAATTTTGATAGTTTGTGTGGTTTTTTTGTAATTTGACTGTTTTGGCCAGGCGGAGAGTGATGATGATACTGGCAGCAGATCCTGAACTCAAGGGGAGAGGAAGGCAAGTGCCTATAAGGAAGATAACTGATTAAAATGGGCTGTGTTTGATGATCTCGTAGTTCATATCAGCTGTAGCCAAAAGAGCTGGTCTACATCTGATTATAACCTTTGAGAGCTCTGAGTCCCTTGATGGATCTTAGCAGTTTCAAGAAGTTGTCTGCTATCTGCATATCCTACATTGCTTAGGTATACAAGCAACATATTCCTTACAGCCCCTCCCTCAGACACTCTGGAGACACGAGACAGATGATTCCAGTCTGGATCCATTCCACTACAATTATCCACTGTTTTTTTGTAACATATTTTTTATTTAAATAAATCAAGAGGTTCCATTTAGCACATTGCGTTTGTCTTGGCATACACTTCACACATGCAGAAACTCTATATTAAGGCTTTCATACAGCCGTTAGCAAAAGAATCAGCCAAATGCATCCCTGGTGTGTAACTGTACTGACTTCAGTGAAGTTTCACTGGGATATCCCTGTTCTGTTGATTTGACCCCCTCGTTCTCATTCCAAAAGACAAAACAGAGGAAAATGTATGTTTGTATTTAGTTAATGCAATATATTCCCCGTATGAGACACATGTAATCCCCTGTACTTCATTGTCTTCTGCATTGCTTACTGCTTTATAGGACTAATTTTCACATTTATATATCATTTTGGTTTTATGACAGATGCCATAACAACATAGAGGTTGCAAGAACAAGCACCAGGAAGTCAGGAAACACTGAAGTCACCATTTGCCCATGAACATAAGCTAGCAACCTTGAAGTGAGCCTATTGGCACCAGCAAACATAAGAGCAGCAGGAGTCACTTAGTTTTGAGTGCCAGTCTCCAAGGATCAGTTCTTGGCCCTATTTCAGTCTCAGGGTTCAAGGAGCAACATCAAAAAGGCAAGAAGAACTAGATCCACATGGGTGGGTCTGGTCTGAAAGGTGGACAGGACTTCACCTGGCTTGCACTGCCTGCATGTCATGGTTCCAGCTTTGCTTCAACAGGTGTCAAGGTAAGCAGAGTTCTGCCTACTATGAGAGTCAGTTCAGAAAAGTTAAAGCAGAATGACATCAGTCAAGGAAGTGAGACTTGGGTGAGCTACCCTAAAAATTATTTTTTGCCACTTTGCTATCAAACACTTTTATCAACAACACAGATTGAAACATTACTGCGTAATGCAGTGTCATAGAATCACAGTCATTACACTTGGAAAAGAACTCTATGATGATCAAACACTACAGGCTGGGGGCAGAGTGGCTGGAAAGCTACCCTGCAGAAAAGGACCTGGAAGTTCTGGTCAACAGTCGCTGAACAGGAGCCAGCAGTGCCCAGGTGGCCAAAAGGCCAATGACATCCTGGCCTGGATCAGCAGTAGTGGGGCCAGCAGGGTCAGGGCAGTGATTGTCCCCTGTATTTGGCACTGGTGAGGCATCACCTCAAATCCTGGGTTCAGTTCTGGGCTCCTCACCACAAGAAAGATCTTAAGGAGCTGGTGAAGGGTCTGGAGCACAGGTCTGATGAGGAGCAGCTGAGGGAGCTTGGAGTGTTTAGCCTGGTGAAAAGGAGGCTCAGTGGGACCTTATTGCTCTCCACAAGTGCCTGAAAGTAGGGTGTAGCCAGGTGGGGGTCACTCTTTTCTCCTAGGTAACAAGTGACAGGATAAAATGGCCTTAAGTTGTGCCAGGGCAGGTTCATTTAGATACTAGGAAATCTGATTTTGTGGAAAAGTCGTCCAGCATTGTAACAAGTTGCCCAGGGAAGTGACTGTAGTCACCATCCCTGGAAGTCTAAAAATCCATGCATATAGAGCATTTGAGGACATGGTTTAATAGTGGACATGGTGGTGATGCTGGGTTAATGGTTGGACTTGATAATCGAACAAGTCTTTTCCAGCCTTAATGATTCTGTGACTCTATGGACAGGAAATACTGTTTCTCCTGCCACTCGTGCATCTTCCCTGTGTTTCGTAGTGGCATGATCTCTGCAATACTGAGTTTCTGGGTGTTGAAGCACTGATAACTATTCAGAAAGTATCCATTCAGGATAATGATGGGCTTGTGGCACGTGGCTAAGATACAGATTGAAGGGCACGGAGTGGTTAGCGTGTCAAGGAGAAGGTGAAAGACTTATTGAATCACCATTCAAACAGGATGCAGAAACCTGGTAATATGGTCTTTTCAATTTAACTGATATGTAACAACATTCTATGCCTGGAAGTTGAAACCAGTCAAAATCAGAATAATATGGACATGCATATTTTTAACATTCAGGATAATGAAAGTGGAATTATTTCCCAAGGGCTACAGTAGAGTATACATCACTGGAAAACTTTTCAATCAAAAGAGAATGAGGCTGGATTTTTGTTTTCCAACAGATATGCTCTAATTCAAGGAGGAATTAATTGAGGCCAGTACTGCATCTGCACAATAAAGCAGATCACACTAAATGTAACCCTTGATGTTTTGAGCATCTTATACTGGCATAGAGGCCCAAAAGCAGGATTCTCCAAATGTAAAAATAGTCTTATTTATTGCTAACACACACAGCAGTGGGCCAGGACTAACATAATTAGGCTAAGCATTCATATGCTCAGTATCCATGGGGCAGCCACCTTGCGAATCTCTGCTGGCCAAGGTGCTGTCAATCAAGCAGAGAAGTGTCAACCTTTGTTCCTCCTCAGAACATGCAGATGTTCAGTCCTGTTGATGCACTGTCTGCCTCCTCTCTGCCTCCTCTCATAATGTTTTTAGATCTTGAGAAGTCAGTGATGGCTTTCTACTTTTTCCCCTGCTGGCTCTGTGATGATTTGCCTTCTCTGCTTGCGACCATTACTGACTGTTACTGACCTAACAATCTCACCTCAGCGGTCTCTCTTTGTTTCTGCCTTCTTGCCTATCAAAATCTCTCACCTCCATCTTAAAGTGGGAGTGACAGCAACAGCTCATCTCCATGAAAACTGAATCCTGAGTCACATAAATGGTGCCAGTGGTACCGTTTGTTTTTACAGTCCACTAACACACAAGGACCCATATCTACTCCAAAGCTTCCTCTCATGGATTGCATCCCATGTGGACATATCTCTTAATGAAAAATATCTGCTCAGCCTCCTGATGCATGAGGCCTGCAAGTACATCCAAAGAGACAGAAGGAATGGTTCTCACCTTCCTTACCCCCACATAATGTGAGCCATGGCTATGGAAAGCCGGAAAATCAGTAATTAAAAAGAAATTCTGCCACTGTGCACAAATACTGAGACTTATGTATAAGGCACATGCTTAGGGTCTCATAGAGATAGATGAAACTATTGGATAAATAGTACTAGGTACTGCTGTACTCTTATGTTTCACATTTTGTATCACTCTTGGTAACTTTACGCAGAAAACACAAAGTCATTGCTGTGGTTGGGGATAATGTGTGTGCCAAAATTCTAAGAGCTACACCAATTCTATTAGGTGTTAAAACTGCCCAAAAAACATAGGTCTTAGAGTGCAGGTCCCATCCATTCCCGTTCCCATCTCTCCCTGTCATTTTCTAAATTCAAGCCTTAATTACAAAACAAAATTCAGCAACTTCACTCTGAGTCCTTCAAGGGATATGTAATATTTTGGGCAAAATATCAACAGAATTATGAACATTCTCCAAATGCCCTGTAGAATTCAAGTATTTTAATTATGGGAATCTCCAGAATGGAAAGCAAAGGTTTTTCTAGCAGCCATAACCAGCGGTAACATAGTCAGTTTTTAGTATCCTGCTTCACGAGCCTCTGTAGTGTGCCCCTGTCCTGCGAGCTACACAGAACCTGTGCACACATCCCTCTCATCCTTGCTGTGGCAAGCAGAGGGGAAAAAACTTCCTTCAGCTTTAGTGCAAAACTTTCTTGGTGGCTAGGCAAATAATGTTTGTTCTGGCTGTAGTATCTCTTTCAAAGGTTACGTATTGCTGTGCCTGGAAACTACTAATGGCTGAGTGCGTGTGTGTGAAACTGTGACAGATGGATTACAGAGACAGATAACACCAGACATTTTTAAGTACTTGTAACCCGATCAAAAATATTTCATTTTTTAATTTATGGATAGTTTGAGGAGTAAAATAACAGCAAAAAAATACAACACCCTAGCCCCAACCAACAAAAGCAAAACACTACTACACTTCGCATCAGAGAGATGCAAAATAATATGAGAGGATAGTGGCATTATTTATACAAGCCCCTGCTCACATGAAAATAAGATTCAAGTGAGTTACACCTCTAAGAGCTCTCCAAAGCCTCCTCATGTGAAGCTTCTGCAGGAGGATGTGACGTGCTTTCAGTGTGGCTCAGAAGGAAGAGCCCACCTAAGGAACTTGGCTGAAGGTAAGACTCACTAACTGAATGCCACTTCACATCTCTGTGCTTATGAGATGAGTACCTCTATTTCCTTCAGCTTGTGGGAGAGAAATGCAACTCATCTCTTCTTACCTGTTTCCAAGGAGAAGCAGCATCAGCAATTCTGAAGAATCAGTTCTCAGAAATTGGTACACATTGTTTTCCTTCCTTTTTCAAAGAGTCAGGAAGATTACAGGGGAACTGTTCTCCAAGCATTAGGCCACTTCTGCTTCTAACAGAAAAAATCAAGGCAGATACGTGCAAACAATTCTTTGCTTTTGTTTTAAATTAAAGAACTTCCATTCTCAGAGAGACTGTTTTGATCTGGATCTTGAGGTAACGTTTTTGTTGTTTCTTATTTAAAAGTGCTCATCCATACTCAGTCACGGCAGAGACTGAGCACAGCATTACTTAGGTGTCTGCCTGGGGTGTATATGTGTGTATTTTTGAGCTATTTTAACTTAGGCTTCATATTCTTGTGCTTTCTGATAAGTAGAGTTTATGTCAGAATAATTGGCCTGAGGATTTTTCTTTCCAGTCCAGTACATTTCTGAGGTACAGCTACATGGGAGATAATGGAAATGCCTCTGGAGTATCTGTCTGACAAGGGAAATAGAAAGAGTAAGGAGTGAACACAAAACAGGGACCTTGTCAAAGAGTGTGCAAGTGAATCAGTCCAATCACTCACTGTGGGTGACGTATCTGAACAAATTGAAGCTGACACAATGGTCAATTTGACTGAGGAAAGTATAATTTTGGATTAGGGTGAACACCTTTAATCTTTCAATTGTGGCAGTCTTAAACCTGTAATTGAAAGAGCACAGCACTGCATTGCTCCAGATGTCAGTCAAACCCATTCACCCTCCTCCGATCACTGATCAGTTTGCAATCTCTTCTGCATTTACTGATTAGGCTTCTAAATATGTCCTCTTTTAGACAAGATTCTTTGCTCCACCTAAAGAAAATATCAATCTAATAAGAGCAGCCCTTCAGAATAACACTTTGATTCACCTGATTTTCAAGCAGATGGTATTCAAGGCACAGGAAACAACAAAACAGAGTATCGCCATGTGTTTAATTTTAGCTCTTGCTCCCTGAATTGCCATTCGAGCTATAAAACACTATCTTACTTTTAGTGTGCTTGTGTGCCCTGCCGTTCTAGAATTGAAGTCATGTCTCTCTAGTGTAATTCAGAACAGGGTGATTTCTGCCCTGGGAGCACCACTCCCAAAAGATGGTTGAGTTTCCAGCCCACCTGACTTGTCCCACCTGTCCCAGACTGGGACAGGTAAGTGAATGATTTCCATAGGCATCTTAGCCTCAAACCTATCAGTGAATTACAGATCAAGGGTACTGACTCACGGGAAGTAGGATATCTTAGCTTCAGAAGAATTACTCCATCCCTGCCCACTTGCATGCAGATGGTTCTATGAGTTATCAAGAGAAATGGTCCATATGCTCCTCACAGTCTCCTGAGACTTTTACCCTAACATCACCTCTTCCAATGTTTAGATAAAGGCAACATGAAATGGAGAATAAAATTAGCCTGACCTTGCAGTAAGCAAAGAGGTATCAGAATGATTTGCTGCATGAGAGGCTTTCCACTGCTCTGCAGCATCTCGGAAATCACAGAATTTTCTGAGTAGGAAGAGACACACAGGGATCATCGAGTCTGGAGTTTCCTTTTCTTAGCTCATGCTGCAGGTGAGCCAGGCTCCACACTAATATCCTTGTCTGAATACAGCAGTTTGAATTCTAGCCTCTTTAATCTTATGGTCATCACTGATACCATTGTTTTAAATGTTTGCTGCTGTTGCAGCTCTAGAGGGAAAAGGAGAGAGGAACCTCTTGTCATTCTTAACAGCAGCCTTCCCTTTGTGAGGCAGGCCATAGGGAAGTACTGAAGAGAGAAGCAGACTCCCATT
Source organism: Vireo altiloquus (assembly GCA_013396875.1). NCBI lineage: Eukaryota > Metazoa > Chordata > Aves > Passeriformes > Vireonidae > Vireo > Vireo altiloquus. The sequence goes on along the minus strand of VZRF01005207.1, from coordinate 62,972 downwards.
CCCTGGCAGGAGAGCATGCAGCAAAGTATTAAAGTATTCAAGCAAACTCATTTCTTCAGCATGTGAGGTTGAAATAAACAGCCGAAGAAGCATCCCACCCTCCAGAGCTTCTCAAGAGCAAATCATCCAAACTGTTAGTTATCCATCCTCTACTCTGTCATTATTCTCTGCCTGTCAGCTCCTTGTAAGGGCTGCCTGTTCCACCCCTCTTGTGTTGTTATGGTTGCCATGCCCTCCTCTCACCAGCTCCTATCAGTTATAATGACACAGTGAGGGGAAAAAACCCACACTCAGGCTTCCAAATTACCAGGAATTAGAGGAACAACAATAAAATTGCTTTAAAAAAAAGAAAAAAAACCCAAACAACCAACCAAAGAACCCCCCAACAAACAGAATAAAATAACTAAAATGAGAGAGTGAGAGAATTTTGCAATCTGTAGATGATTTCTGCTTCTGGGATTGCATACGTCATTAAGATTTATAGGTCAGTCCAGAGCTTAAAGAGCAGATGTTTTCTCATTATTTATCTTCCTGGCTAAGGCAGAAGATTCCTTTTTAAGGAAATCTGCGTAACACATGCAATGAAAATAGATCAGGTCCTACGATCAGCCTTTTTAACCAGCTCATAAAGGGTGAGCTGAGACACCCATCAAAGAGAAGTTTCATTTTACCCTCCACAACAGAAATAAATGTGCTCACTAGTGTCTGATACTGAAAATGTCAAATAACAGAACTGAATTTTACTTCTTATCTGGCTGTCCTCTGACTAAAGCTATGAACATTTGAAGAGTTTCTTGTATGAACAGTCAACTGGATAGCAGGCTTCAGCTTCTGCACTTCATCCCAAGACCTGGATTTTTGAGCTTTAATCAAAAGATTACTTTAATCAAAGTACGATTCTGACCAATATCACTGCTGTACGTGCTCTTTGTAAAGCACAACCTGTTAGTGCTATGCTGCAGTCCTCCAAACGGATCAGAGCAATGTCACTTCCACAGGCATCTGTCCTCATCAGAGCCCTTCTGAGATTTTTACTTATGGAGCCACAGAAATAAAGCAGCTTTCAAGGACCCACTTTTCTAACCACTGCGCCCCTTTGTGGGACAATCACTGGACACTGTGGAGGCTGTTTGCACTGGTCATCTTCTGTTGTGAAGGTGGAAAGGAAAAATCAAAATACAAAATATTCAAACAAAACAGTCCAATAACTTCAATTCTGACAAACAACCTTGCATTCCTTACAATTCCTGCAATCAGAAATACCTGATTCAGAGCTACAGAATATCCTTTCCATCTCATAACATTCTTCCAAAATATATGAGTTCTACCCATTTATAACCTCCATAAATTTTTGCATATACTCTTTGGTCCTTTTTGTCAGTGTAATTGGTCTGAATGGGGGTCTCAGATATTCCCAAGCCAGCTGGGACTGTGTCTGACCTTTGAAGTGTTTCTAACTCCAGGATCACAGAATGGCTTGTATGTGAAGATCCTCTTTTTGACTGCTCTTCCCTTGAAGAGATGCTTCTGCAATTCTCCTGCTCCAGGCTTTAAAAGCATTGCTGAGACAGCTCATGCCTGAAGAACCTACTCAAGGCCACACACCTCCAGGGTGATAGATTCACTTTAGAATCAAAAGTAATTAAGAGAAAAAGGAACACAGGCTTGCACAGCAGCCTCACTATCAAACAACACAAGTAGTAAAGCTCTTCAAGTAAATAATCAAATTCCTTCATAATCCTCTGCAGAGCCAATGTCCTCTTCTTGGCACTCTATGGGATCTCCTTTCCTCTGCGGATGTTAAGGCATGGAATGAAAGAAACCTTGTCCCTTTTCCCAAGATCCCAATTTCTTACAGCAGCCACCCTACTTCTCAGCATCGTCAGGCAATTAAAGCTCAAAACCCATTGCTGATGAACTGGAACAACCAGTTCCTTGGAGTCTACCTGCCCCCTTTAGCAAATCTTTTGCTCTGAGAAATACAACCACTGACTCCCAAAGCAGCTGTAATGGTGAGGTGTTGTGAGAGATTCTAACTCTAAGCATGGATCTGCTGGATCAACCAGCCAAGGCCAATTTTAGGAGGTTCAACAAGGAGAAGTGCTGGGCCCTGCAACCATAACACCCCATCAGGTTCAAAGTACCCAGGACCAAAGACACAAGTGAAAAAAACCCCCAAATCATACATCCGAGAGAGCCATCCAGAAAAGAAACCACCTACAACATAGGTCCACCAGGGAGAAAGCTCCAGGGTCAGCATTAGACACAGGCACATCTGTTTCCTACTGTATTTAGCATTGGTGCAGCCTCGCCGTGGGTGCTGTGTGCAGTTCTGAGCCCCACAATTTAAGACAAATGTGAAGGTCTTTGAATGTGCCCAGAGGAGAGCACCAAAGCTGGAGAAGGGGCTGAAAGGCATATCCTGTGAGGAGCGGCTGAGAACTTTGTGCTTGTCTAGTTTTGAGAGAAGGAGTTTAAGGGGCAACCTCACTGCTCCCTACAGCTTCCTGAGGAGGGGAAGTGTAAAGGGAAGTGCTGAGCTCTTCTCCCTGGGATCTAGGGACAGGGCATGTGGGAATGTTATAAAGCTACATCAGGGCAACTGTGGACTTGACATTATGAAACAGTTGTTTAACAAGAGGATGGCCAAACCCTGGAACAGGCTCCCTAGAGAGATGGTTGATGCCCTGAGCCTGTCAGTGTTTAAGAGGCATTTGGACAAGGCCCTTAATAGAATGCTTTAATTTTTGGTCAGCCCTGAAGTGGTCAGGCAGTTGGAATCAGTGATCATTGTATGTCACTTCCAACGCTATTTTTCTATTCTACTCTACCTGCAACACAACTCAGACACAGATGGAGGCCCAAGCCTGAACTGAGATGGGGCTCTTGGGTCCATGGGAAGGGATATGAGTGGAGGCCACAACTTAGGCTAGTCATGAGCATTAAGGACCATTAGTGCCCTCAGGGCTCTGACATCCATCACAGGGCATTGAGCTGTCCACCTTAAGGTGACCTAGTGAGGTAGCTCAAGCAGCCTGACCTCTCAATATCATCCATGGCAGACATTTGGATTCACCTTTACAATGCATAGTTGGAATTTGCTTAGATTAGGTGGATGGAGTGACTGTCCCACTGCAGATTTTACTACCTGTCTCTCTCTGGGGAAGTATAACAACAGTTCTGTACTTAGAACCTTCATGCTTTTTTGGATTTTCCTCTAGGTAGACTGCACTCTCTCTTTAGTCCCACAAATTCCAAAGTTTACCGCAGTCATTCTCACAGCAAATTACCCTCTGATTCTTGTCTTTAACCTTTTTTCTACGTATTTGCATAGCAGCTCAATGAGCCATCTGTAGTGCCAGTCTATCCATGCTCTGTTCTACTGTGTCATGAGGAGGTAAAGAAAATGCATTAAAAAGCTGCAGTCAGTGCTGTGTGCCAGCTGCTAGTGTCCCTTGGAAAATATTTGCACTGTTTGTTATTGACATGAAAGTTCTCTTGGTAATTGGTGTGCTGCTTATAGTTCTTCAGGATTCCTTCCCTCTTTGGCTACCCCAGAGAAATGTGCTGTACAGGCCAAGATGAGCATTCAGCTGAGCTGATCCAGTCCAGTACTTTTCTGTATTAGGCGAAAATATTGTTTTCATTACCAAACTTTAACTCTTAAAAAAAAAAAAAAAAATCCCTGCAACTGTAACTGTTTCTCATAAAGTCCACATTGCATAAAGAGTTGCCCCAGGTCCTGGGAACAACAGCCCATTCACACATGGACTGCACCACAAAAGCAATAGCTCACAGTGGTCAGGCCAGGGCAGAACAAGGACATGCTCTCTATAAGGGACAGATGGTATCTATTTAGCTAAACATTCTTCCACTAAGGCTGTTTTAACGCCCAGATAATTTTTATCAGCTTCTTATCACATTTGGGAGCCCAGCATGCTTCTGATAGAGGTTGTGTAAGTGCTTCCCAGAGAGTGCTGTAGTTTCAGGGTTCAAGGCAGCATATCAGCATGAAGAGGAGGTGTGTGGATGTGGAGGGGTGGAATAAAAACAACCCCATGCCATGTTTGCTGATTTTGAAATGTTCTTGGATGAATTTCCAGGTAGAATATAGATGGATGAACGTGGGAGGCCTCTTTCATCCATACTCAGTTTTGCTATACAGTCACGGACAGACTGTGAGCCTTTAACTCATCTGTGTCTGCGAGCTGTTTTTTAGGCTGACATGAAGGAGGTCTGCCAGTGCTCTGAGCAACTCAGAGATGTCTCACTGGCATGTGTAGCATGGTATTAAGCCCAAGCTATCCTGGCTCACATCTGACTGCAAAATTCAGTGTAGACATGCAACTTAGCCTGGCACCCACTCCTAGGAATGCTTCCCTTCCCAGATACTTCTGTTGTGAGGACAAGGTGTTACTCATCCTCACTACGCATATCACAGGGTGCCTTACTGTTAGACTGTCAGGCAGAGCTGTCATCTGAAACCCCCAGTGCAGTGAGGCGACGCAGCCCTGTGTCAGCCCTCTTGAACTGTGACAGTGCCACATGGGACACGAGCAGCGCGACATCTGCACAGTGTAGCGTGCACCAGAGCACCTCGATATGAAGAGGGGCTGGGTGTTCAGAGAGAGAGCAGAGAGGAAAGCATGGGACACTCATGAAAGGCAAAGAAAAGTCTGTCTCTCTCTCTCTCCTTTTCTTTCTTCACCAGGGAACTGGCTCACACAGCACTACAATAACAAGAACTGGCAGGCTGCCCGGCATCGCTGTACTTTGGTTGTAAGTGAACTATGAGGCTCAAGCAATCTTCTGGGAAAAGTTCACACCAAATGTATTGTATGTTATGTTTTCTCCTCATTGTATTTTTTTTCCAAAACAGTCTATTATATTCCTTCCCTGCTGCATTGTGGATTTCTTTAAGATCCCCAGGAGCTACCCTTTTTAAAACCAAACATTTGGGTAATCGAACAGATCTGTTTTTTGAAGTAACAGAGATAAACTAGTAATCCTCCTCTCAGAGCCAGCCTTCAGAATAAAACCAGAGCACAATTCATTGAATGGGGGGGTTTCTGTTGTTGGAAATTGGTTTGTTTGGGTTTTTTTTTTCTCATTTAAAGCCAAAAAGTTAAATAAGAGGAAGAAGTGTGCTATTGAAACACTGCAATTATCTGTATGATGTACATCTTCCATGGAGTGGAAGCCAAAGCAGAGGGAACTTTACAATAGTAGTGCAGTAAAAGGGGAAATGTTCCAAAAAGCATGTTCTGTTTCACTTGAAGCTTTCAAAAAAGTCTGATGTGATTTTATGTGATAGCCCTGGACACTTCAGAGATGACAGCTGTAACTTCTGCTGTAAGATGCCTTCATTTATTTTTTTCCTGTTTCTCAATGTGGCTTTTTCAGGGGCATAGAAATATACATTTTTTTTAAGTTCAGAGAAACTATGAACACATTGAACAAAATTTATCTGACGAATCAGACCACAGACAGTCAGTTGGAAACTGGATAACCAAAGCATGCCATAACCAGCCCAAGTACATAGTCTCCATTCCCCTGCAAATACAGATACTGTGAATTTATAATTTTCTGTTGTTTTTACTAATTAGTTTTATTGTATTATTGCCTAGAGGCCTTTGCTAAGCTCTGCATTGCATTGTGTGAGGTGTTGCACCTCTGCATAGGAAGTTTCTTCCTCAGAAGATTCAGGAGGTTAGCTTAGGGTCATTTTGCTGATGTGTTGGCATGGTACAAAAAGCAAACTCACAGCAAACATGAAACAGTTAATTCAGCTTAAATTAGCAGTGGTATCAACTACCTGTAATTCCAGGAGACCTTGGTAGAAGTTTTGGCTGTTCAGCACCTTTGAAAGCCAGACTGAAGTTTCTTGCCATGCTTCTGACAAAAAGTCCTTAGAAATTAAAGACAGAAAAGAATTGTTAGGTTATCAGTCCAAATTCATCCCAGAAGAAAAGCCATTGAAGTCAATGAAATTTCACTGGGGATGGATTTACCATAGCAAGATTGATCCCTATAGTATATTTAAAAGTGCTTTGTCCTATACAGTTTTAATTAGCTCTACATTAGTCAAGGTACTGTACCATTGTTTTAGTCAGCTACCCTAGCAGAGAACTGTCTCTAGCTATGCTTGTCCATATTTCTGCTCCCACCCCCATCCCTTGCTGCCTCCTTCTCACCCCCTCATTATTTTATGTCTAATTTGGCTAATGAATTTCTCAGACAGAGCCTTCTTTCATGTTTGAGAAGGACCTTGCCTGTATTGAGACTAAAGGGAAAAAAACCAAACTACACAGAAAAAAAAATAAGACCAGAAAGAAAGAGCAAATTCTTTTACGGAGAAAAGCAAAGGTGTCTATGAAGCTTTAAGTTGTTCTTTGTCACTCCATCAATCCATATATAGCTAGGTTACAGTTCTTCATCCCATATTCTGCATTAAAGTGGGCATGAGTACTTTACTCTCGATTTTCCAGTTTCAACACTGACTCACTGCATTGTCAGAGCAAATGGTTCTTGTTTCAAACCTCTGCTTTACCACTGTTACAGCAGCCACAGTCATGCATATGTACATGCAAAAGATTTCTCAAGTTGCTTCACAGAAATCAGGAAAGCATTTTAAGTTCTCTAGTGGAAAAGTACATGGGATAAAAGGCAAAGTACTGTTGCCATCAGTACTAGTGTCTTTTTTTTTTTTTTTGTAATCATTCTAACGCAAACATTAATCTTTTCTGAGTTTGCCAATTATTTTTTTACCTTCTCTAATGAAAGTTCTAACAAGATTATAGGGAATTTGTAGTCTCTGCATTCTTTCGGTCATATAATTGCAACTAAAACAACTGCAAAAAACTGTGGGTTCAGTGCTGCCTTCTGCCAAAGGAAAAAAATGTCCACAATTAAGGAGAAAACCTCTAAAACCACATTGGACAAGTTACTAAATCCGATCTACGTAAACATGTGTGTGTTCATTTCTGAGTCACTGTATCATTTGACCATGCAAGAAACAAGACAGTTTGCTTGAAGAATGTCAGGAAGACCAGAATATAATTTTTTTAAATGCCATGTTTTCAGTTTTCTTAATGCTCTTCTGAAACAGGCACATACTCACTTTAAAATTAACCACAGAGCTTAATTAAGCTTCGTCTGATTGTGCTGGGAGGGTTCCATGTTGTCTTCCTGTGGTCATTTCATCAGCCAGGGCTTTTCATGTAAGAATGTGCTGCATCCATGTCACAGCATGGGGTCTCATCACAGACACCTGCTCTCAGCCTGTGAACACAGATTTTAATCCCCTTCCCTGCAAAAATGGTGACAGAAGGACATGTTATTTAATTACTCATGCATGCTCTCCAAGACAGGGTCCACAGCTCCACTTGTTTCATATGGCTTGTGCTATTTTTGGGGGGTGATCAAATAGGATGGTTGTTAAAAAAGGAGAAAGCTTCACAATAGACTTCTCTTTACTATTTGTTGAGAACAATATATGAAAAGATTGGCAGGATAAGAGCAGAGTGGCAACTGAAGAAAATCCAGGTATGGTAAATACAGCCACAAAATTATTTGTGAATTCTGATCTCACTGTGAAGATATGTAAGCTAAGATGCATTGTGTTACTTCACTCTCCTCCACTACAGGATCATGGATCCAACAAAAATTAACTGTGATAGCCACCTCTCACATACTGAAGAAGGTGAAACAAACTTAAATTTATTAAAGCCTTCATCTAAGTAAGATCTGCAGTAGCAGTTATGTTTACCTCAGGTGCTAGAAGAGTAAAAAACAGGAGGAAGATGAAAGAAGAAGTATAAATTTTTAGTTCTGCTTAAACAATGCATTTGCTAAATCACTCCAGTCAAAATCATTCAGCAATTCCTACAAAATCCTATCATGGACCAAAGCAAAGCACAGCTAAATGAAACTTTATATATTGTATCCGGCAAGCAATCACTGTACTTGCATTCTCATTGCCCTCAGCAGCACCTGCATTCTTTGATCACAGTCCTTTTATGTGCTGCACTGTATACAAAAGACTGAGCCAGCAATTAGCCATTCTAGCACTGGGTCCTGAAATCTCTACAAATGCTTCAGCTCTTTAATGAATTCCTAAATAGAAGGAAGTTGCAAACAAAGTTCAGCTTGTGTATTTTATGCCAGGTTCCCACAGCACTGTAGGTTTTTAGAGCTTAATTAATGACACTTGCATCCTGTATGCCTTCCAGAGTTTTAGTGGAACTTTTACTGGTCACTTCAAACTTTGACATCTTTTGGACAATTGTCCTCAGAATATTGGGCAACCTCCCCAGGCTTTGGAAGGAAAAAAACAAGACATTACTGCCAATCATGACTCATCTGTATTAACGGGATGAACAAAAACTGGAGGGACAAAACGTGCATCATTTCAAGTAAACTACTTGTCAGAAATCCTATGCATTGTATATGAACCAAAACGGGTGATGAAAATTAAAACCACAGCCTAATATACCAGCATTTGGGAACTCTGCCAATGCCCCTAATTAAAATTTTGAACTAATCTCTTCAGGGAATCCAAGAAATTCTTTCAGAAAATGGAACGTTCTTCTATGCACATCCAACTACTTATCCTGTAAGAGGGAATATGAAGGAGATTGTATACGATCAGACAGAGGTCAGTCGAGTGGAAAGGACAGTGTGAAAGCTACAGGAAATGAGCCATCTATGAATGAAAATAGTGGAATTCCTTCTTGAACTCTGACTCACATAATGTAAGATTTTGCTGGTCCTTGTCAAAGGATCATTACATCAATGGAAAGTCTTCATTAATTTTAGTGTGATTTTAATCAGTTCCCAAAACCGGAGAATACAAAAATAGGTTTTTACAATATCAAGGTATGCCAATATGTTCTTTCTCTTCTACCATCGTTAGAGTGGTTGGCAAGAGTGGTTTGACATAAATGAGAAAAGTAGAGGCTGAACTGGAGAGGGTCTAAGACAGGCCCTGACATTGGCTTATAGACAATAAACAACAGATCCAGTATTGTTAGAGATGCAATTAGACATGAAAGGATGGAAAGAGTTGGTAATTGGCTGGTAAGTGGAGAGGGATAGGATGTTGTATTTTGTAGAAGGGAAAGCCCAAATCTTCTATATTGTTAATAAAAAAAGCCAGAGTAAGATTTTAAGAAGAAAAATATGAAGGTAGGCAGGTGTGAAGAAGAGGGGAATAAGGTAACTAGAGCAAGTGTACAAAGCTAGGTTAGACTCTCACACATGGAAAAAGAGACAAGATAGGTAGGAATTACAAGGAAAGAAGTTACAAGCAGGGAAACTGCATCGTATTGGGTAAGTTTTGTCTTTGGAGAAATCAGCAGGGTCCTATAAAGAAAAATAAGTGAAGGCATTAGGAGAGAACTACCAAAGTGTAATCTAGGCTGGCTCTGCAAAGAGTAAATCTGTTTAGGTATGCAACTGAGCCTAGTAAATCAAGCAATCCTATCCTGAGCCCGAATTATTCAAATCTATGGCTATTGTTTGGCCAATGTGGAACTACAGGGCTTAGTCACTGTATTACACTTTCCAGAGTCCCTGACACTCAGGCAGACTGGCTGAATTTAGGTAAATGGAGGCACAAGCCTCCCTTTGCATGGCTGTAAATGACTACATGCAAATCGGGACTGTGAGGATTCAGTTCTCTCGGCAAATTCTCCCAAGTGAACCGAAGCACAACTTCAGCTCCGATATGCTTGTCATTTGCAGAGCTTTCCCTCTTCTCTCTGGCTTAGAAACAAACAAAACTTACTCTCTGCTACCTTTTTCTAAAGGATCTTTCTGTGACTAAGCCATTTATGTGTCTATATTACATGTAATTCTCTGATGCCAGATGAGAAAAGAGAGATAATCCTCAGAAAGGATTTGTGGCATTATAGATTACAGCTTCCTTTCGTATGTTGCATGCATTGCCTTCAAGAGGCCTTGAGTGATGCTATAGGATCTCTGTATTCAGATTACAAGATACTTGCATTCAGCACTGACTTATTATAGGTTTAGAAATACCAACAACCCAACTAAGTGGCCAGCTGTTCAGATCCTGCTGTTCTCTTAATCCATGCAAAGGTAAAGTACTATTGTGGTCAGTGGGATCCTTGCCAGAGTAACAAGATGGAGACCATTTTCCTCGTATTTGTTTAACTGCCACTTCACTATAAAGTGGTAAGGTAAATAATAATAAAGTGATTGTTCAGCAGACAGAACAAATTATTCCAGGAAGAAGTCATCTTTGCTTTAATCATAGTTTGTCTAAGCCAGAAAGGTATTTATTTACTCTGCCTTTTTTTGTTATTATTATTAATATCCAAAGTCCTGTTGACACAACCAGCTGGCATCTTGAAATTGGATTTTACTTACAATCTAAGGGTCTGCCTAGGGTTTAAGGACTTTTGTGGATCTACCTGAAGGTGCCCTCACTGGGCATCTCTCAGAAAAAAAAAGCTGAATAAGAGCTAAACTGCTGCTCTGGAACTCTGTTTCTCCATCAGAATGAATATGGCATTAGTTCTTCCAGGAGGCAATAATCTCTAGTAAGATCTTTAGTTGTGTTTCCTGCTGTGCAACTTGCTCTTTGGATGAAGGAACTGAATCATTTTGGGAAACACAGAGGAGCTATGTTCAGCAACTTCACAATATGACTGTTCTGATACAAGGCCAACTCTGGCTTCTAAGCCTGGAAAACAATGTAGCCAATCTCTGTGATACTGGATGGTGTGAACTATTCACACAATGGTATATCCTGCATAGCACATGTGAGATATCTCTAGGAGGAACATGGCTGATGATAAATTTGCATGACATTAACACAAATGTCATTTACAGTGCTCATTTGCCTAATTAATAGTGTATTTATGTTTCTTGAACATTGCAGTGATAATTTTTAATTTCCTCTCCGGTGAGAGCATTTAGTAGAGTGGGGGAATTTATGTTTGCTCTCCAATGATGGTGTGTTAATCTCTACGGCAAAAAATCCGTATTTTCTAGTCTTACCTACGCTGACATTTTGCCTGCTTCTGAATGGATCAGCAACATTCCACTAACAATAACCATTTTCAGTGTGGAAATGATCAGTGATCTACATCTTAAAAGAAATCTCCACACCTCTTGATTTCTACTGCTCAGAAAGAGAAAGTGAAGTATGTAGCATAATTCTGCTACATACAAGCAGGCAAACATCTAATGGAAATACACCTTTAGCACCTTGTGTCTGCGTGGTTTAGGATGTCACAGATCTCAGCTGTTTGCTGTTGTTCTGACTCCCCTGGCTGTGTTGAAATCACCACAGTGACAGCCAAGATGAAGTAGCTGACTATGTGAACATTCCTTGTCCTTTCCAATACACAGCAAAGCTACTTAGCTTAAATCACCACTGACGGGAACTAACTTCTTAAACAGGTTTGAACTTGATCCTCGTTGAGCACATCTGACTGTGCCCCAGATTGCCTGGTTCAGCTCCACGCCAGCACATGTACCCTATTATCAGCTGCAGCAGCTCTACATCAGTCAGCAGCTGGCAGAAGGGCCCTTGGGGACTTTTCTAGCTGAGGCTAGTGCAGCCCTATGGCTGCTTCAGTACATTCGCTGTGCACAAAAGGGGACATATCTCTGTGAAAACGTTGTTATTGCACAATGGGTGTCATTGATAGCAGGAAAGAGACAATGCTTGGGAGCTGGACATGTTGTTCAAACATCATTCCGGTCTTTTTAGATACTCTGATTAAGACCCTTTACTTAGAACTGCCATCATGCTGTTGCTGGCTGCTTTGGGTGCCCAGAGAATTTCTGAAAGCCCTTTTCACCCTCTTTTAAAGAGTCAATTGAACTGTATTTCAGTGCCTCAAATTCTACAGTTTGTGACTTTCTCTTAATGTAGATTCTGGCTTATCTATGTAAGATACAGAAACAGGTACATCCATAGTACCCATCTTTTCAAGCACTATAACTATTTTCACAATTAGCCAATTCTTTTTGTCCACTGCATTTCCAGGTCATAACCCCACTGTTGTCAGCATTACTTAGCCCTTGACACCCTAGCAGTATTTCTTCAGTAGAGGCAGACAGGGCTCTTAGGCAACCAGGGAATCTAAAACAAAGAAAAACTGTTAGAAGAAGAATATGGGACAGAGAAGCAAGTGGAACTAACAGACTAAAGGCCCAAGAGAAAGAAATTAGGTTGAGGCTGGGAATAAGGGCAGCAGCGTTTCAGAGGATTTGCTCCCAGGGCAGACAGCAACTGCAATTCTGCCAGGGAGAGTGTCAGTCTGATCAGCCAGGAATTTTCCTGTTTTCAAAGTACAGCACCAGCACAGGGTAAAGTTATTAGCATCGTGTTCAAAATGATACACAACTAAGCAAAGAGACAGAACGTATGACTAACTGAAGGGATTAATTTTCTAAACCTAGATGTCTCTTTTAGATTCCTAAGTCTCTCCCAGGGGACCTGTGATGCATCAGCTGCCCCTGTGCCAACGTCTCAGATAGATCATTACATTTAGCCTACTGAACACTAACCACCATGCCCTTTTCAGGCTTGAGAAAGTGAATGGGGACCAGCTTCAACCAAATTGTTGATCAACAAGCTCTGATGGCAAAGGTGGTACCTGCAACTCCCTGATGATCTAACCCAGGGTAGTGGGCCTGGCTCAACCACTTGGCCACCTCTAAAAGCTTACAGAAACCCCTGCTCCCTATCACACGTGCTGAATGCAAACTGTGCAGCTGATCATTGCCACTTCCCACAGCACAGCTGTAGAACTGTGAAGAAACAGAGTAACCAAGCTCCCCGTCACCCTGCCCATGAGATCAAAGCCTTGCCACAAAACAGCCTTTCCCCCCTGCCCATCCCGCCTGCTTTTACCTGGTCTCTGTCAGTCACTGCCATACCTCCCTGAAGCTCTCCAGTGGCTGTGACAGGACTGTCTAAGGAGATGAGGTAGAAGCACCTTTAGCAAATAAATAAATGAATAAAGCACTAAAAAGACAAAGCTGGAGAACAAGGGGGATGTGAGCTGTTCAGAGGCTCAAAGGCCAGCCCATAGAGTCACTCAGTCTAGACTCCAGATGTGAACGCAGAGCCTCAGTGAGTGCAATACGGGACTGCGTAAATATCTCAGCCAGATGTCTCAGGGCCCAAGCTACAAATCCTCACAAATGGTGACAGAGTTGGCTGTTGCTGTTTGTACAGCTCTGCTTCCAAGAGAATCAGTGGTCATTCAGTCAGCAGCACTTCATTTTTGCTGCCAGATGGGAGGGAAAACCAGGCTCAGAGTTGCAGTTTGTCTCATAGCAAACTCAGCAGTTGCTGGATGGGTCATGGAGCCCTCTGTGGGTACTGAGGTTAGCTCAAAATAGCAATCTGGGGAAAGAGCTGAAAAGATTATAGTAAACATAAAAGCACATGATACTAAACTCCCAAATAGGCTAAAGTAACAGGCTGCCATGTTAGGCACTTGAATTAAAATTTAGGTCTTCCAGACCCCTCCCATTTACAAATGCTTAACATTATGCAATGGAATTGCCTTACACTGGCTCTAAGGAGCTTGATGCTTGTATCTGCGCTTTCAAACTAAGCATTCCTCTGCCCCACGTTCATATTCCCAGAAGTTGTCTCCTAGGTGGGTGCCTCACAGAAAGCACGTGGAGGAAACCTGACCACCTTCCCGTCTATTTGCGGTTGGATCTGTCCCTGGGGAGACTGGAGATTAGTTTCAGCTCCCTCTTCTGTCTGAGTTAGACCAAAGAATTGAGCCTATCTCTCCCAGGAAATGTTACCACTAGTCTATAGTGTATTTCAAACCAAAGCTTTCCCAGTCTCTTGGATTTCTCTCACATTCCATAAAAAAATTAAGTATTTATTGCAGCAGGGTATAGGACCTGGGGATCTGCAGTAAAAGTCCTTTTATAATCTACCCTGTCACTGGCCCAATTTAGAATATATCAATTTATGACCTAGATTCTCTTCAGCGAGTCACCAAAATTGGAACTGGCTGAATAATTTATGAGAAGATTTGTAAGCAAAAGTCCTAGGTTGGGATACTCTGATTCACGGGGATAACATTATTTATGATTTCTTGTTCAGGCATGAATATGTTTTAGGATGGCAAATAATTGTCCTAAGATTTGCAAGAGGATGGTTTTCATTCTCCTGTTTTAGAGTACCATTCGAAAAGTGACTCATACAGTGTAAAAGATGAGCTTTTGAATCAGCTCAGAAAAACTTGACAAAGAGACATGTGCTACTATGTCAGTGTCCTGTGTCTCTACGTCCAGTTACAGCCAAAAGTTGCACCTCCTGGAGAAGTATTTTAAAAGGCCATTGTCCCTGTCTTCAGACAGAGGCTCACAGAGATAACTTGGAGTCAAAAAAGGTTAGGATAAATTGCAGTACTTCATACTGCAGGCTAAGAACTCACATATGAGCAGTAGCTGATGCAGGGTGACTTGTTTATCTTCCATGGCAAACACTTGGGACTGTGAGCCCAATTCACAGACACTTTTTTCTCATTCACAAGGTCCTAATGGACATAGGAACTCCCAAAAGATATTCTGAACAACACCAGGTACCCAGAGTGGTACGTTTCCCATAAAGGTTGCAAGGGCTTACTCTGTTTTATACCTCTGTCACTTTTGACCCTCAAACCATTGCCAGAATCCACTTAGTTCTAATAAAAATGTTTCCTGATCTGCCACATTCAACCCTGGGTCTAAACCAGATTTATCTGAACTGACAGGTGCATGCTTTTGAGGTTTAAGTAATTTCCCTCTCTATCATGAACAACTTAACCCCAAAAAACATAGTATAGAGAGGCCTGTGCTGGACACAGACATCCTTTTCCTTATTATTCTGCAGTTTCTGAAGAGAAAGGCATTGGGTGCAATAACCCTAAATAACAGTTAACTCTGTGGTCTAAAACAAGTACACTGAACAATTTATTCAAGCACATTGTGCTGTTCTTCCACCTCCTTGGTTATGAATGCACAACATCACCATGGCTGAAAGTTAAAGGGGGTATTTCTTCTGGCAGTGCCCTCTGGGTCCGTTAGGCAGGCTTATCCAGCAATTGTGTTGGCAGTTTGGAGCTTTTCCCAGGATCTTCTATGGCCAGGGATGCTACAGGCCATGTTATTAAATGTCAATGCCCATTGCATATTAATTTTGGGGGGAGAATCAACCTTCAAATATTTTCCTTCTGCTTCACATCAAAAACTCATCTATTTAAAAGTCTTTTTGGAGAGGGTCCTTTTTTTTTGGAATGAAAGTCATACTTGTAATCTTACTGTGCAACATTGACTTTTCCATATCAGGAGATAGAAAATTTTCCCTGTCTTGCCCTTGCATCTACAGTTGCAACCCCTCTTCCAGCACAGGCTCAGAACACACCTCTGACTCATAAATGCCAATTCCAGTGGATAAACATCAAGTAGATAAAAACATGAGATAAGTGAAACCTTTCCTCTTGCAGTACAGAGGGAGATGGAACTCATGTGGACCAGTAAAAAAGTAGGTGTTGAAATGCAGTGTTGGAGGAGGATGCAGAAATTCCATAATCCTTATCTCTGTCCCTGAAAAAATCAGTCTCTCCAACCACAGACCACAACAAGTTCCTATCTGTGGAAAATCAGATTTATTTTGCCATCCATGCAAGTGCAGTTGCCATCCTAGAGCCTCAAAACTGCATTCCTCAATGCCTGTGGCCACATCAAATTTTTGGGAAGCCATGAAGAACCATTATCAGGAAAATGGTGCTTCATTTACTCTTTGACTCTCAAAGAATGTTTTGTCTTCCTCTCTGTTTTGTGAAGTGCTGTCAACACTTACAGTGAAGTTTATTGTAAATACACAATAATAACAACTGTGCACATTCATCTCTGATCCAATTCCTATGTAAATTTATGTTAATATGTATGCAGATTAGCTCTGCCCCCCTCGGTCCTGGAAAGTTGTCAGACTGACACATGGGTTCTGAAGAGGTTGTGTACTACTGATCTGCAGTTTTTGTATAGTATTCAATAACTGGCAAGCCAGCAACAAGAGACTGTGGATATTTTTCTTCACTTTTTCTGGATAAATCAATGGAGTCTTCCTAGAGTCTGACTAGCCTAACAAGAACTCTTCTAGAGTCTAGCTAGAATTAAAAAGAAGTCTCTAAAACCCATCTCTAAAGCCATGACCTGGTATTTTTATTTCTGTTTTTTGATAGAACAAATACACATTAGATCTTTCTAGAAATGGGGTAGTACAAGGGAGCCTAGTAAGCTTTCAAGATCTGATATGCCATTTATGAGACAGAAAAACTAAAGACAGACAGCAACCACTAAACCAATATCTGGAGTTTATGGGTAATCCTTCTCACTTTTTGTTGACTAAATCTGTACACCTTTTAAGAGAGCTCCAATAGGTAATTTATTTCATTCTTTCCTTTTCAACCTTCCTTTTCTCTGTTTAAACACGAAAAAACACTGATCTTCCAGCTGTTTGTGCAGCCAGAGCCATTTTGAGCACTCAGGTCAGACCTCTGGGGAGGCAGCTGGAGTGCTACAGTTGGCTGTTCTCCGCTTTCCTGACAGGGGTGTTTTGCTATGACACTTTCTTGTCCTTTGCAGTAAATAGAAACTAATCTTTAGCTCATCCCATGGCTGTGTCCCTACAAGGCTCCCAGGCACTTCTTAAATAATCACAACGGGACATAAATTGAGACTACAAGAGATACATGTGCTCTTTGCACAGGGATGAATTTCTGGTAATCCAAAAGGGGTTGGGGAAATTGCTGTCAGGAAGAGCAGGCGCCACTGTTGTTGACTAGGAAGACATACCAGACAACAAAAGTCCGATTGCCAGAAAGTATTTATATTCCTGCAGTTCACAGCTGAGGACTTGGTCCTGACCCTTGATAGACAAAACAAATTTGTTCTTCAGTTGGAAACTCGGTTGTGCTTGGAGAGAAAGATTGTGCCCAGAGCTGATAAAGGTGGGAGCTGAGTCACCAGCTCAGAATAAGGCAGCAGTCTCCGGACCAAAATCACCTCCAATCCTAGCAATACTTCATGGACTGAGGTGGCTGATGATTTTTGGGGAAAAAAACTGAACAAACCAGGAAATAACAACACAACAAATTACAACAGAACTGTACCTCATAGACTGATGAGAAACTTCAGTTGCCATTTGTTTCCCGCCTTTCAGCTGATTTAAAGACTAATGCTGAGAAAAATCTCTTTCCTTCAAGTTCTTCTCTGGTTCAGAGTGTTATTTCACTCTACTTTTTAAATCTTATTTCATTGAAGGCAATGTTAGCCCCAAGAATAAAACAAGCAAAATAAAAAAATTAGAGCCTGGAAGGCATCAGTATTTTTCCTTTGTAATAGAGCCCCATGTCAGACAGCTTTCCACATATCTTGTGCAGTGTAGGTTACATTATGGCATCCCATCAGGCCCATTCAAACCAGGTTGCAAAGGTATTGTGGCTGGGATCCAACGCCTCCTTCCCTGCCCGTGATAGCTCTTGGTGGTGATTTCATCTTAATCATTTTCTCTCTTTCCACCTCTCATGCAGCTGCCTTCCTGTCTCGATAGGACCAAAGTGCAGCTCATGGAATCTATATGATAATCACAAAAATAGTTATATCTGTTGAAAAATGGATATAATTCCCCCTCTAAACCTTTGTCGATTGCCAACTGGGGGTGTGAAACCAGCTGGCAAAAGATGCGTTCATTTTGATTTCATGACTTTCATAATACTGTAGCTTCCCGACTTTAAATGGTTCCTCCCCTCTCTCATGAGAGCACCGAGGCCTTGATTAACAGCCCTCACTTTAAACAAAGTTTTGAAGTTTCTTTTCATGGTAACTTCTCTGGGGATGTCTGACAACCTGCTCAACTCAGGGCAGCTGAATGCCTCTTCTTTCTCAGCATGAGCATTTGTCAGAGGCACGAGGAGTCAGGCTTGGTGAGGATTTGTGTCCCAGAGTAGTCTGCAAGTAACTTGCACAATGGCGTGGGAAGTGAGCTTAAAAGTAGTGCTGGTAAAACTGTGAAAAACTAATCTCATCAATGTTTTCAAAATGTAAAGGCTTGGAATGGACGATGATTTACTTTTTTTTATTTTATCCCTATTCTTATAAAACACATTTTTATTTACAGAAAATCTTGTCTGCAATACATTGTTTGCAGGTTTTTTTTAGTCTAAATAGGATTTAGAAAGATGACTAGGCAGTGTGAGAGAAAAGCCTGGTATGTTTTTTCACAGTTGATGACGGAGAAGAGAAAGGCTATTTCTTGGCAAAGATTTCTTTAAGACAGGTAGAACCATCCAGATCAGAGCCTTGATTCTGGACTTAGAGGGCATGACTGAGTCCTCTTAGATTTTTGTTTAACATTTAGATGAAGTTTTGTTTTGGTTATGCTTGACAGTCAGAAAGTTCCACTTACTTTCAGCCAAAGCATGAAAGGAAATACTGGGGTCCTGGGAGATGGAGGGAAAATGGAAAGAGGGAAAAATCAACCCTAAGTAAAAAGCTCCCTCGAAGTTAGTAGCATAACCAGACAACCAAACCAAGAAAAAGAGAGTGAAAAATTTCAGACAAAATTTTTGACAGAAGTCAAAAGCTGCAGCTCTCTCCCAGGGAAGGAATACATTGCATCTCATTTCTGCTGTGCCTACTGATACCATCTAGAGAAAATCTATCACCAGTTGAAAGAGGGTTACATTCCTTGTCAATGCATTCTATCACATTGGTGTCTCGACTTTCAAGGGTTTATTAGATGCACAGTCATGGAATTTTCTTTGAAACAGAAAGCCAATACAAGCTCCTTTATTTTGCCCTTGTAGAACCCTTAATAACTTTATTTCTGTATACATATATATATATTTCCCTCCATTTATTTCTTCAGCTATCGTCAAGACAATAAGTTTGCCTTAAAGCAAATTGTGGCATATCTTTCTCTATATATTCCCCCATCCATGTATATATATGACCCACACACAAATACACATATACATACGCATAAAACCTGACCGTGAATAGCAGAATTTACTGAAAGGCAAGAAAAAAACCTAGCATATCCAGAAACAGGAGATACTTAACACAGAATTTTAAATAGTACAGTTTAGATATTAGACATATTTTACATTTCGTTCTTCTGTTATAATTCTGCTTCTATGATTATGGCATTTTATTCTTGCATACCTATCTTCAGGAAGATAGCTCCTCTGGAAGATCCCATTGAACTCGGATACTCACAGAGGAAGATCTGACTAGTTTGTTTAGAGGGAAAGGACAAAACTGGAATCAAGAGACTGAAGAGAGCACACTAAGAATACAGCACAGACAGTGGAGAGTGGTAACAGCTAAGGAGCATTTGTCTTTGAGCAGGAGCTGAAAAGTGCAAATAGATTCAAGCAAACAGTGCCAGACTGGCAACTCAGTAAAGTCATTGTACCTGTCCCCACCAACTACAAAGAGCTTTGGTCCAACATTAGGACTTGTTCTTGTGCTATACTTTCTTGCCATGCAATACCTGCCTCCATTAATATTTGTTTTCAATAGTGTTATGGATGTGAACTTCACTTGAGGAAGACACTGGACTGGGAAAGCAGAAATGCTTGAAATGTGATTTAACAGGAGTCTACCAGACTTGGTGTCACCACTTCTGTCCCTAAGACTTAAGAAAACAGTAGGTTTCTGATCATGTTAGAAAAGTGTTCTCTCTTTATTTGAGTTTAAAAATACAAGAGTTGTAACAGGACCTTCTAATTTTTACCCAGTGAGTTCCAAGTACAAGGAACGAAAAATGAAGGAAGTCAGGTGCAAGTGATTGCTGTGCCGCATAAGCAGAGCACAAAATTGTTAGTCTCATTAAAGATGATAAAAGCAGGACCCTTCATCTGGAGAACCTGTGAAATCACTGCTTGTGAAGCATCGTTTAATCCTTACCCTCAGCCAGAAATGATGGGAAGCAAAGCTGCCCTGCTCTACCTCTTCACTGAGTTTGGAGCTTTCAGCCATTGATACAACACATGACCAGAGTCAGCACTGCACTAATGGACTTTGCTACTGGCAGGAATGGCATGAAGTCCATGTGTGGATCAATACTAGAGATTTTGTGTTGTAGAACACTGTTGGTGCCCTCTTAGTGGGAATACTACAGCCTCAAGTTCCAGATCCATGGCTGTACATACTTAGCACTTCATTATGTACAAGAGACAACTATTATATAAACCCGTAAAGATGTACATATCCCAACCCAGACAACAAGGAAGACATGAAACTCCCACATGTAAATCAGATTTAAACCTTACCCAATGTAGCAGGCATCCCAGTGTCCTAACTAATAAAATGAGCATTTTCAGAGCTTTTTTGTTTCAGGAAAAAAATAATAAAAAGAAATTAAATACTACCTCAACATCTTGAAAGGAGGCAGTCACCTCTCCAGGACTTCTTCCTCAATTAGGCAGGGCTCCTTGCCTTGGTTGGATAACAAATGCACATTCATAAGTCCACGTATGCTCCGACATCTGTAACACGACACCATTTATTCCACAGCCAAAATACATTCTTACTTTCCCTGACTAGTGAGGGGTCAGCTCAAGCTGGTGTAACTCACCTTCTGTCCCTCAGCAGAAAATTCTAATATAACAATGGAGGCAACATATAACTGGTGGGAAAGGAGGGAAGTAAGTTTACATTTGTCACTTCTGTAACCCTTCAGAGAATCTCACTAAAACAGTGTTTTATTGATGTGTTGGTGCAACTCTCTCCCCAAAAAATCAGTGTCTTTTGCATTGAAAAGAGACTTGTTTTGATTGCCCTGTCTTAAGTGGAACACCATAAAAGTGATACAACATAAGATCCTCCTCAGAAACATAATTTTGTCCCAGAGGATCTCTGAGCCTAAACATTTCCTATCAGACACTTTATCCCCAGAGGAGCCTGGCTTTCTGCAAGAGCCCTTTGTAGTCCAGCTGGGTGTCATTACATAATTAAGCTGTGAACCAGGAGGTAGTCTTGAGCATGGCAATTTTACAATATAAGATCAAAATGTTATTCTTTCTTTCAAAAGACCTGGTGCCATTTGTTGTAGTTCCTTTATGCAAGAGATCAAATATAGTATTGATTATTCATTATTACGTTTAAAGGGGTCAGGAAGCTTCTGGAATTCAGATTTCTAGGGATCTGAAGTGATATTAGGCCTCAGGGCTTAATGACTCTTCTTGACCTGAAGCTTTGAAATATCGCCTGCTGTCTGGATTGTTCCTACTTGCTGCCTGGTATTTCAAAGTCTCTCTCTCTCCCTTTTTTCCCCCCAAGGCATCAGTCTTACAGACATTGCCAGATCAAGAGAAGCAAAGAATGCAAGAGAAAGTGAAAGTGAGAAGACCAGGAGTTGGAAGCCCAGCTGGCATACATCTGCTTTGCTAAGCTTGAATTGAAAATGAGTATCATTATTCTTGTTCTGCTGCATCCTACTGTGTTTGGTTACTGCATGACACAGAAGAGGCAATGGGCATATCCTGTGGCCAGCTCCATTGCCTTCAACATGTGTTTACCAACTGTCCAATATCCCAACACAGGGAGTTTTAAAACCTTTCTGTGCCGATTTGATCTTCAGGCATGTTCAAATGGAGGAATGTTTGGAGGAGACTGGCAGTGTCATTGTGTGGAGACCCTGACAAAATTTAAAACTCTATCTTCATCATCAAAGAAAAAAGCCGTCAACATCATATTAATCTAAATACTATATTAAAAGTTTCCATTTTCAACAACAGTGCCTTTATGTTGTAGAATAAACCTCCAAGAGTGCATTTTGGCAGATGGTTAAATATTTAGGTAGTTGGCCACAGATTTAAAAAAAATTGAGATAATTAGAATACTTGAAGCAGTTAATATTTATTAGACATGAAGAGTTTGACAGATTAGATGTTTTCCTACCCACACATTCTGTGTCAGAAAAAAACCCAACAACCCCTCTTATCTTTCATTCTATAGGTAGCAAACTTTGATATGAGGCAGAAGTAGAAGGCATGGACTTTCCAGTTTACTCAGTATGAGTACACTAAGAGTAATTGCTGTCACTAATTCAAGAAAAGGCCAGAAAAAAGCCAATGGGAACAACAAGTTCTCTGTGGAAATGCACAGACTTCACCCTGGAAAGCGCCCAAAATTAAAACCTGAAGACTGAATCTTCTGCACCACTTCAGCTTTCACTATATATATAGTGTTCCTAGCAAGGTTGCAGGGCTACTCCAGTCACTGGGGGTTATGAGACAACCTGTTTCCTATTAACCTTGTTCCTTCTGTTGGTCTTCCTCGCAGAAGAGGAGATGCATGGAAAAAAGGCAGACCAGTTTTGGGGCACTACAGAACTGCATCAGAGAAGACACCAAGACACAGTGTTGTCTTAGCCTTCTGTCCTTAAAATGAGAGACAGGAGGCCAAGAACTGACAGATTACTGAGGCTGCTCTAGGGGCCAGTTTCACCAAACATGCCCTCTTTTACCTGTCCAGAAATCTGGCTGAAAATAAGGATTGCTGGCTGTCCCACAGACTGTCAATACCTGTAAATGTTCACACAGTGTCTGGGCAGAGACAAATGGCATAGACACAGACAATTCCTTTTGCAAGAAATGTATATGTTACTAATGTATGATAGAGCAGCAACATGAAACTCCTAGTCGGCAATTCATGCAAGATATGAAAGTACCACCAGTGTTACACTGTGCAGCTGGCTGGCTGGAAAGAGAGCCACCTCCATTATATCTTACCTCTCCTTTTTTAATAGCACCACTGAATGGTCACTATGTACCCCTCCGTGGAGTCCCTTGGGCTCCTTTACACTCAAAGGCAGTAAGGTACCTGAGTAATGAATTTGCACATATCCACATCCAGTGTTAAAAGGAATGAATGCATAGGATTAAGTGTGCCAGGCAGGGAGGGGTGAGTGGAAAGGATCTTCCTCGTTGTTTACACAGCAAGGCCAAGGGCAGACAGTAGTAGATTATACACCTGCTCTTACCTGGTACAAACCAGTTGGACAGGACCAGCTGCCCTGGCAGGCTCAACACAGCCCTAATCTGGAGTCACCCCAGCACTGCCTTCCAGGATATCAAGAGACAGATTGGAAACTAACCTTGGATACCACCCTGTGCTGGTACCAGTTTGCTCTCTTTAGGGGATGGTAGCTGGAGCAGAGAGATCTCTCAGCTACATCCTCCCTTCCTGTGATCAGCAGAGATTAACTGCTGAAATCACTGAAGAGATTTTTCTTTACCCTACAAAAATCCTTAAGGGCCATCCTTGTCATAGACGAAATGATAGGGTATTGTTTTTTATTTTTTTACTTTCATTAATATGATTTTAGAGATATTTTTCCAGTGTGACCTTGTCTGATAATAGGAATTCATGCTTTAATCATCTCATTGGCATAGTGAGACTGTAGGAAAACTGGTAGGATTCTGGGCTACAACGAAAGAAAAATGTGGTTTAGATGAGCAAACACTCAGAAGTCTCCAGCTTTCATAGGTTTTCTTTGATTGCTAAAAAAGCATGTTGGAGAAAATCTGTTAAAGTTTCAGTATCCTTCTTCTTCAAGGGGAATCCATAATCCTTAGCCCTTAAGAGCACCATCAAGACTCATTGCAAACCAGAAGACAAGATAAGAATAGAACCCAGCAATAAAAAAGA
Organism: Vireo altiloquus; assembly: GCA_013396875.1. Taxonomy (NCBI): domain Eukaryota; kingdom Metazoa; phylum Chordata; class Aves; order Passeriformes; family Vireonidae; genus Vireo; species Vireo altiloquus. The sequence continues at coordinate 39,260 of VZRF01005207.1, read as the reverse complement.
AGTCACAACCTTTTAAAAAACAAGTATCACAGGATTCCATTACTCACCATAAAGGAACAAAGAGGAAATGAACCCACATTGTTTCCTCTTGAAGTACCCAGAAGAAAAATCTACACCTTAAAAAGGTTTGACCTCAATATAGGCCATAATGTAAAAATGTGAGGATCTTGGAAACTTGTGCTTTTCCTGGATTGAGGCCCAGATTTTGTAATATATCTTGCCTGTTACTATTTTTCTTGCTTCTTCCAAAGTAGAAAAGGTTCTTTTGAAGAAATGTGTTTTCTAGACACTTTGATACACCAGAATTGGGGTCTGTTTAAATACTTCAAATTTGACATATATACACATATAGTTATAACATTTTGTGACTGTGAGCCAACATTGCCTTCTCTGGATCCAATCCTTCCTATCAATATGTTGTAAGACACTAGACAGAGCAGTGTCTGCCCTAATGTGCAGAGTATGCACTAGGCCAGACGAATAACACTAAAACACTCAACTTGCTGTGCCTTTGCCTTCTTCACCACAATTTTAATGAACAGCACGTGGAAGAATTTATGCCCATATTGAAATCAGAGTGCCAGGGCACAGTGGTAGCCATCACATCTGCTCTGAAGAGGAACCTTTTCTTCCCCTCAACCTTACTTCACACAACAAATCTATCAATAGTTTGATCCAGTGACTATCAATGGCAGGAGTACTCCCTCCTCCCTGGTAGGGAGGCCATTTCCCTACCCTGACCGCAGTGTGCTTTTGCACGTTGACCTGCTGTTTGGTTCCTGATGCTTTCCAGGCTGAGCTGAAACTGTGGCTACAGGACATTAACTCTACCCTAAGATGCTTGTGGATAGGCACATGCATCCCTCTGCTTACTCATTTTTGGTGTCTACAGAGTATGCATGAAATTTCTTTCTTGTGTGTTATCTCATAACAGTTGACTGAGGGCACCAGAGCAACTGAGAGACAAAGTCTGATCAATACTTTTCCTTCCGATACAACTCTAAATCCAGCTAGAAGGGGGCCAGCCATACAATAATTCATGATTACTAGCCCCACTAAAATTAATTCCTGCCATATCTTATCAAACAATCAGCCATGAGAGAAAGTTTTCCCTACTGGAACATGCATAAGTCACGCCAAGTTTTGTGGCTGTGAACTGAAAGCAATTCTTTCTCCACCTTCCAGTGTTTGCTCAGGTGCAGCTTGGTTTCCATGTGGACTGATTGAGGAGAACCTGCCTCAACCAGCGAGCTAACAGGAGCCACCAACCAACTCACACTGACTGCAAACAAAGTCCTCGTCCCAAAAGAGTCTGTTACATAAAAGGGCACAACATAAAACCATCTTTGTATTTGTGACTTACTGTAAGTCCTTGGGAGGTTTGCCTTTAAGGATGACTACATTTTTAATCAATCAGCAAGGCATGCAGTGTGTAAAGTTCATGCTAGCTTGAGCGGCAGCACACTGCGTTTTTCCCCTGGTGAGCAGCCCCTGAGCTTTAGCTGGTGAGGTTATGCAGCCTTGCCTATTAGGACTGCTCTCAGCCACATGCCTGACTGCACTCTCAAGTCTCAGGGCCAAGAGTAAACTTTGAAGGAACCCTGCCAATTAAATGCAAGCAGAAAACAAAGTCTTTCTTTTTCAGCAAAGCAAATGTGGTCAGAAGTGTTCTCATGCTGCTGCTACTGATAATTATTATTTTGCATTCAGTAACAATAGCTTTTAACTCAATTTGAATATTAAATTCTGTCATGAAAATGAAAGTATCTAAAAATGAGGGTTGATCAAACTGTCCACTGGCCATTTTAAATAGACTAAATACATTTTACTACTGGTGAAAAGTGAACCCTTCTGTGACAAATGTTTTACAGTCTTATTTTGGGGATCTTACAGGAAAAAAAAAAGCCTAGATGACATGCATTATCTACAACAGGCAAAGACAAAATATTGCAGAAAGGTTAGCCCAGATGAATTCCAGTAAACCTTTTATATAATTTCATAGTCCAAGTAGACTACAGCAGGTTGCAGAAAACATATTTGAGGAATGACATACAGAATTTAATAGAATATACTTGGATTAGTTTTTGTACTTTCTCCATTCAAATATAATTGTTTCAGTCCTCTGTTCAGATACAATAATGGTCCAATTTCAGTGTTTAACTGTTCTGCTGGATTGTGACCCTGCCTACAATGAATTTAACATCACAGACAGACTCCAAAGAGGCCTTAACTTAAAAACGACTACATTTTCAATCCCTTTATCTTCTTTTTCTTTTCAACATAAGGAGCAAGTGGCAGGCATACAACTAAAAAACTCCTTTCCAGGGCTGGAAGGGCCTTGATTGTAATCTTGCCACTGTATGAGACAGCTAAAAGCTATGGCAGGGGAGATGGTCATCTGTTTGTCAGAGCTTGCCCAGAGCTTCTAGTGCAGTCTGGGCACCAGGAAAAGCAAAAAGCATATAAAAAAATTTCAGAATGTCCCAGACAAATGCTTGGTTGCCTGCTGCACTGCATCAATGGATTTCTTGGAAACAGACCTTGTGGTAATATATTGGATTCATTTCTCTTGGGGCCTCCTAACAACCTCATGAAGGTCTCAGGTAGGTGCCAAACAAAAGGGAGAACAAAGAATTATGCCTTAAAAAGCCCTTAAAAAAGATCAGATGAACTTCTGCTTAAAAGAGAAGTAAGAATGTGACCATTCCAAAGGGATGCCTGTAATTTCTACCATGATTTCCATAATTCAATACCTTATAATTATGCATTTCAAAGTCATCTGAAAGTACCAATAAAGACAGATTGATTACTTTATTTGTATACATTGCTATGAGACATTATCATTCAATGCTGCCAAAGCCAGTTCCATGCCAGCCCTTGATCTAAAATTAGAGTAAGGACAAGGAAGTGTTCTTTCCTGTACAATGATCACCTAAACCCAAATGAGCCAACAGAGGCTGAGACACCACAAAGCAGTTGGTACCAATGGATGACTGCTGATGAAAAACCACAGGACCTCCAAACAGGCCCCTTGGGACTTTCTTGAGAACATATACAAATTTCAGCACCCAGTCAGCAAAGTGCTCAAAATATTCACTAGGGGTAGGGCTTGAAATTTACCCAGAGAAGGTAACTAGGCAGGGGGGATAGACTGTGCAGCAGTGTGAAGGACTCAGGGTGGTTTTTGGTTTCCCAAAAAGCATAACCGGTCAGAACAGAAGTAGAAAGTATTTTGCATTGACTTCTTCTCCCTGCAGTTGCTCCTCTGAGAATAACAGATCCCACAGCCTCCATCCCTGCAGCTCTTCCTTGCCTAGGCAGTGCAGAAAATCTCAGCCTTGTGCCTGGACAGTGCCATTTCACAGATACTGAGCAGGGGTCAAGGAAATGTCTTTTGGCTCTGACTTCCAAAGGCAAACCCACCTGACTGCTCTTAAATTCAAGCACTTGGTTAAAGTAAGGGGATCTCTTTGTTGCTCTCTGGAAGACAATGCCTTCCATATAACCCTGACCCAGCACAGATACAAGGTACTGGACGCTCAGCCTGCACCACAGCTGCTCCACCTGTGAGGAGAGTTCACACTATGCAGAGGATTGTCCTCATCTAACTCCACAAGTGCTCGGCCTGCTTTCACCTTAGGACACAAGGTGGGTTTGTGTGTATGTCGGGGCACACACCTCAAGTTACTTCTGTGCACACTTTGTGTGCCCATCGGCCCAGATCCACGAGTGTGTGTGCATGCAGATAGATAAACAGATAATCTGGAATTATTTCAAAGCAAGGGAAACATTTCTCTTTCTTTTTTTCTTACTTTCTAGTCATTTTGCAACAACTTGGCCTTGGGAACTTCCAGGGAGCTGTGTGTATGTATGAGTGACACACTTGCCTGTTTTCACAGCTCCTGCCTTATGTCAATTTAAGCATCTTTCCTACACCTGGAGGAGTTCAACAAACATCAGCTCACAGGTGTCACCCTCCATTGGCTGAAGGCTGGCTCCAGAGAGTCTAGCCAATATCTGCTTTGGCTATTAACAGCCTTGGAGAGGCCAAGCTCAGTGTGTGTGGGGAAGCAGGGGGAGGAAAAGATGGAAGGAAAAGGAAGGGGGAGGGGGTACATGTATGTGCATGTGCATTTGCTGCTGCTTTAACTTTCCATCCATTTAGTTTAAATACTAGTCAAGCACTTAAAAAAACATTAGGACACATTCCAGCTTTCTCTGCCAGTCAGAGGGAAAAAAATGTTTGAAACCCTGCATCTCAGCACCCCAAGGGCTTTATGATTTGTTAGGTTTAGTAGTTCAGAGGATTAAAAAGACAGAAATATTAGTAGAAAAAGAAGAGGAAAAAGTCAATGTATTCACTGAAGCAAATCTAATGGGTTGCTGGGCCAGAGAAGAAAAGGGTCTACTACCTGACTGAATCTTATTTATATTTCTTGCTCCACAATAAAAAATAATTTTCTAGACATTCTCCCCCCCTTTTTTTTTGCTATGCTAGTCACATTTCCTAAATCCTTTATCAACGACTGCTCTGCATATGAATGGGCTGTAATTGAACTGTCACATTCATGAAGGTCAGTAACCTTTCATTAGGAAGAATGTGTCTTTCTTGATAAATTGGAAAGTCCCTGAGGATTTGCAAGCTTTTTTTTTTTATTTTATTCTTTCAAATATACCTTAAAAATCTAACACAGATCTTTCTCTCTTTTCATAGCACTCTGACAAACCCCTCGTCTTTGTCTTTGTCATAGGCAGTTCCATGCAAAATATTCAATCACAAGCTTTCACTGTGACCTTCTTAAAAACAAAATGGGAAGCATAAGCCCCCCACCCTCAACCCATCACTTTGAATTGCAGATAGCTAATACTTCTGCTTAAAAATCCCCAAAAGTCAAAACCTTGAGATTAGAAGCTTTGCCATGTTCTTGCTTCTTCAGACTACAATGTGACCTAAGTCACACTGTTGGTGCCAGTACATCAGTCCATCTTCTTGGTGTGTCCATTCGTGTGCGGAGATGGACAGACAAATACACCAAGTAGTGACAGGCTGTATGAGAAAAACAAAGTGAGAGAGAGAATGGAGCTTAAAAAAACGTATTCAGTTTAGACAGTTTTCAATCCCTGCCACAGGTTAGATGCATACAACTCGTTCTTCCCTATCTAAGGAAAATAAGTTTTCAGAGGGTTGGTTTTGCACCTTGATCTGCACCCTGACACAGCAGGGTCCTTAAAAGAAACTGACTGGCTGCCAAGTTCATAACTTCTGCCAGAAGTTCAATTCCTCCTCCAGATTCCGCTCAGAAAGCGTGCAGCAGGATGCACGGAAATGTGTTGAGCTTCCCACCCTTACCAGTGCAAAGGTGCCTTCAGAGGTGTTAAAGTACTACCAAGGCTGCTGGGGCAGAAGCCATCTGTTCCTGTGCCGTGTTTTAGCTAGCTAAGCCTAGGGCCCATTTTCAGCCCGTTGACTGCCTGGGGATAGACTGCCAAGGGGTCAGAAAAAAGGCAACTTGGTGAACAGTCAGTCCTGATCACGAAAGAAACTCCATAACATGAAGAAGGTGAGACTTGATAAATGGAAGCAAGCATCTGGCCTTCTGTGTTAGCTATTCAAATGCTTCAAAAAGTAACAAGAATTACAGGTTCTTGAGAGCTGGCAGAAGACTGTCCTTTTACTGTCAGTACCCATAAAATTGTGGTGATTTAAGGTTCACCACCATCAGATGGAATGTGGAGGAAAGAGGAACAAGGTATAATTGCTGAGCAGCTGAAATACGTTGATGATACAGGCCACACTGGAAGTTTTTAGATGGAAGGAAAAAATAAGCCAACATTTCTTTTGATTTTTTGCAGGAATGATTGAAGAATGAATACTTTAATTAGGCTTAACTCACTTTTCTTGAGACTTCCCTCAACTAGTGGACTTCTTTTGGGTTCATATGCCCAGCTTTGAATGGGAATTATTTATAGCAGTGCCACAGAATGGATCTTTTTACACTAGTAACAGAAGCCATAAAAAAAAGACTCTCACAAAGCAAAAAAATATATGTTCCGCCTGACTTCCATATGAACATCCTCCTTCAGCAGCAGGAGTATGTTTGAATTCACATGGAAAGGGTCTTTATTTAAAAGCTAGATGTTCTCTTGTGCTCCAGTTCTGCAGCCATTCTCTAGACACAGAGTTCATGGTGAAGGGTAGCCAGGGGTGCCCAGAAGCATAAATCAGCCTAGACAATCCATCATCTGAATTCTCTGTGCCACTAGTGAAGTAAGGCACTTGTGATAACACTGCATCCAGAAAGACCAAACTTCATCAGTGGCCAAAGGTATGTGGCAAACACTACCTGGGACTTCAAAACAACAGAAACACCTTCACAGACCATCACTTTCAGTGCCACCACATTCAGGCTGCTCAATGTAAGAGTCTAATTTAGAAACCCCCACTACAGTGGCATCTAAGGTCAATAGGCAGAGGGATTCAGTGAGCAGGAGCCACAATGCATCAAGCAGGCAGGACTGACTTCTCTACGTGCCTAACTTGGGCACTGAGGTGACTTTTATTTCTGCTGACTGCACAGGAAGCCAAGGTCTAGCAACCTGGCAAGGTGTGCAGAATTGCTCACCAGTCTCTTGACCTGACACACTGTCCTTGCTCCTGTTTCATACCGGGAAACAGGAATACAGCTCCCAGTTTCTAGCTCCCAGCATCATTGCTGCTCTGTGGAACATATAAATACGTTCCTGAGTGGTGCTTTTCAACTGTACATCAGGAAATGACTTTATTGTGACCCCCATTTTGGAGGCAAGATGCTGACTGCTTTACTAGAGAGAGTAAGCAAAGAAAAAAAACAAGTTACATTTTAATATAAAGCACATTAAGTGTTGGACCAGTTAATGTGATCCAAGTTATGGACCAGTTTTCCCAAGTGTTAATTTGGAGACCATTGATGATTTAATCTTCTGTAATGCATTTGGGTGTGCCAGTGATCCGGAGAATGTTTTCATGAAAGCACCCAATCATCCAGATACTTTCATTTGACAAAAAACCAGAATTAACTGACAGTCAAATCAACTCAAGTGGAAGACCACAATCTTGGGAAAGAAATTACATCAAAATAAATATTTTTGAAGATATTTTCTAGCATACCTGCCTTAAAATGCCCCAGAGGTAACAATTCCTAAGGTGTATTGTTATTTTTGTTCTCAGATAAAATGTTAATAGCCAAATGGATGTGAGGTTACTACTCACAAATCTCTGGAGAGATGCTGGTTTGATTCATGTATTTTGGTTCTCTGTCCAGAGTATAAAAATTTCTTTCTTCACTTGAAATTGGAGGTGGTTTCCTACATTGCATTACTCAGATTCATACACAGCTAAACATTTCTGTACATCAGGAAATTCAGATTCCAAGATTTCAGTTGATAACTGCATATGGAAAAACAACAGAGCAGCATATCACCTCATTGTATATATCCAGATCAAAACAATGAGACTTCTCAAGCACTCCACATTTTGTATAAAATAAAAGTCATTAAAAGAATTTGTTTAGAAGTGTGTTAAGCATTTTCCAGGCAGGCAGTGAATAAATCCACTTTACCACTTCATGGCTTTACAAAGAAGCCCATCCATTAACATGGGAACCCTCTTGTTTGCATTTCTTAACAGCTGACATTTGTACCTTTCGAAGGAAAGTGAAGGGCATCTCATTGCCTCATTGTTTAAATCAGTGTGAAAATAATGGGGATGATAGGGAATTGGAGCTAATTTCCTTTGTCTCCTATTCAGCAGATAATGGTGGTATGTGTGGGATGCTAAAGGCCAGGCAGAGGAGGTGACCTGAAGATGACTTCATTCTTATGAGGTTTATCAAAGGCTGCTGTCAGTCAAACGCATGCTGAGAGATTGGGGACTGGCCATCTGGTCCAAAGTTAATCAAAGAGGAAAAAGGAAAGTGAAGAGGTGAAAAATCCCCCTGTCAGCTTTGTGGAAGGTGGAGGGAGAGGCAGACAGAAGAGGGAAGTCCTGTACTCCAGCAGCCCAGTACCCAGATGGCTGCAGAGGAGACACGGAGCAGAGTGGGGTGGAGGAGCAGGAGGGAAAGGGAAAGATACTGGTGGTTTGAAATTTCCCTGGGATGATCCCACACCAGCTGTAAGTGGCAAGCCTGAAGGTCACTGCTGCTGTTAGCCATGCAGAGCAGAGGCAGAATTGTTTCACTTGTCCTCAGGAAAAAAAAAGGGGGAGTGACTGACTCACAGTAGGGAACTGGTGTAATATAAAGCACACGGTTTTCTGTCACAGAGCCAGACTTCCTTCCTCTGAGTTTTGCTTCTTGCAAGCAGGAACAAGAGGTAGAGCCATGTCACCTGCATGTGCTGCAGACTCAACCATATCCAACTCCTCACCTTCTACCCCCTTCACTCACTGGGCTCAAAAACAGGTGTCCTGCAAGCACTGCTCATATCAAGGGACTGGCATCGTTTGCCCATAATGGCTTTTCTGTCAATACTGACCCACATACATTTCTGCACTGTGTGTAAGCTGAGAGGGCTATAGAGCAGGGATTTATCAACAAACAATTTGGTTTATGCTGGGCATCACACAGTGCTTGTACGTAAAAGTGAAGGCACCAATCAGATAACTAAAATACTGTTTAAATGTGTGTGCATGTGTTATGCAAAAATACATTTCTTTACCAAAGATGCATTCTGAAGTAAAACACCAGAGTGTGACAGCCTGATTTCCATAACTAGCCCTGTTCAGCTGCTCAAATCAGCTAAATAAAGACATATTTTTAAAACTACAAACGTCCAGATTGTGAATCCCTCCTTCATGCTGGCAAGTAGTCATGCTAATGAGTAGTCTCCTTGACTCCAGAGGAAAAACTCTTGCCAGCAAAGGTTTCACAATCCCAGCCCTAAACATTTCTAAAATGATTAACCAAAGTGAACTAACTTAAAACAGAAAAAAAAATGTAAAAAGAAGAGGAAATGCGGGAAGGTTTTTTTTTGAAGGGCTGCAGATTAAGGCTGAGCATTAGATATGTTCACAGAATTAGCAGAACAAGGGATGAATGTGCTGCCTCTCGTACACACACACACACACACGCTCCTCCCCCCAGGACAGAAACATCCTAAACCAGAGAGAGTGAGAACAAAAGAGTTTGGCTGCTTCGTACACCTGGGGGCGGGACTCGCTTCTCCATTAAGTTTCCATTCTGCATCTTCCTCAGGTCGAGGTCCAGTCAGGCCCCCATAGAGAGGAACATATGGAAAACAGTGGCAACGAGTTCTGCTCTACCTGCAGCTTTGCTGAGCTGGGTCTCCTCCAATGCCCTGTTTGGGAGCATCACTTTGCATGGCCAAATGCTGCAAAATAGAGCTGAGAATAGTGAGAGTAGAATCAGACAGCATTTTAAAACTAAACCTTTACAAACACCTAACCCAAGGAACCTCTGCTGAACAGAGGATTTCAGTCGAGAATATACAGCTCTGTCTGTACCTACACCATATATATACAGCAATACACTCACTGCTTGTTGCCCTCCTATTCTGAGTGAGATTTTAAAATAGCAAGCAACCTGCTGCACACTAGGGAGCCCGAAGCAGGCATAGCCAAAAATTAACAGGGGTGGATAGATATCGGGACATCTAGATTTTTCTTGCTGCTAATGTCTTATGTGACCCTTATGCAAGGCAGTAAAAGTCAGTGAACAATCTCATAGGAACCAAACATGCACTCTATTTTTACATATCCCAGCTTGCATTTACTCTCTACTAGACTGCTTTACCTGAGCTGTGATGAGTTCAGAAGGAAGGGAGTTAATATCACTAAGGGTTCTTTTTTGGTTTTGTTTTTATCTGCACCGTTCTAGATCTCAGAGAAATATGACTAAGAAAATGATCTTTCCCAACACCTGGAAACCAAATGCAACCATTTGGATCCCAACATAAAAACAAGCATCAGCATGTCTGAAATTCTCTGCCTGCTATAATTAAAACTCACGAGCAACTACAACACAACTGTTTCTGTCTTTATGACAAGAGACATGCAGACATTTAGAAATGGGCTGACAGAAAATTCAGCGAGGAAATTTCACCAGACACCTTCTATGCCCTGGAAAAATTAGGTATTTTTATCAGGCAGAAAGCCATTATCGTGATATTTATGATTCCCCTTGCCCAGTTCCTTCTGGATCTCTCAGAAGGAAAAAGCTTTAGGCTTACCTGTGTCTGGCACGGATCCCTAGTCTAACACATTGGTTGAATACACAGGCATGAACACGCTGTCATCAGCATGTCCTTCTCCTTCTTGTGGGCTTGAAATAATTTGATATGCCAAATTAGACAGTGCCTTAAATCAATCAGTAGCACCATTTTCTCCAGTGGCTGAGACTATTTCCCAAAGCAGGTAGGAGATTTAGCTACCTAACCCTAAAATGATGGAAGATAAGCAACCACATCCCCTTGAAGACATTGAGAACATCCAACTGTGCTCTTTCCCCCACACTTTCCACAACTCCCTTATTTCTAGTTAGAAATTGCACAATTGCAAATTTCATCATATTAAGTAATTTCTGAAGGACCCTTTCAACTTCTCTGGTATAATTCATGGTCAACAGAGAGCATGCTGAACATATGCTTTAATGATAGCCACAGCAATAATTCACACAGAAACAGTTTTCTTTCAAACACTTCAGAATAATAAGGAGTTGGGGGAGGGAAGTTATCAGCGCTAAGACAATTTATTAGACAAACCCTGTGTGGATGCCATGGCAGGTCTGCTATCAAAGGCAAAAACCTTCAGGCTTTTTACATCCCATAATCCCAATGAAAGCCTGCTTTTGCAGATACCCTGCAGTTCATGAATCACTGGCTGTAGCATACAAAATCCCCTATTTAAGTAATTACAGTACAATAGACAAATCTGCACAGTGGCTGATGTTATATAAAATATTCCAAGGCAGTCTCAAAACCACAACATATAAAAATCCCCAATCTCAACTGGAAAGAAGTGTCTTAGAGTAAGTATATATTGTGAAATAGGGAATGCTGTGATCTAATCATATTAGATCTGTCCTGAGGACTGGAAAAGGTCTAGCAATAGAGGAACCCAAGCCAGTCATGGACAGCAAATGGCTCCTATCTCTAGACACTGTTTTCTATTTGTTTCACTTGGGCTTCAATACACCCTCAAGCTCCTGATTTTTACATAATTGGATGGTTCTATTATTTCCAATTTAGTTTTCAAACATCAAAGAACACAGAAACGTCTCAAATCCATGCATTACCTAAATAATGGGCCTGGCTTCCTGGCTTCCATTTATTCAGCAGAATGAGCCAAAAGCCCAGTATTTTTAGGAAGATACCAAACCTAAACCCTGGTCTTGGCCATGCATTGCCTCAATAATGGAACTGGCTTCCACATCTTCAGCAGAATGACCCAAAAGCCTGGAATTTTAGAAAGACAACAAAAATTCACCAGCAGTATGAAGTCTTATTTCTATACTTGGTTCTGGTTTATCCCCACATCTGGGAAGTTCAGCTTCTGTATTCAGCAACAAGGAAGTTAGGTTTTCTTTCATGAAGGGCCCTTATTTGCCCAACTTTGGTTTCATCTATGGATGAATTACTTCACCAAAGCTTGTACCCTTCAGATAGTCTGTAAATCAGACTTGGAGTGATGGCAGGTGGCATTTTGCCAAGTCACTTCCAGAGCAGACCAGCAACGCTCAGTTATACCCATGTAATCAGAAAACAAACAAAAAAGGATAAAGAAGGGCAGAACTGTTACAATTTACAGAGCATGATGAATATGTTCAATTTGGATTAATTATAAAATATGTTCTATTCATTTACTTACAATTTAAGATCTGGCGAAGGTCACAGCTGAAAAAAAATCTGAACTGGAAAATTAGCACTACTTTAATTGCAGGACTACTGACTTTCCTCTTCCTTTCAAAGGAAGTATACAGTCCTTCTTCAGCAGAGGCCACAGCTTTAGAAATGTTGATCTGAATCAGACTTAGCATTTTCAGAAATCTCCTGTACCTCCCACAATGTCCAAGGTTCAGTACAAACTTTATTTTCTTGTTCTTGGTGCAAGAAATCTGCAGGACAATTGGAATGTGGTTTGCAAAAGGAAAAATTATAATGGTCCCCAAAACAGAAGGTCAATCAACATTTTGGAAGTGCCTTATGAACTAGAAATCTTTCTCCCAAGTATTTCTCTACAGCCCAATAAAACATTACATGCTGGCAGAATTTTATCCTTTTAAAGTTGGCAAAGCTTTCTTCGCCAAAGAGTAAGTTTTGTTCAGGTTTAATTTGGTTTCTATGCTCCTCCCAAAACCAATGTAATCGTTCCAGTGTAGTTTGACAGATTCCTGAGATAGTGTAAATTAAGTGACCCACAGCAACCAAGGCACAAACACCAACTACACAGCGAAAGCTGTGGAGGGACAGCAATTACCAGCAAAAAAGCAAAATCTGGCAAAGGCTGCCTGTATTAGGTTTGTGTGGAGCTCCCAGGCAGGCTGTTAAATCAGGCATAAGTTTTTGTTTGAAGGAAGGCAGAGCTATGATGCAGAAGACGTTTCTGGGTTAGGTCTGCCTTTTGCTACAAGCATCAATCACAAAGAGCGCAAGCGGCTTGAGTTTAAGACACAGTGAAGAGTTTGGCAGAAATTTGGACTGCTCTGTATGTGGGATGTTGTGATTCCTCCAGCTGCAATTCCCTAGGATGCATTTCACCTAGCCAACACCTGACAGGAAATATTTAGGAGGTTATAAGTCTTCTTTAGAAGAAAATTACAGCAGAAAGAGGTCCAATATAACAACTAAAACATGAAAAAAAAGCTTTCTCACAGTTTGTGTTCTAGGTGCCTGGCTGAAATCCTGGCTCCATACAAAGTCTTTTGCTGTGCACTTCCAGGAGGTCAGGTTTGTCAACGTCTAGCTAGCTTTCATATATATTTGACCTACTATGTTGCCTAGCATCATAGTGAAAGAACAGTAGATTCAATCTCAGTGTGAAGGAGAAACAGAGTATGCACTGAGATGGTTTGCACAGCCCAGTGCCTCTCAGAAGGTTGACATTTTATACACAAAGAAGGTGTCCTCATCCTTGTCATTTATTGGATTTATTTGACAGAGACAGGGAGGGGGAACTTTCAGAGCATTTTTTGACACAGTTGATGTGTTGATGATGACCTTATTTTTCTCTAAACAGTTTTATCGACTCAACAGATTACCAAGATTTTAGATTCAGGGCTCACATTGCTACAGCATGACAACTGATTTGTCTGCTGTAACAGAGACACAGTTGTACCATAACTGCTCCACAGTAACTAATCATCCCATTTCATACATATATAGGTAATTCAGTGGCTTTAATTTAAAGAACAGAACAAAATATCTAGCTTTATGAAAAAGGGTAGTTGTGGCTGTCATACAGATGTTTTGCTGAAAAAAAACCCACTAACTCACAAAGAAAATCAGAGAGGTGGGAAAGAATGGGTACAGCCTATTCACTCCTACCATTTCACCTCAGTTTAACAAAGCCATTGCGGTCAAAATTGCAGCAGTATCAACAGACAAGATAGTCAGCATCATCTTCTCTTCTCATGTTCTCAGCATCTAAGCCCAAGAAACAGAATCAAAAGTTTAAAAAGCTGGCATTGTTTTTCCCAAGGCATGTCCAATGCCTAATATCAGCCTTTTTGCTGTGTTCCTGGTCAAACTATCAACGTGAATGAGCACTGTGGTGACTGTCCATCCTGGCAGGGTATAAGACCTCATAGAACCATGGACCATAGCTTCCAGAAAAAAACACAGACATTAATATATGCCTTTTTTCTTGTACTTCCTGTTAGCCTTCACCCTTCCAAAATACAGAAAATGAAAAGACCATTAGAAGAAAGTAGCATTAAGTGAAAGAAAAAGATCCCCATGGTTCTGGTAATCATTTGGAATATTCTGAATAGCCACCAAACTCAAGCAGGGATCTTTGGTCTATTGTGCTGTATTATGTGACTTCAAGAAAATGAGATGGGAAGGTAAATATACAAAGTAGGATTTAGCAAGATGCTAGGTGAAGAGGGACAAAACCCTTTCTTATGGTTGTCAGGAAAAAGGAGGGTGACATTCTTACAGAGTTAGAAGGAGGTCAATAAATCATCATCCTTATCTTGCAAACAGAGCCTGTGACTTCAAAAATTAGCTCATTTATTCTGCACAATTAAATTTATTGAAGTGTGACAGAAAAAGTTTAGCAGTCGCTGATGCAGAAAGGCAGCAACAACAGAGGCAGGCAACTGACTGAATGACACAATTAGTTGATTTTCATTTTATTTATCAATATAATTATTGAATTGTATTCATCTTATTTCATAAATTTTTTACATTATTAGAGCCTGGACCTCAAGGGAAAGAATTAGTTCAAATTTTCAGTCTAACTTAATGTGATTATAGAGCTGGTAATAAAAGAAAAGTTCTATAAAGTGCTACACAATCTTGTATTCAATGTCACCCCACCATCCGGCTCTGAAATCCAGAAACCTTTCACGTAAAAGCAGTAAATTGAATGTGAATTGAGAATGTTCTACATTCCCCAGATGGCAACCAAACCTATGTTTGTGGGATCCCACCTTGATGTGACCTTAAATGAGCCAAGATTCTATCTGGGTGTTGAACCCTGGTATATGTTCCTTTCTTAAAAAAACCCTCCAAACGAATGAAACACCAACTAAACCAAAACCAACCAACCAAAACAAAAAACTCAAAAAATCCCCATTGCATCATCTTTGACCCCACCCCTATGACAAGGTTCAGTAAACTTATTTGTAAATGCTGTGAAAACAGTGCAGGAATATTAGAGAAAAACTTTCATGCCAGAGGAACACTGTGTGAGTGATGGTTCATATGCAAAATTAACACACTTGCCATTTTGGTACACACTGAAAAAATATTCCAAAACTTCTGAGAATATTTTTTTGAAACAAAATACAGTAAAAAAATTTTACAAATTAGAGGTTATGAGGTTATCAAAAGTTGTTTTTCTTCTTGTCAGTTTAGAAGCACCTAGTTGCTTCTAAACTGACTTCTGAGTTGCTCGGGCTCACTTCTTGGCATGCCTTCCTGTCAATCACAATGTCTGCTTTGGTTTTAAACTTGTAAGAGACAGAATGAGAAAGGCTGGACCTGACTCACACACATGTTCCACCCTTGCTTTCTACATGCATAAGGAATCAGGCATATGTTCAGCAGCCAGCTATATAAAAATTCACGTCCTTTCTAACAGGTTCAGGAAATTAGACCACATGCTATTGCAAGTGTCTAACTTTTCCAATGTTTTGAAAGACTATTTCCATTGCAACTAGCTTATTCAGTTCTACCGTCCACTTACCATTCCATAAAAATTAATTTATTTGCTCTGAGAAAAAGACATACAGGCCATTTTTTTTCTAAATGCTGGTCAAAGTGTCATGGAGCATTGCCTAAAACATTAAAAAATGGAAAGGGTCCAACATAATTCTATAGCCAAAATGAATAAGAATGAATATTATTACTTATTATCAATGACTGATTTTGGGTGTTAAGAGACTTGCAGAATTGCAACTGACTTAAATAATATATTCCAATTACTAGGATCTTGATGTCTGTGTAGGGTCAGACTATATTTTGGGAATTTAGTCCTGACTTCTTCAGAAATGAGCAGGAAGAGAGGTTTATGTCTGTAAAATGTATAAATTATTAGTGCTAATAAACTGGATCTCACTGGGACTATTTGAGTTATGCTTGACTTGCTTTATCTACAGAAAAAGGGATCAAAAGAAAGAAAACTGTATGTTGCACATTTTCCTTTGTGTGTTTCTTTGGGGCAAAGCCTGGAAATGTGCCTTTCCATTTATGAAGAGTTATACTCCGCCCTGGGACCTGGAGTGGATGGAGACCATTCCACAGCAGCACCTTGCAGTGGGTTGCCCACCTCCAGCGACGCAGGAGAGGTGGCCCTGTCTCCAATGAGCCTTCTCTTCAGCACCACAAAAGATTTAACAAAGGGACAGGTGTGTACAAATAGGGATCAAAGAACAAAAAATCATTTTAATGGTTTAATTGACTGAAGATATTTCCACTCCAGTCAAGACAAGCAGAATCTTCACTGCTTTCACTTGTACTCACCTTAAACTGAGGAGAAGAGAATACCTTCAAGGATTAATTTCCCACAATCTCTGCAGAATTCAGCAAGGGAGGAACGGCATATGAGCACAGGAAACAGGCTTCTAGACCTGAGAGAGTATTCAGTAGTTCAGCAGCTATTATGTCAGACTTCTGTGGTACTTTTCATTCCAAGAACCTCAAATCATCTTGCAATGAAAGATCTTTCTTGTGTTATGAGATGCCAATTCAGCAGGTAAACCTCCTTTATTTAGGGCCCCTCAAAAGAAAGGCTTTTGAACAAAAACCAGATGGATTTTACTAGAATTTAAATGCAAATTCTTAATTTCTGACAGAATTATCAAGGCTGAAAGAGATCTTGAATGTCATTTAGTTCAACCATCAACCCAGCACCACCACAGTCACCCCAACCCTATTCCCACCTGCCACAAGTCTCTCAAACACTTCCAGGCTCCACCACCTCCCTGGGCAGCTTTATTCAATGCTTAGCCATTCTTTCAATAATTTTCTAATATCTAGTCTGAACCTCCCCTGGTGCAACTTAAGGATGTCTCTTCTTGTCCTTTCACTTGATACATGACAGAGGAGATGATCCCCACCTCCCTACAACCTCTTTTCAGGCACTTGTAGAGAGCAATGATGTCCTGCCTGAGCCTCCTTTTCTTCAGGCTCCCTCCCCTGCTCCTCAAAAGACAGATTTTCTAGACCCTTCATCAGCTTTGTTTCAATGCTTTGGACATTCTCCAGACCCTCAATAACCTTTTTTAAGTGAGGGGCCCAAAACTGAATGCAGATTTTGAGACATGGCCTCACCAGTGCCAAGTACAGGGGACAATCACTGCCCTAGTCCCGCTGGCCACACTATTGCTGATAGAAGCCAGGATGCCATTGGCCTTTTGGCCACCCAGGCACACCCTGGCTCACGTTCAGTGGCTGTCAACCAATGTCCTCAAGTCTCTTTCTGCTCTCTCAGAGTGGCAGCTCTCAAGCTTCTCTGCCCAGACCCCCTAGTGCTGACTTGGGATCTTTTGAGTCAAGGGCAGGACTTGGCACTTTGCCTTGTTGAAGGTCACACAACTGGCCCCAGCTCACTGATCCAGTCTGTCAAGACCTCTCTGGTGAACCTTCCTGCCCTCCAGCAAACCAACAGTCCCACCTAACCCGATGTTGTCTGCGAGCTAGCAGAGGATGCACTCAGCCCCCTTTTCCAAATCACCAATAAAGATGTTAAACAGGACCAGCCCCAACACTGAGTGCTGTGGAACACCACTGGCGACTTGCTGCCAAATGGATTTAGTTCCATTCAGCACCCCTCTCTGGGCCAGACTATCCAGCCAGTTTTTCACAAATTGGACTGACTAGGTCAAACACAATCACCATAAAATGAATTACATAAATCCATTTTCGCCTGCCCACTGCATCCTTACAGGGATGCCTTCTGTCTGGTTTCATTCAGCTCAGTCAATCTTTGGACCAGATCAGGCCACGCATAGCCTGTCCTGGTCCTCATGAAGCTGCTCCTTCCCATCCCAAAGACACTTAATTACAAATCTACTTCTTGCTTTTATTCATTGTGTCCCAGCCTGCCCACTGGAAGCCTCTTTTACTGAGTGTTTGCTCCTCCCTGTCTGCTGTACCCTACCTCTTCTATGAAGTCGTCTCCTCCTTGACACTTCATGGATAAAAAGGGTAGAAGGAACCATCTTCCTCTCACAAGGGCTGCAGTTGAATCAACTATGTCTTATTACAGAGAAATCTAAACTCTAAACTGAGACTGAATAAAGCAGACATTGTCAATCGAACCATGGTATTATCCTAATTTTTCAGTTGGGAAACAGGAGCCAGGAAAAGGAGATATCTCTGACTTCCCAGGTGCCTTGCCCAACTCTCCAACCTGGCTGGCTTATATGGCCGTAAAAATTTAGACGAGTCCATTTTAAAGTCTTTCATGTCCTGGAAATGCTCAGAGAACTTACCCACTCACCACTCATGAGAAAGCTGTTCTTATGCATACATAGAGCATTGGCCTTAATTAATCTGATGTACAAGATTGCATCTTAAAAATGTCGCAAGCCTGAAGGATGCTTTTCTCCACCCACAGCAATCAACAATGCTTTGTTTTTCTCTCTATTTTTCAAAATAAAAACTTCACCAGGCCAGTTTTGTTTTTTTTCAGGGATTAATTTGATTTTTGACTGATTTCACAACCTTCCCAGATTAACCCTGTGGACTGCTGCACAACCATCAGGCGTCTGAGCTGACTTTTCATTCTAAATCAATGTTTTCTAAATAATTATTTACCCATGAACAGGTCATAGAGGCCCTATGGCAATGTTTTCCTCCCCCTTCCATATGCAGAATCATTACTTAAAAGGGCAATGTGCCTCAGGTTTCCAGACTGTTCACCAATTCATCTTTTCTTTAAGCCACATTATGCATAAGCATTAATGTGCAGCACCAAATCTGGAGAAAGCCTGTCCAACTCTTCAGAGAAAACAAATTAATTGAATACCATCAGTGAGAACAAAGTTCAGAGGCACCCTGAGTGTCAAGTTCCTGAGCCCCTCCTAAGCTTTTCAACTGACAGGGGCCCAGGCAACAGTAAACAGCAGTTCTGGAAAACATACAGAGCACTATCATGTAATTTCATTTTTCTATATACAAGTTTTTTTATCCAAAAATTGAAGATTTACCAGCCAGCCTGAAACACTCAGCATTCCGGTGCTACAGGAGGCTGCCAACAGGAATTGTTCCAGGCCTGAAACTGGACAAGGAGGAGGAAAGGGAGAAGATCACAGAAGTGAGTCCACAGCATAAAGAAGTGTAGTCAAACTGCAGTCAAACTGCTAGAGTTGCACAGTGTTTTAGGGTGAAGGAAGCCATTCCTCCATATGGTTTCTGCTGGATTGAGTAATGCCTCCACTTGGACCTGTCCTGAATTCAAACACAAAGCAAAATTCCCTTATGAGAAAGCTCAAGTGCTCAAAATGATGGCTCAGTTCTGTCAACTCTATCTTCTCCACCAGTATTCTGCCCACCAATTCCTTTGCAGCATCTCTCCAATTATAAATAGCTCAGCATGACAGATCTGACCTTCACCTAGGTTGAGTTTAGTTGGTGTAGGGGCAGCTTACTGCTCCTTCAAAGCTGGTAACCTGGACATGGTAGTGGGCTGTATGTGAAAGGGACAATAACTGGAGCTGACACATGTTAGAGGGAACAGGTAGCAGGGGCAAGACCTGAGTTCATGGCTCTTCTTTGCTCTGATGAGACTATTCAGAGTAGGACATGCTCAGGGCTTGTGCCACCACTTACACAAAGTTTTGCAATGAATAAGACAGATGATTATGGCTAAAAGTCAGATCCTGAAGGAAATGGAGAATAAAGTGTGGAAAATGGAACACTGAAATTCTCTAGGGGAAGTGGTGTTTTGTCCTGTGCCTAGCTGCAAACAACATAAATCAACAGAGATCAAAGAAAATGTTCCTTCACCCTAGCTCTCAAAACTTTTGAACAGTAGGAGACCCACCAGTCTGAGGTTAAACAAAAAAATGAGAGGCGTGATTAGAGTGAGGGAGCAGATCAGTACACGAGCTTTAGAAGAGGAGATGTTGTACTTACCAGCCATTACTTGCCTTTATATCATGCAAGATGTCAGAACATCTGGGCTTCCTCTTTGCATCTCAGTCACCAGAAGTGGGTGATCAACAGAGCACCCCATTGCTGAGTGAAGAGATCACCAAAAAGACAAGAGTCGAGCTCCCCACAGCAGGGTGTGGTGGGAAGGCAAGGCATAAGTGGAAATCAGTTCAGACTGCTTATAAGGATATTTATTTTTCCCCTGAGGACAACCAGAGTGGCCCAGAGATTGAGCAGCCTTGGAGGTTTTCAAGGACCACTTAGATAAAGCTTGAGCAGCCTGGTCTCGTCTTATGGCAGATCCTGTTTAGAGCAGGATGTTGGACTAGAGACCTCCTGAGATGTTTTCCACCCTAATTGTCCTGTGATCATACTTGCCCTGATATTGTTTGCATATGAACTGGTCCTGTATTAGAAAAGAAAGCAGCTCTATTATTGGTAGTGACGACTCTGTCTCAGTGTTGGAATATTTGGATTCTTCTGCTTTTGTAATGGCCAATTAAGTGCCATTACAATTACATTACAGTTGAGATTATACCTAGATGTCTAATACTTCTATATTAATATCCAATTTTGTCTTCAGTGTGTCAACAAGCCAGTAATTTTCAGCACAGAAAGTTTGCATGCTGTACATACTACATATTGTCTGGTGTTTTGATATAGTGACCCATAATAGGAAAAAATACACATACATAGGAAATTAATCTTCATCTGCTGGAGCTGTTCAAACATCCAAGGTTCCATCAGACTCTTCCAGCTTAGCGCCATCTTCCTTTGCATTTCTAGGGGATGAGAACATAAGGAAATGCCATTCCTTTTACAGCTAAATCGTGCTATTACTCCAACTACTTCTGAGATATTGGTACTGTTTGTTCTCGTAGCAGCAGCTTTGAGGTACTCAAACAGTCACATATTGCTCAGGGAACGTACAGAAGAATAACTGGTGGAGACCTTAATTATGAACGCATAAAAATAAGTATATTTTTCTTAAGTCCAGAATGTCCAGACTGTACAACACAGCAAGAATTTCTAACCCTTCTCAAGTAATGTCATTGATGCCAGATATTTAGTGTGATGATTTCAGCAGTGAATGTCAAATATCTCTCAAATATTTGCATGCTTCTTAGCTCCTAAACTGACAAGCTTTAATTTAAGCAGATATAAGTGAAATCTGCCATGGCACATGTCAGCTAAGATATTTAAATTATGCAGGCCACAACAAGGAGGACACAGAGCACATGCAATCCTCATTAGAATCAGTGTGGCAGGGGCTCTTCTCATTACAGTCACTTAAACAATAAATTAATTAAAAACTCCTCAAACAGCCCAAGCACAAAACTATTCAAGATGTGTGGGAAAAATGCCACAGTCTTGCAATCTGCTCTTCCTGGAAAAAATGGCAGTCCTCTCTTTTCATCTTTATTTCTCTTTTCCCTACAGATCTCATGTGAAGTATATAATACATAACCAAGCAAATGGGGCAACAGAAAGTGTGAGGATATTAATTCCTGCATCATACCTTTGTGCAAGCTCAATAGACCCCAGCAGTGTAGGTAGTGGCAAGCTGAACCAGGGGTTCTTCAAGCTGCTAAAAGAATTACCTTCTCTTTCCAGCATGAGTCCTTAATATGTCATACCTCCCTCAGTCCATTCTCTTGTCTTTAGCCCATCCTTTAGGGATACAGTAAACTTTATAGGACAGACACTATGCCCTTTTAATTTTACTTTTCTCAGGAAAGCACTACATGCCAGCCTGTATCTTTCTATCTGCTCTCCCCCAGCCCAGCCTTTTGAGCCTGTTGGCACATTTCAAGTCGGCTACTAGAGGACTAGAAGGTAAAAGATGAAATTCCAGGAATCGTGTGAAAGTAAGAAGGAAGGAAATAATTGTAGTGCTTTTAACAAAAGAGACCTCTAAGAACTCTTTCACCATATTTTTAGTCACCAGAGAACCCCCATAGGCAAGCATTTTGAGGAGTTTCCCAGCTGCAGGAAAACCTTGGAATAGAGCTCATACCTTCTTAGGCACAGGATAATCCAGTCACAAGTTCCAATGCCTTAGAAAACCAGGCTTCTCATGTGCCACTCATTAATTCCAGTTATCAGACCCTAATTCTAGGCCTGCTTTTGGGTAGAACTAATTCTTATCTCCACCTGCCTGTTCAAGGCCATGGAGGAATAAGGACTGGATCTAAACCCGCATTTAGGTGCCCACAGTGCCACTTGGGTAAGTGGAGAGGTCTGATAGCAAGGGATATTCTGTGTCTCCTCTAACCACTCAGTTCTCCTCCAGAGCACTTACTGAGGCACCTTTAATTCTTCTGCTGGGCGTGTCCAGAAATATAACAGTTTTGGCTACGTTGGGCCAAACATCCTGGAGCTATCCTACCCCAGAAGGCATTTGGGACTTATGAACTAGGTTCTCTAGCGCTGACATTCACTCAGCACATGGCTGGTGCAGAGGAGGAAGTCCTATTGTATCTGTCCTGTTAGATAGCCAGCAGCAGCTCAGTTCCCAGGGTTAAGCGAGAGTGCACAGAGGGAGCTCTCCTTTTGGGATCTGGTCACTTTCTGCCAGAGGTGCCTCCATCCCAGGTAGCATTCAGAATTATTCTCTTGGTCTGAAGCCAAGGGAACTGGAAATAACAGATGATGATAATGACCAACTACAGACATCCTGTTAATGTCCTGCTGAGATGATCAGCCAATAAATTTCTATCCAAAGATAAGTGCCTAAGAAAATGGAACATGCCAACCTCTCTCCACTGACAGAAGAGGCAACCCAGACCATTAAACTCCTCTCTGTTACACAGGTACCTTTACAACCTGTCCTTCAGACTCCAAAATATACAATTCACTTCTGAAATCCTGTAAACTTGTAACAATTTTATTTTAATTAATAATCCAGACAAGCTTGTTAGATTCAATTGGGATACATTGAAGACCCTATAAATAATATTAACATATTTACGTTATAAATTTAGTGCAGAATTTCAAGTCTTACTTTTTAGATGCCAAATGCTTTTAGTAGAAAGATTTTTAGGTAATAGGATCTTTCTTGTGTTATGCATTCATAAATTTCCTTCAGTGATAAGGGTGAGTTGAAAGATCAGTTCAACACTCTGATTAGTTTCTTAATTAAGTTATTGTGTTCAAAAAGGGATAAATAAATACTGGTCACAATTTAAAGGGAAGCAAAAGTGGGTCACAGAACTTGAAAAGGCTGCCCAATGAAACAAAAACAACAAAATGTTGAATTTTTCTCTCTGGAGAAGTGCTTTTGCAAGTGGCTAGTGCAATTTTTTTCCCTCTCAAGAAGTGGACTGGAAATGCTGCTCTGAGCTATCGTGAAAAAGGGGTCAATCAGGGGTGTTTTGTAAGGTGGGGAACGAGATTTACAGCAACATAATCAGTTGGCCAGTTCATCATTACACACTACACGTGTCCTAAATTAGGAGAGCATGAAGCGGGTGGATACATTATGCTGTTTCACAGGAAACAATTTGAGGGAGTTGTTCTTGTTCCAGTTCTTTGAGACTCAACAACGCATCTCCCAGGAATCTGTAAATCATCAGCAGGTGATATTGTTGGCTGTCATAGCAGAGACAGGCAGAGCCAGTTACAACTTTTACCAGGCTTTTTCTCTGTTCTTGTTCTTAAAACTCTCCTTTCCAGGAAGCTGCAAAACAAATAAGTAGGACAGCACAAAAAAAAAAAAAAATTCCAGAGATAAGAGACATGCTGATAATATACTCTTTAACATCTGTTTGGGAGCATTGCTGAGTTAAATATCAGTCCTTTACCAGATTAATAAGAATTTGCATGCTCTCTCTCTCTCTTCACCTACTTAGCCTCTGTCAGTGCAGTATCTGAATGTCCCTGGAAACACCAATGAACGTACCCTCACAACACCCCTTTGGGGTATCAAAATATAGAGATTAATTCTCTGAGGACAGATGTAAAATATATGGCAGAGAAAGGCCCCCAGAGTTCTGGTTCCATGTAACCACAGCAGAAGCATCTATGTTACAGGGTCCCCCATCTACCTGGTACATAAAAGGTTGTTACTGATTGCCTCTGTGGCTGCTGAGGAGGGAACAAGATTTTCATCAAAGACACCTGTGTTGGACATGAGGAGAAGCTTCTGACTGCTGAGAAATGTGATACTGGGACAGGATATTCACAGCAACATTGTGAATTGTCCTTCAAAGAGGACAAAGGGCTTGAAAAAGGGCTGATAAATAATCCTCAGGAATGGTTCTTTTGAAAGATGGAATTGCCCTGCTGTGGACATCACAGCCTAGGGTATTACCAAGTTTGTTTTCTTGTCTTTAGCTTTGCAGTTCATATCAGGACTTGAGTGGTAGACAAGTAGTGGTGACATTTATTACCACCATGGTAAAATAGAAATGGGTTTAAATCTACTGTGTCACAAGACATACAAAATAATATAGCTCATGAAGTTATCAGAATAAACCAAGAAGGTACAAAGGACTAGGGACAGGCGCTCTGAGCAATGTTGGAGCACAGTCAGTGGGGCATGAGGGAACATCTCCATATAAAGAGACTAGGGCTCTAACATGAACTGTAAGGAGTATATAAGGTGTGCTGAAAACTAAAGTAACTTCCAGGAATTTTCTCGGCAGCCGATCAGTTGAGAATCCATGAGATGGGAAAGCAAATGAACTGGCCACATCTGCATGGAAGATGAGATCTTATGGGTCCAACCCAACTCCTTTTTTAATTCAACAGAGCACTTCCATCTGACTTCAGGAGATTGGACTTGGCTTCCCCCTTACAAAAAGTGACCCAAACTTCTTATTTTATAAGGGGCTGAATTCCTAGGGAATGCCAAGAAATTTAGCACCCTCCAATGGAGTCTCTTGTTACAGCATACTTGCGTGGGATTTCTGAACATCTGGAAGCCTATCCCGACTCAAAGTTACGGACAAATAGTGACTGCACAGATGCAGTCAGAGTGCTCTCAACTTTCTTTATGTGCACTCAGCAACTCACAGTGCCCAAGCATTAAAACTCAGGTATCACATTTCTGAGCTGGGATTTCCAGTCAAAAATGCATCTGTACATAACCCCAGATGTTATTATGTAATGCATCTTCCTCCCTTTGCTTGTTTGAATGGGGCTTACCTCTGCCCCCTTTACAGAGATAAAATAATTGAAACAGTTGACATAAAGTATGTGTTCTGAATTATTTATGTGTTTTCTAGGGGATTGCTTTTAAAAAACAAGGGGAAAAAAGACCAAAAAAAAGAAAAAAAGAACAGAAATACCAAGCATACCTGCCTATCTATGCAGCAGAAATGGAGAGGATCTAAGAACAAATACAGCCCCGTTCAAAACCATGGTTTGTGTTCTGTGAGAAAAATACATGTCACATCATGTATGGGTATGTGAGTTTCCTATGGATTAAGCAAACACCACCATATACTGCAGGTCAAAAAAAAGATAAAATCCTGTGCATGTGTAGAGGTACAGGTATCTGTCTCCTTCTGCCATTTCTAACAGCATGCAGAGCTAGAGTTCATAGCAGGATCTGGCACCGAGAAACCAACATGTGCATCTGAATGTGGCCCTGCAGAGATAGATAAATTTGTTTGTATGCTTATACTGCATCAGGGGTAGAATATGTAACTCATTTCTTTTCTTTCGGCTAATCTGGGGAAGGCTCAAGTCATGAAGCCCTGACAGCACACCACACATCAGGGTATTCCTGACACGAGCCTCAAAATCCTGAGTAGCCAAGCTGCAGATATACACCTGAGAGTTTCCACAGCCCTGCTCACCATGTTGTTACAGGATCCCAGCTGTGATAACTTGATCTTCACTGTTGCCTAGGGAGAAATCTAAATCAAAAGCTTTTCAGAGCTATAGGCCTCACTTTTCTGATCATGAGAGAGACCATTTTTATGTGGCCATGGTATGCTGTATTTATCTGAAGATTATGTTCAGCTGTTGCCTTTCCAAACCTTTTGATACAGTGCCTGTAGATGTTCACTGGCCTGTCAAGGATAAAATGATTACAGGGGAATCTTGGAAAGACATCAAGCAGAGAGAAACCTAGATCACAATAGCATGATATCAAGTGTAGATAAAGATCCAAACTTATCGTGGGCCTGGGGTTTAGTTGATCCCTTTCTGTCCACAACATTGATGCTTACAAAAATCTCTCTAAAATTTTACACATGCATCTTCAGAGACATTGGCCATTAAGGAACCCATGGTGGTTTTGGTAAATGATGGGAAAACTGGCCTTTTTGGCATAGAGCTATTACTTTTGCCACTGGGAAGCAAAGCAAGTAAAAATAGATCAGTAACTACAGCTCAAGAGACAGATTTACATGGCCCATGTAAAGAAAAAATTTGGCCAGGCTTCTTTTATTTCCAACTGTTTCATCTTTATAATATCTTTTCAGCTTTAAAGACGGTTCTTATCACAGAAATCAGCCTCGAATCCAAGGCTAGATGTGGAATATCCTTTACCTAGACCAACCCCTTTTTAACCCCATGTATGTCCTTTACAGAGCTTAAGCTCTGGCTCAGAACCAGACCCAATTTCCAAGCTGCCCTCTTTTAACAAAAATGTAATCCTTTTTCTAAGCTTGCTGGCCATAAAGCATTTCTCAATTTCAGCATGGCCTGTCTTCCCACATGCATCCTATGGTCACTTCTAGAGAATTTGTCTTGAGTTGGTATTTACAGTTCAGGAAACAAAAGCAAACATTGTCTAGTGTGACATAACCTTATAAGCTTCTTGCAAGCCCATTTCCTCCCCCTTCTCCCTCTAAGGCCAGAAACCTGTTGCTACAGATTTTTGGTACTCGAGGCTGGAATCAGCCATCAGAGTGATGAGAGGAACAGACAACACAACTGCTCTCTGCTCACTTGGTGAGTGCTACAGGGGAGTCTGCTGGCATCTCTGTCCCTACCTTGAAAAACGTTGCTGTCTGGATATTGAAACCACTTCCAGATCTCCCCTCTACCCCCATGATGAACAAATCCAGACCACTGACTCAAAGTCTCTATGCTCTGGGATCCCCTTCCTTCCTGCTTTAACAAAGACAATTTCAAAATCTGGTAGCTTGAAAACTCCCAGAGCTCAGCACAAATTGCTTTAAATCCCAGTAGAAAACAGATTCTTCCATTTCAATAACATAGAGTTTGCTTAGAGAGCTGGCAATTCAGAGGAGACTGAACCACAGTTCCTGCCAAGCCTGGGCTGCACACCACAGCAGCTGGGGCAATGAGGAAGTATTTATTTTTTCCCACAGTGGTGGAATTGAGACATCATTTGTGTAAATATGTTCCCCCATGTTTTAAATGATGGCTGCTAAAGGGTAGCTCCCACACTTCAGGAAGCTGAGTGCACATCTTTGTCTGGAAAAGACCTGCTCTGGAAAAGTTGGATCAGGTCACATATCTCCAACAATATTTTAGATTGGATACCCCTGCTGGCCTTTCAAACACAAAACATTCTCCTAAGGTGGTGGAAAGGAGAACCTCATCAAAACATTATAGATGGGAGAACACTTATTCTCCTTCAGTTAGCACCTGGCATCCTCCTCACTAGTTTCAGTCATCCTCACACATAAGTCCACACTTACAATCACCCATTGTGGTCTCAAAGACCTCCAAAGCATGCTAGGAGCTTATGCTAAATACTGATCTAGCCTCAGTCCCATCCAACCAGCAACACCTTTAACACTTGGCTTGCTAGATAGCTGCAGAAAAGAGGGGATAATTCTTTATCATCCTCAGCCCAGCAAGCCTTATCCTTCTTTGTCATTCAAATCCAATACTATACAGTGTCTCAGGTCTTCCTTACAGGCTGTGGTTCAGCCCTGCAGGAACCAAATGTATTCCCTTTCTTCTGGGGGGGAAATGCCAGCACCACGAAGAGCCTGCCTTCCCAAAATATGCAGGAGTCAGCACAGTAATCAGCAAGAGGCAGAAGCTTTCTACAGAGCCCCAGATACAGGACTGCAACTAAGATTTAGCAGCGTCCAACACAGGCAGATGTGGCCGAAGAAATCCAGCTGCTGCCAAACTGGTTGCATTTGCAACTGCATCTGAAGCTGGCCAGCACTCTGAGGTGGTCTTCTCACACCTTTTCTTTAATGTGAGCAGACCAAGCATGCCAAAGGGGTTAGGATCTGCACAGATGTGAGTTCAGGCAACTGCAAACAAAGAGAACACAAATCTTGGAACAGGAAAAAAACCCCAGCAGTCCTCACCACTCATTCCCCACCTCATCTTCCCAGCTGTTGTGCATTCGCATGCTAAGGAGCTCCCAAACCTTCCCTAAGTCCAAAAGTTTTCAATGCTCATCTCCAAGTCCCGAACCATTCCTGCTGGCTCCCAGGAGAAGCTCTATGAGGGCCACCTGGAGATGTCATGGCCCAGTGCCATGCTTGGCAGTTTCCCAAGAGCTCCACTCCAGTTTTGGGGATGTGCATCGGGTAGGATGCCCCACACTGCCCTCTGTAAAAGCTCTCCACCCCTCCCCACGGCCTTGTGAGAAGGGGTAGTTTTCCGCTCTCTTCGGAAACGAAGCAGGCAGAATAAAAAACCTTCCTGTTCACCCACAGCTTTCCTAACAAAACAGAACATGGCACTAGCAGAAAAACAAAATATCTACCTCCCTTTACAGCAAATTACACAGCTTTATCCGACATATTTTTCTACTCTTAAACCATCTCAAAAATGAAAGCAGTAAGTGGGCACCATCAGGAGGCTGGGAACAAGTATCAGAACAAGTTCCACCATAAAGCCCTTGCGTAGCCACAGATACACACACAATGATGAGGACCAGAAAAGCTCATGAGGGAATTAGCCATTTTGTCATCAGAGAAGGACTTGAATGTTGTCCCGTAAATAAGGGTAGGGGCCACACACTGAGCAGGAAGGAGAAAATGAAATATTGAGTTGCTGCTCAGTAATTGAGCACAGCCCGTTCTATGCACGAAACAAGGCAGGGATGAAAGGGGGGGAAATAGCAGAAGCATACGTAATTAAACGCTATGACAGCAAAACATTCCCACAGGGACTAACAAGAGATACCAGGGGTGGCTGGCGTTCTGGCATTTGCTGACTTGAAAGTGTCATGCACGTGCATGTATGAATGTGTGCATATGTGTGTATTCCTGCTGTGCAGGTGGGATTGCTCCAGGCACAGGTCATCTGCATAAAATCAGTAGCCAGGTCCCTTGAGAGAATGCTAGAAGGATGGGAACTGAGGCTAGAAGGAGAAGTGTCAGAGGTCCATCAACAAAAATCTATGCAGACTATCAGAGTGTTTCCTTATACTGTTCATGTACCTACATAATTCCCACTACTGAGAAATTTGTGTGAGTAGTGGGGCAATTACAGTTAAGTTGCAGGTTACCTACTAGAAAACAACAGCCTTGCCTTTGCAACTCTGAGGGCATCCTCTAAATAATTTTTTTTTTTTTAATGTGCATGCTCTCAGTTTCAGCATGAGCAATGATTGGAGTAGGAGAAATTCATGATACCTTTCTTCTAGTGATAATCTTTAGTAGGAAACTAGGGCGCCTACCCATCATTTACGCCTCTCCCCAGAATGCTGTTTGCCTGCAGATCATTGATCAAAATGATCATAGATCAAAAAGCAGTTGTTCCTATTCTGGGACAGGCTAGAGAGTGAGGCAAGGCCTGGGTGGAGCTGGACGGCAGGCAGCAGATAGGAAGTGGAGGTAGCCCAGGGAGGAGAGGCAGTGGAAGCCTCTTTTAGCAGGTAGCAGCTGTGATTAGAGGGGAAGTGGTCAGTTTAAGGGGAGAAGAAAAGACAGAGCTGTAATGCTGTTCACTCTGGTTGCTTTACTACAAATCACTAAAAGGATCATGGAAAAGGAAATCTGGAAGGCAGCCTTTAACTCCTCTGATTTCTGGCAACCTGAGCAGCCTTGTACTGATCATTAAAATAATGACCAGTCTACAGTATAGCAAGAGGAAGGTGCCAGCCTCCCCTCTTCCAAAACTGACCAGAGCTGCCAGAAATTTTCCCACAGGTTTGGGCCTAAGCGTGCTGGTAAGCTGATTGCTAATCTTTAACACATACCTTGTCTCAGCAGTCGCAGTGGGGTGAGGCACAAAGGTTTTAATTTCTGCTAACTTTCCCACTAACGCCCAGCACGCCTCTCCCTTTGCCACATGGCTTTGCAACCTCTGTTTCTACTATTTTCCACCTTCTTTTTCCAAAAGTCAACCTCAGTGCCAGGGAAGGTGGTGAAGCACTGTGCGGGAGCAAAACCCAAATGCGGCTACTTAAAGCAAATATTATTTTTCAACTGAAAGACTTTTAAATATTTTTCCCCCCCAGTTTATTTTTAGAACAATGGTAAAACATACAAATTCTGGAGGCCTCAAGCACTTTCCTGCTATGCTATTGACTTAATTTATTTCTTTAATTTGTTAAAATCTCACAAAAAAAAATGTTATTCTTTGGAGACTTTGCTAGCCCAAGTTTTGCATATATTATTTGCTGCAAAAGATTAATGAGGTAATGGAGGCATTTTTTAATGGATTCCCTTGTTTTTCTCTCACTCTCCACCACTTTTTCCTTTTTTTTCAACTCACATGGCAGTGCAGGTCCACGAGTCTGCTAAGCTCTCTCCACAGACAGGATACAGGGTATGGGAAGAAAGCAATGAAATTAAAAAGCCTCTTTCACAACTTTTGCCCTTCTCTTTCCCCACGCAGAGATACCGTGCTAGCCGGAGCTCTGCACCAGCCTCCGGCGGATCCAGTGCCTCCGCAGTCCCGTCCTTTGCGAGGCTGCGAGGGAGTGGACGGAGCTGAACACCCTGGGTTTACAGGAAGGCTGTGTGTGTGACAGCAGCTAATCCTACGCATAGTTCAGAGGTGCCGTCAGCGAGCCCGGCGATGCACAGAGGCCCTGCTCTTGGCTCACTGAGGAATCTGCTGACACTCCCAGAGACTCTTGGGGAGCGCTTTGGATCCTGGCCCCAGAAACCTTCCCATCGACCTGCTCCTCTTACGGGAACTGAGCGCTGCCTGAAGTGTGGCAGCAGCACAGGCTTCCGTGGTGATGGCTAAGAATCAGATCTGTTTCTCTTCCTTCACCCAGAATAACCAGGCTATTTGTCAAGAAGACACATTATGCTTAGAGGTGTCTAAATACTTTCTCTTCTCTCAGCCCACACGCAGACTCTATTCCACAGAGCACAGATTTTGCCTAACAGGAGGTGAAATGAAGAGAGAGAAGAGGAAAACAAGAAGTGAGGGAGCACAGGGAGAGTGAGTTAAGATATGGGGTCAGGATAGAGAGATGTGACAAGTTCTGTGTGATATCTTTAGAGACAGGGTAGGTCTGTAATAGGGCAAGGGTATGTGAAAGGGAAAAGAAGTCACAACACCCTGCTGCAGAAGGGAGGAGAAGAAAGGTGCGAGTCTCTTGAAAAGCAGACAACAGAGACCTACTCTCTTTCTTCACATGCAAAGCTGATTTTTAACCTGAATGGACCAAAAAGAAATGGCAAGCAGACACTCTTCTAGCTTGCCTCCCTGCCTTTGGGGAAGTCTGCCCATTGCTTTAGGGCTGGAGATTCCTGTATGATGAAGAACTGAAGACAAATGCCCTTCAGCATGACTGAGGCCAGGCCACTCAGCACATCACTGCCCTCAAACCACTTGGAACAGTTTGGAATTCTGTCCAACTTGACCCATCAGAGAGAATACACAGTAGGAACCGAGTCAGGGATACTAACCATGGTATGATATTATTTAGGGAGATCAGCTAGTGGTCCAAGGGCCATATACAGTCTATGGGGCAAATCCATGCAGCTTAATATCTTTTTTTGACGTAGTCTTAACACTAACCTTGTCAGTACCATTGCCAAACATTTCTGAGTGTGCCACTGGTACAGCTCTGAGCCTGATAATCTGCATTTGTTCCTGAATCAGAGTGTGTCAGCCATGATCAGACAGATTTCTACAGGCTCTGTCCTGCACACTCAACTGCCCTGCTTAGAGTCCTGGTGCCACACAGGCACAAATGTTCTGTGAGAAATCTGGCTCCTGTAGCATACCACTCAGGCAAATTCCATCGGCACATTTTTCTCACCCTGTCTCCTTTTTCCACACAGAAAGAGCAAGGCAGAGCAACAGTGCAGGAATAAGGAAATTACATGAACGTACCTGTCTGGAACAGCCAACTCAAAGACAATGACACACAATAAATAACCCTGAATACTGAAAAATGGGGCTGCCAATCTCTGTCCTACCAGAAATGTCATAAACCACAAAAGAGATATGCCAATCGTTTCAGGACCCCCCTCAGGAGAATTTTTATAGCACTATATTTCATAACATGTTTTGCTGTCTAGATGGCCCAGTTTCCTAATCTGCATCTGCCTCTGCCTCCCCAGTTCAGTCTGCACTGCTGCAGGTGCATTCAAGTCACTGGCTACCCATCCCCAGAGGCACCTAGGGCCCTCCAGTGCACATAGAACACAGCTTGGTGCAATGTACTTAACGCTGGGATCCAAAGGAAGCACTGCTGAGGGAGGCAAAACAAAACAATAGCTCAGTTCTGGTTCAGACTAAGGAATGAGATCAGCTGAGAGGAAGAGTCCCTTGTGTATTGATCAGGTGAAGGAAGCAAGACTTCTGTCCATGCTGAACTCAGTGCTATTGGACGAGGTAGCTTAGAGCTACTTTGGGCATTTCTAGATGAGTTGCAAGCCCAGGCCTACCCTCTTAGGCAACTCTGAAAAAAATATAAAAATTTTGTTCAACCAACAGAATTTTAAGTGTGCAGAGGTAGCCCTAACACCTTTGACTAGATCCCTCAATATATCATGTTGATCAAAAACTCAACAGGATTCCCCTTCTGCATTTTCTTTGGGGTTTTTTTGTTTGGTTGGTTGGTTGGTTGGGTTTTTTGAATGGTATGACACATGGTAAACGATACCACACAGATATGGTAATGGTACTTAAATAATCCCATACATAGCTAAGATTCTTGCATACATTCATTTAAAGTAGGCCTGAGGCAAGCCAAATATACAAACAATTAGAGATCTGTAGGCATGCCAAGAAATATTCATGCAGCATATAAGCCCAAGAGAAAATATAGTGAAGATTAAGAATATTATAAACACATATGTGGAGATAATAGTATTTGATTAATTTCTCTGTTTCTGTGATCCTGACAAATCCCAGAAAAAGGACTGGACTGGCATTTTCCACATTTACCTACAACAGTCAGATCTATAGCACTGCAGTAGGGCTAAGTATCTGCAATTTAAACGGCTGCTAAGCTATCTTCCTTTGTTTTGTTACACAGTAATTAGATCCACCTCATTCACTCAGTTCATGACCAATGTTTCTGTTTCACTCACATCCCAAGACAATGTCTGTTGCCCTTTTCTTTAATTTTTTTCTGCAAAAAGGCTTTTTTTTCCCTCCTGAACATTGTAAGATTTTTTGTTCCCATTACAGTCTTTGGCACGCAATGCAGGTGGTATCAGAAAGTGCAAATGCTTTCATATTCTTTGAATTACTATAAACTGCTGTATGGTTTTGTTCATCTTAAGTCCCCAGTCTTTTGATATCTCAGCCAGTCCGTTCCACACTCACGAGTTAATAAGACTAGAGGCAGGGAGAGACATGAGAAAGGCCACCCAATTAAAGCAAGAAAATTAAGATCAAAACAGGCTACAGTGCTGTCATATGGTCAGGTACTGAACTCTGCCTGGTGCAGTCACTGATAACAGGCTAGAGAATGCTGCACTTGTCACTTTGTGGTGACCTTCACCAGTCACCTGGCTCGAGCCTTATGAGAGCTTTAAAGTTAAAAAGCCTTAGATTAAAATTATTGGTAACCCTGGAAGTCCTCAAACAGCTTCATTGAAACAAGAGGAATGACTTTGAAATTATGAGCCCTTTGGAAAGGACTCTACATAATTTGATAATGGACACAGATCATTTTCTTCTCCATTAAACCAGCAGGAACTGATCACTGAAAGGGATCTGAAAGGAACTGATCACTGATCACATGCCTACTTGAGGGATAGGGCACTAACCCATGTGGCACGTAAGCATGAGGTTACCCAGTGTCCAGGTCAATCCTTGGAGCTGCTCAGGTACAAGCTGCTCCATACAGCATGTACTGTTCTCCTGATCATGCATCCAGAAACCACAGCATAAGCATTGCTCTGGGTGTCAATGCTATGGAGAAAGTGTTCCCAAACTCAGTGTTCCTGTTCCTATATGTGCTGAGAGGGAAGTGAGGGGCAGGAAACTCACTGTTAAGCAGAGACATAAGCTTTTGTTAAAACACCATGATGAATATCATCTACATTTCAGAGAGCTCTCACACTGAAAATTGCTAGGAAAAATAGAACACTTCTAATTTACAAAATAATAAAAAAATACTTCAATGGATTCTTCCTCAGGAGTATTAAAATAAGGGTTGCCTCCTCCTGCAAAAAGAGGGAGCTGAAAATGTTTCACCGCACTTTGTATCAAATAAAGCTCTTATTAAAAACAGAACACATACCACAGGAAATATTTGTTGGTGTATTCTATTGCTTTTGACCAAAATTCTTGTGAGTTCAGCTGCCATAAGAGTATTCAGTGAAAAAGAAGAGGGAGTCTAAAAGACTAGAAGTCTGCCAGTGCTACTGGACATCCCAGTTTGCAAAGAAGGCTGACCAATTTACATCCTGGGAAACTTGGTATTTTACACAATGACCTCTAAGGAGTCCACCTTAAATAAAATTACTAGAAAAACCCAAATAACTGGAAGGAGAGTACAGGTATGATTTTGTTGTCTAAGACATCATATAGTTTCACAACTGGTCTCTCAAAAACAAAGGAAAAAAACCCATCAAAATGCTGAATTTGGCTTCCACAGTGCAAAGAACAGCTGGAGCATTTCTGCATGACTTAGTTTAATGCAGCAAGATTGGAATTTTTAAGTTCCCAAGGAAAAAAAAAAAGCAGCACAGTTGTTTTTCACTTTCTGCTATCTGTACCAGTTACCACCTGGATCCAAGTATTTGCCACTTAGGATCCAACTATTCAAAAACCCACATAATTAATTAGTATCAAACCAAAGGTCTGTGAAACATCTGTACTTGAGGAGTGACCTTTTGATGAGAGAAGACCATTCCTTGACTCCCCAAGTTCTACAGCTCACACTTGCTGCTTGAAAAACTATTTCCCAGCTATAAGTCCCCCTAGTCTGGCAGTGAAGTGCAGATGAGATATAAACAACCACAGAAGAAAAGGAGAGATTTCTTGGGCATTATTGTAAGCTCAGCAGGTTTTATTAATTCTCCTGTTCTGTGGAAATTCAGGCCTCTTTTCCATTCCTTTTCTGATACTTTCCTGAAACCTAGACAACACAGCAGGCAGTGCATTAAGGAGGACAGCTTTTGTGCCACCAGAATCTCAAGGGTGGGCACAGATCTCATTCCAGCAAGGAAACCCATCCAGTCATAAGGCAACGGCTGCACAATGACTTGGGACACACCAAGTGTGACACAACATGAGCTCGAAGTCTCTATGGGGTCAGAAGAGCAAGGGAACTAGAGATCTGTTTGCCTCAGATTTGCCCCCAAAATCCACATTTCTTGCTGTGGAGTCCTCTGACACACCCAACATGGGTATGGGCACAATGCATGTTCCTGGATGCTGTTCTTTCAGACATTAAATCATACTGCTGCTCATGCCAGGCACTGGCACTTGTTCTTAATCTTACAGGGCTGTTTCACCTAATGGCTCCAAACCTGGCTTCCTGAAAGCAGCAGGGGACAGCTGCTGAAACACCATCAATCCAGACAAAGTCAACATGACCTGTGGATGTGGTCCAGCTCTGCCAGGAAGGGCCCAACAGAGAGGGTGGCTGAGGAAATATTATTGAAGCCTGGAGGCTTTCTCATGCAGAATTCTATTTTGGTGCACCATTTTTTGTTGCTTGAGCATTCCCCAGACATTTTGGAAGCTCCAGACGCAGTAATACTTAGTTCTAGGTCACAATGTTTTTATTGATAAAGGTTTCACCATCCTGATGTGGGTGTGAACACTTGTGAATGCTGCAGGATTATGTAGGGAATAATCACTCGCCATAGCTGACAACATATAAAGTGCCCACCAAAAAGCACAGTAAATTAAATAACAGTGTTTCCTGCCAGTCCAAACAAATGTTTTTCCCTTGCTAGCAGAGCAAAGGCAAACTAACCCACATAACTGCAGTGTTTTGGAACTTCATGTAATAGTAACAAGAAAAAAGTCACTCTGCTATGAAGTGACACAGAAACATCCATAACACGTTTTTGTCATCAAAACAGCAGCAGTGGTTAGACACAAGAAAATGTTTATTTGATCCATTTGCTAACATATAAATCAACTTGTTCTAAAACTATTTCATAATATGTGTTCTCAAGCAATGACCCAATTTGAGGTGAGCTATTTGAGGTGATCAATGCATGTCTTGAGGCAAGACAGCCATCTGAGTAACAACTATATCTTCTTTGTCCACAGACTGCAGACTTTGCACCAGGAATAGAGCTGCAATGAAAATAAATTAACACATTTTACTTGAGCCATGTTAATTGTTTTCACTTGGAAAAAAAGAATGAAACTGTGACCTAGTCAATGGGAAATCCTCAAGGACTTGGATGAAGTTGTCATATGTATCCACTTGCCCTAACCTTTGGCCTTTTGTCTAAGTACAAGGGGCATATCAGTCAAGTATATGATGTCTTCTCTCTGGGAAACTTTGAGAGTTAATAAGTAATTTCAAACTATTATAATTTTGATGCATGGAAAAAAAAACCTTGGCTTTCCTCAGACAGTACAGCTGGGTAAGTACAGAATTTCCCGGCACTGTTTAAGGCTGGGTGGGGTGGGAAAAAGAAGAAGGAAAAAGAGAAACAAATGAAGTTTCTAAAGAAGGGGGGGAAACAGGGGGATGGGGTGGGGGGAGGGACAGAAATCTTGCCAGAAGTTCAGGAAATCTTTTCTTCCTTGTTTTGCTTATGGAGATCAAAAAATCCAAATTAAATACGAATCCCCCTGCAGAATGCTGATGACTTTGCTCAAACTAGGGCAGCTAAGGTGCTGAAAAGCCATGAAGCTCAGCTGTAGTCCTTCAGATAATTCATAAAAGCAAGTATCTTAAGTGATAGGTCTCATGTCTGCAGGATCAGCACAAGAGTTCTAATCCTCAAGGAGGAATTGACTCTTGGGTATGCCTACAGCCCAAACCAGATATATCCAAGTCCTCTGGGTATCTCCACAGTACAAGCAGAAAATAGCAACTGCAGAGGAGATAGTATCACCTCAGCAAAACCACTGCCCTGTTTCAGGGAGATCTCACCCCACAACAGATGAGCACGCAGGGGATTGCAAGCACCTTTTCCAACCTGTTACACAGCAGAGTGAAATGCCATTAGCCATAATGTAAATGGGATGACTCATTTTTCCCAGTGCCGGTGGGTGGGACTGTGCTCACAGCTATGCCTGCCCTTCAGGTGGGAGGACAGAATTCCAGTCTCAAGAAAGGGCCCTCTTATTGCCTGTTAACTTGGTCTTTGGTCAGCCTATAGCCATACCCTGAAATAAAATCTACAATTTCATTGCACCAACTCACCTATTTTTCACCTGAGCACCTCAAGGACAAACCCTGAAAAGTCTACATATCACCTTGCATGCCCCCATTTAAAAAAAGCTTTTTTTAAAGACAAGCTGTGCACAAACTAATTAATCAACAGAGGGTGCATGGTGGAAGTCAAACCCACCTTATGAATTCCACTCATGAAATGATCTGTCTTCTGTCCTCTCACTTTCCCCATGGTTTCCCTAAGTGATAAGATTTTTCACTCTAGGGTTTTTAAAAGACAAAAGTATCCTTTAATATGTGCAGGGACCAATTCAGGACCATGCCTACACAAAATATATGTTTATCAATATTTGATCTACATATAGATCTTGCCAATGTTAGTGACTCCCCTGACTAGCTTCCTGTGGCCGAGCAAGAGCAAGTAAACTTTTAAGAGATATCTCAAGTTAGGAAATACAACATGTAGATGTATGCAAGCCAGTACCTCCCTCTCACCCCAAAGTTTGGCAGGCAGATCTTTCAGAACCAGCTTGCAGGAGGTGGCTCTGCAAGCAGAAAGGCTTTTTAAAGCAGTGAACAGGTACAGGGATGATAGTCGTGTCAAGAAAATACCATGAAATCCATTAAAAAAACCTGCTTAGTGCAGTCATTCAGGGACCTGTGAAGTCAGGAGAGACCACTGGAATCCCACCCAATGCAAAACACAGGGGATTTCATCCATTCATTTATGCAGCTGTCTTGCACATCCCACTTCATTAAGCCCCTCACTTTTGACTAATCTCAAACCTGTATTCCAGAATTAAAATTAACTTGAAAGTCACAGTCTTCAGGGCCATGTCAACACCGCCTTGGGTAACACAGACCTGGGGGCAGGCCACTAAAATATGACTGTGCAACTGTTTTGTTAAGGACCTGCTGCTCAGCTTCCTCCATATCTCATGGAGCTTCCTCGTTATGCAGCAGGAACCTTTCCAGGAAAGGACTTGGCCACCCCACCTGTCAGGGAACACCTCCTCTTGTTTGCCAGGCATTGGTGGATCTAAGTCAGCATGGGTGTATCTCAAGAAATGCCCAATCCTGAACCCAGCCCATCCATAGTGCAAGGATAAGTTTCTTTCTTACCACGTCATAAAGCTGATCCAAAGCTAGTGGTCAGTTTTGATGCAAGATGAACTGGAGAACGACCCCAGACTTGGAACTGTGTTCAAAGGGCAGCCCAGCCATAGCCTACATACCAGAAAAGCCATGATCCCTCCTTTGATCATGCTCCCTTCATCTAAAGCACTCTCATCAAAAAGCAAATGCTTGAAATCCCTCCTCACTCAGAGCATAATTCTGCAGGTTCCAGAAACAATCAGTATTATTCTGTTTGGGAGGAAGGGGTGCAATCATGCAGTGCAGCACTACTAAAATCATGCATATAAACTGATTGCTCACCTAATCTATTGCACTGTTTGGCCCACATTCTCTTTTGAGTTTCTGCCTTGTACTCCTCTGCAGCTGCCTTGCACCTCCCACTGCTTCTTCTTTACTGTCTTCATGTAAATCAAAAATCCATCAAACCTCACTTCTTCAGTAATAAATCAATTCTTTGGATTACTCAACTAAAAACCGTGACCTTGTGGCTGCAAAGGCAGAGTATGAGCACCTGGATGACAGCAAGCAAAAGAGAAAAAGAAGTATTTTAATAATACTTAAAGTTCACAGAGGGCCTTTTCTTCTGGGTACATCTGAGCTTGCCAGGAGAGTTGTACTATTCTAATAAAAATTCTCATTTCTTGCTTGCCAGTCACCCTCCCCCCCCCCCCCCCCC
>VZRF01005200.1:885261-1036602 GCA_013396875.1 Vireo altiloquus | reverse complement strand
CCGTCTACCTCCGCCCAGACCGACCCTTCTGCCCCACCCCATTCCCCCGCATCCCGGGTGCAACCGGATGGCAAAAATCAAAGCTGGCTCCAATTTACCCCAGTTGTCTTCCTTTGAACACTCATAAGGTAGGTATGGTGGGATGCTGCGCTCCCACTCCCCATGTGCTCAGTGAGGTGCCTTCCTCTCCACCCTCTCCCCCCCCTCCCCCCGCTCTCTGTTCCTTAATTGGTTCTATCTTGATGTGCACTTGTTTTGTTTAGCCTATTTTACCATTGCGGACGAGATAGGCAGGAAAAGGAGCGTTTGACTTGGTATGTCTCTGATTCTTTTTTTTTCCCTCTCCCTGCCTTCTGAAGTTAATTTGCATTCGAGGTCTAATTCATGTTTCAAAATCCTGCCATTTGAGGACCGTATAGGAACAGGGCATTAATTTCTATTTTTGAGGAGGAGCCTCTCCTGCATTTTCTCCTTTCTGTATAATTTCATTGTGCTCACAAGTGATGGGGATTTGCATCAGTTATTTTGAAATTTATTTTTCAAAAGAGTCAGATAAAATTTTCCAAAATTTAAAAATTATTTTTAAAATTGCCAAGGATGCAAATATTAGGCATTAAAAAAGGAGCATACATTATTAACAATGTTGCAAACTTAGTCACAGACTATATATTCATATATATGTATTAATCTGCATTCTTTGGAGTTGAATTTCTACCTCCTGAACATCTGATTTTGATGACAGTCAGAGGAAGTCTACTATACAAATTCTAAGGTGTATTTATAGTTCCTCACATCTATTTACAAGTGATTTTACTGCTGTTCGCTACTCTTGCTCCAGCACTTTGTAATTATTTCACTCCAGCAAGGCATTTCATAGGATTAGATTCTGCTTTAGTCATTAAAGAGTTTTCAGCCTTATCCAGGTATAACTTTCATCCACACCTTGGGAAATAGCTATGTGGCCACGTGAACTTTATGGAAAGTGTATAAAATATACATGGACATATAAAAAGATTGGTTTATATCCATGGTTCTTTGAGTTCTTCGGATATGATGAAGAATTCATCTATGTTGAGGCCTTTATGAGTCCTTTAAGGACTTCTTTCACATATTTTATTTGTATCTATAAAATGAATTTTCTTTTTGTATGTAGTGATTACATGAATGTATGTTGCATAATATGCATATGAGGCCTTTCAAGTACTTCTGTACACACACGAATTTATTTTTCACAAATGTATGTATGTGCATACGCATGTGTTTATACATGTGTGTGATGAAAAACCTGCTGGAAGAGAAAACTGCCCAAACCAAAAAATTTTCATAAAGGAAAAGCTGTTAAGGTAGTTCACTGGTAGTTTGCATCTGGTGCATTTCAAAACTCACTTAAGTTACAGACTTTACTGTAAATACCTTCATACACCCTCAGCATAAAAATCTCCCTGCACGTATTTGTCCTCCCAGAACTAACTAAGTGGGACTATGAATTATGCCTAAAAAGATGCCACTGATATAAAATACTTATAAAATAGTAATGGAGTATGGAATTTTATATAGTGCCAACAACTTTAGCATGATTCTTGGCATAAGCAATTTAGAGCAATTTTATTTGTCTGAACCAGAATGATATTACAAAGTGAATTAATAGAACATTAGTACTGAAAAAAAGAAACAGTTCTTCCTTTGAAATATGAAGTGCCACTAACTTGAGATGAAACTTGAAAGTCAGTGAATAATATATAGCAAATATTAATATTTTAAATGTATCATATTTAAAATTGCTGTGAACTTAAACAAGATTTCATATCAAGAAAACCCAAGTAATTCATTTTAGGTTCCAATCTTATATGCAATGTTTTACAAATGAAGCAACTCACTAAAGAAGGGAAGTCAGGTATGTAAGCATATCTTGTTATTTTGCACATGAAATGTGGTCATTATGGAATATGAATTTAATTTTGGAAATGATAAAAAAGAACACTTATTTTATTTTTTCTACTGCGATACAAGAAAAACATTTTAAAATGGATGATTAATTAGATGAAATGGACTGATATAGCCCATAATACCTGCATGGGCTTTTATACCTTGTGAAACCCCACCACAATGGGACCTTTATAAAAAGTATGAAGTCAAGTAATGCAATCATATTTTATATTTAAAATGGGAGTTGATAAGATTCAGTTTAACATTGTGAAAAAGTGAGCCCTCTGGCTCCTGGCATTAAATTATTTTAAAATTACCCCTGCAAGTAAAGTCAGTAGAAAGCCTGTACCATGGTTGAAGCCCAGTACTAAAGCTCAGGGGCAAACTGGGTGCCACTGCTTGCCTTGCCATCAGTTCAAGTGCAGACAAGGTGTTAGCTTTGGTCATCTCCTTAGTTTGATGTTTATTGGCTCCAATATTTCACTGTCCTGCTCCAAGGAGCAAGCACAGCTCAGCCTCTGGAA
Organism: Vireo altiloquus; assembly: GCA_013396875.1. Taxonomy (NCBI): domain Eukaryota; kingdom Metazoa; phylum Chordata; class Aves; order Passeriformes; family Vireonidae; genus Vireo; species Vireo altiloquus. The sequence goes on along the minus strand of VZRF01005200.1, from coordinate 1,034,152 downwards.
GCCAAATCTGTGCTGCTCAAGAAGGGCCAAATCTTGCTTGTCTCATTCACTGAAGCCACCTGGAGTATTGATTGATTGCAAGGAGCAAGATCTAGATCTCATTCTGCTCCCTGAGGTATTTCCATTAGTATAATATCAATGGAGAGATTATTTTTGCATTTATTTGATGTGAATGCAGTTAGGTCTGAGGGCCACATTGACCTTGCCCTTATGCTTAGCCATCTAAGGGTTACATCCTACCCACTTTGACTCTAATGAATCAAGGCAGCAATAATTGTGGTCACTCCGTATTGATACGTAGGACACGTATTATTTGGCATTTTGAACGATCAAAAAAACCCCATGCCCTTGTCTTTACATCAGTGGGAAGTGCTGGATGTATATGAGTTTAGTGGAAGGGACAGCTGTGTGTTCTGGGAAAGATTAAGGCTGCCATGAGGACCGTAAGCACTTGTGAAGTGTCTTGTTGAAGGACAGCAAAAGTCTGTTTAGTCCATAGACTGGTTCTCACATATCCACTTGCTCACACTATGAGCTAGTTGCAGCTTCTTCCCAGCAAGACAAGGGGGGTGATAGTGGGGAGGGGACACAGTTGTCACTTGCTACACAAGCGGATTTTTTTCTGTCCGGTTTTGGCCAAAGCTCTGGGATATTTGCTCTGGTTCTCTCAATTATCTCCCATTAATTTCAGTAGCTTGTGTTTTCATTACAAATGCCTAGTGTCCTTTGGAAACTCACTATGGATATTTTAAATTCAGAATAACTGTGATGAGAAAAAAAACCATGCTTTCCTTTTTAAGCAGTTTTACCATTTAATCACAGTTTGTTTAAATATACATTTCTCTGCTGTGAAATAACCTTTCTTTCCACATTTATGTGCACAATCCTAACTCACAGCAGAAAAAAACATTTTAAAACACTGTGTCATGCTTATAGGATAATTATTAATCTTGTCAGAATAAAAAGCGTACTAAAAGTATTCCATACAAAGGTTTGTGCCTCAACATTTTTGAGAGTTTTTTTTAAAGTAATCAGACATGTCATAACAGGGGGAGAAACCATGCGATATATAGCACATAGTACAAGAGTCCTAGAGGACTATTTAGAAATATATGAAGCTTATTTTTTATTCTTTTGGTTAGCAGACTACTTGTTGAAAATGTATATTTTTATTTTTATTCCTGCTTGTGTCTTACAGTTCTATGAAGATGATGGGAAACTACAAAGTCCAGACCTTAATAGTTATATATGATATAAAACTAAGGAAGGAAAATGTTCATGATACATATCTGGAAGGATAAATACACAATAATCATGCAATCCAATAACAGAAAGAATAATTATTTGACAATAAACCCAATGTTAAATACAAGCAGAGTAATATTGTCCTAGTGAGAAATATAGCAAATAAAATGATACTACAAAAAGACACTTTTGAAACTTCCTCTATGTTTAGAACTTTTCCAGTTGAATTTTCCTTTTTAATCTTTTGTGACCAGTGAGATATGGTTAGTGAACAAGCCATTCAAAACTTTTCTGTCTTGATTTTCCTATCTGATATCTACGAATCCAAAAATGCAACTTGTAGTAGCTCCATTCAATGTTAGAGGGGTGATTTTGCTGCTTTTTTGCATGGGTTTTGCTTGAGACTTGATTTTACATACTCTGACTCATGCTGAAATTTCTGGTGGATGTGAGAAGTGTTTGTACGGTCATCTGCTTATTTTGTGCAAGAGGGACAGCTTTTTCATACTGGAGATTCCTATAGGTTCAGAAAAGGAATACTGTGGGAAAGCAGCTATTTTTCAAGGGCATTGGGCATTTACCCCTTCCTTTGACTTCGGTGAGAACTGTAAAAACTCAGTATTAAAAAAAAAAGTGCCCATTTTTCTTTAGAAAGTAAATGTTGACATGGAAATCTGACTTTTGTATCTCTGGCTATAAAAAATGGTAAAATTCTATAGTTGGAAATGTCTGCTTTTATCTTTGTGTAGGTTTAGCATCAGGCATACGAATAAAAAATGCAAACATACCTTTCCTCGTGTGATAATGGTTTGTTTCGCCTTTTTTCTCTAAGAGGTAGAGGAAATTTTTAAACCACTACTGCCCTGAAAAAAACCAGACAGAAACAATAGAAATTCTTATTCACTATTTAGTTAAGAAAATAAAAAGTCTGTAATCTGCATAGGGTGAATTATGATTTTATACACTGCTGATTTGCCTTTCTAGAATTAGGATCCTTGTACAGAACTCTTTCAGCTATTTTAATCAGTATTAGGAAAGAATAAGACGCAGATCTCAAACACCTGTTAGAGGGACAGCTTTTTGCACTGTGACACTCTGAAACCTAAGGAAAATATAGAAAATATTTTAAGGAGCCACCAAAGGCCTGGGAGAGGAGAGTATCCGTAGATGCCTCTGTGCCAGTGAATGCTGTAGCAGGTTGTGTGCACCTGGGGCTACGGGTTTTCTTTGCAGAAGAGGACTAGCAGAAGTACCAAAACCCACAACTAGTTATTGATAAAAGTCGCCTCAGTGCAGCACTATCAAGTTTTGGAATCAGTTCTGGCTGGATGGTGTTGAGCTGCAAGTGGGAAAGGAGTCCAAAGCTCTGTGCACCCCCTGTGCCCATGCTCGGGGAATAATTCCTTTGTCTGCAAGTGGTCGTTGAAGCCATGAGCCTCCTCCCAGTAATTCCCAGGACAAGTTGGCCCCTCGGCCCCCAGCAGGAGTTCAGGTCTGTGGGATGGGAGGGGTGCACCACTTTGTTTTGTGGAACCCATAAGAATGGGGCTTCCCTCTGCATCCTGACGCCAACTTTGCGCTTTGGTTTAATCTCTAATCTCTCTGTTAGAGTTTTTTTTAATTTTAAATTCTGGCTTCATCTGGAAATGGTTGGGCTATGCTCAGCACTGGCTGTCCTGATAGGTTTGAAATTCCTGGGAAACCTCAATACTGGCATTTTCTAAACACAGTAAGCAATGCACACTGGAATATTAATAGGTGAAACACATTTTAAAGGGGCAACATCACTCAGTAATTTTGTCTGTTAAAACATATCGGAAGGAGGCAGCTTGGGGGAGTTGCAGTAAAGCCACAAGTGTTCTTCACAACTTAAAGCTTCTGTGTTTTAATTGTTTCTCTTTTTTTTTTTCTGCCACAGTAAAAGATCCCTAGAGACAATGGGGCTATGACACTTAGTAACAGGTTATCCTCAGAGAGCAGGGAGCACCATAAAAAACACAAAATGGACACACATAATAAAATACAATGCCTGCTCCTCCATTTCCAAGTTTCTCTACTTTCTGGTGTTAGAGCAGTTACATTACATCGACAGTGGGTAAAAAAGAAAAAACCCAACCAAACAGATGGAAACGTCGTCTCTAAACTGACAGAGCTTCTGTAAATTTGCTTGAAGAACTATCTCAAAGAACATAATAATAATAATAATGAAACATTCTACACTGTTCTCGGCTTTATTTATTTAAACAAAAATTTATGGAGCTGATCAGACACTAAAAATTGGAGAGTTTGGTACTGCAGTTGCTTTGGTGTATTTTTCAGCATTGTAATGGGCTACAGGGAAACAAAGGACGATATGAATATAGGGCAGTTGGTATTTAGATTTGGGTGGTACTTTTGCTTGTTGTAAATGTCTTTCTGAAAAATCTATTTTCCTTCTATCATGCTATTGAATTGTAGAAAATGTTGGTATGGAAAAGATGGAATTATTTAATAATGAAAATCAGGAGTGTTTTTTGTAGTATATTTCTTATATTTCTCATTACCAATCTCTTGACTGATAAGGAATCCTGAGGTTCGGGCTAAACTCACCCATGGGGTAGAATGGGCTGTTAGAGAGTGAGATGATAGACGGATCTACTCCTCACCTTCCAAACCCAGTTTCTTTAGAAAGCAGTAGAAAGCAAACCTTTTCATAGAGAATGAAAAAGCAAGCTCAACAACACCACTACTATCACACCTTTCACGGTATTTTTTTCAGGAGTCTGCCCCTGATTTTAATCCAAAGGAGCTGCTTTTGGAACTGGTGTGTCTGGCTTTGGTGTTTGCCTGCTGAGGAAGAGGTATGCCCTTTGTCCCTCACCTGCAGATGGCTTGGATACTTTTACTTTACCGAGACAAGTACTTCCCAGTGGGCTGCATTCAGAAAGTGCTTTTCATAGCATTAGTACAGAACCAAGTTACAAAAGAATATTAATCTAATACATTCCAAAATTCAAATATGTGTGATTAATAAGCATTATTATCTATAAATAAGGCTCTAATGATACTTTGGCAGTGTTGTAAACACAAGAATCAGAAGCAATTATTGTCATTATTGTTCTGCAAGTACTTTCCATGAATACCAAATGGATATTACTGTCCAGCTCCTTGGCACATAGAAATCCTGTAAAGAACAGTTGTCAGTCAGTGAGGCCTGGCCGGCTGCTGTTAACTACATTTGTGTAAAATGTAGTATACCTAAAGACAAAGCTGACAAGTTATTGGAAGCAAGCTGATTGATTAAAAATTTTATTCTTTGTCCTTTGAAACACCCAAAATTATGTTAAATAAAGTCTATGAGAAAGTTTTCCCATCCTGTGAGATGAACAGTTTCTGTGATGGCTGCGATTAAAAATGGAAATGGATTCTCTGCCAAAACCACTGCCCTTCTTTGTGTGAAACCCACAAAGTTGAGGATGTCCCAGCTGAAAGGTGATGTGTAAGTAGTGATAACATCCCCCTGGCTCCCAGCTGTAAGAGGTAACCCAGGATCAGTTTTCAAGGACAGAGGATAAAAGGGGTCTTATCCTTAATCATGTTTACCTCTCCCCAGTTTGTACAGGTCCTGTAGACTGGAGTCACACAGGTGGCAGGGTCCCACTCTGTGTGACACCCCCACTCGCCCGCCTTTGGCAGTCTCACCTCCCTCACCAAACCTTGCTGCTTTAGACAGCGCCAGCCAACAGCAGCATTTTGTGGTGGGTGTCATGTTGTTCTTCAGATGCCAGGGTGTCATCGTGAGCAGGAACAGTGTGGGTCTGACTCTCTGAATATGCAGAAAGAAAAAGTAAAAAAAAAAAATCAAACCCCAAACAGTAAGCTTTACTTTCCAAATGTGTTCAATTCTTCTTTCCTCTCCTTGATATTTGGGGCGTGCAGCACCCTATACCATGTGGTTTAACATTTTGTTCTCTATTTGTAGGTCAACATTTCCATGATTAAACTTCATCCTTTATTCAGCCTGTTCTGGCTAGGCTTTGCAGCACATGTGATATAAGCTGTTTTCACAGCTAGTAGGCCAAATCTTACTCTGAATAAGGGAGCCAAACATATGTGACTGAGTCAGACACTTAAATCAACTCCTTGGTAAATGGGAGATAACTCCAGGTGCAGTGATGAACACTGAGAACCAAAAAAGTGGGAAGGGTGGCCAGCATTCCTCTGTGTAGGAAAGGAGACATCCTATGCACACAGGCAGTGAAATCATAGCCCTACTCAAATTTTGCTCTCCCACATTTGCCTGAGGATACAGAGCAGGATGCTTCACTGAAGTAATTGGGAATTTTTCCATTCAGGGTCAGGCCAGCCTAGGGTAGGCTCAGCTGCAGCTGGGCATGGAACAGGCTGTGCAGGAGAGGGACAAGGCAGCAGGAAGCTCACATTGCATTTGCAGCACACACAAGAGGGTTGCTGGGGAAACATGGAACTCTTCACCTACAGCATTGTGTTTCTTTCACTTGCCTCCCTTCATTGCCCTTACCTATCTAATTTATGGACCAAGGCTGGTGGCTCTTCTTTTGCTTGGTGGCAGGTATCAGTTGCTCTAAGTCCATGAAGTCGGACTGGATGACTTATCCACTTAAATCAGTGGAACAATTCCCTGAAGCACTGGCTGTCCAGAGTGTGACCCAACCCTGTAATCCTTTGTGCAGAGGGTTTGTCTTAAAGGGCTCTGGCTGTGTGGACAGCAGCGCTCTTCCTGTCTTTCTTTGGCATTGCCTGGTAATTCTAAGTTCTGGGAAGCCTAACAGGCTCATCAGACCCAAAAAAAAGTGCTAGAAGAGCAAGGGATGTTATAAATGATCCAGATGTGCTGGGTGATGTTCCTACCTTCACCAGGACTGGACTGGTTGGGGATGTTGGGTTGCTACACAGCAAGTACCAGAGCGAATAGCAAAAGAGAGGTCCTGCAGGAGATCCAGAGAGGACCTATTTTCCTCAAATGGATGCGACTGTACCCATAATATTGTACAGAGAGGACTATGTTTCATCTATAATGAACCATTTCTGTCAGGAACCAGCCCTTCCAGAGCTACACTGAGGCTGTCTCACTCAACTAAAGGAAATACAGGCAATACAGCAGGACTTTCGGTGACTTTTGCCTTTTTTTTTTTTTTTTTTCTGTTTTAATGGCACCCATTCTTTAGGTTTTGTTCATCCAATCAGGTTTTTTCAATAGTGGTTTTTTTCATTTAGGAAGAAAAACATATTCTTCCAAAAACTAAATCTGCGTGCTAGATCTTCAGTGAAAAAGGTCAAATGGTGACTGTGGCTTTGTGAGTACTTGTGTTGTCCATTTAGAAAGTCCTGTCCTGATAACACACACAGTAGGCAACACACATAAGATGAAATTTATGCACTAGGTTTTGAGGACCTGCCTCATGGATGGGCAAATCCCTGGGCATGCGTGTGGGCATCTGATCCACTTCCTGCCATTGCATTGGGAAGAAAAGCCTGCTGGCTATGAGATATTACCAAGGACTTAATAGAAGCCAGGTGCCTTCAGTGCTTGTCATGCAGTTAGGGGATGCTGTACTGAATGAGGCACAGAAGTAGGCAATCTGATCTGGTGGGCCTGGGGACGTGGAATGATGCAAGGCAAGGGTAGGATGAATTGCACACTCCTGGAAAGCAATAGGGAGAATACCATGATTCTGCCCTCACTGGAGTGAAAGTTAATCAAGAATATGCTGGAATAAATCCCTGTGTGCATCAAAGATACATTGGTATCAAATTAATGGAAAGGAGAAGGGAATTTAGGACAGCTAAGATCTGGTGATAGGGTCAAGTGACCTCCTTGTCCTTGGGTCTACATTTTGGAAACACAAATTGCACTTTGGTTTCACTTTTAAAAGTGCGAGCCAAATTGTGATGCTTACAGAGAGCAAGAAGATTGGAAGAAGATGGGAAAGTCCTGTGATCAGGGTGTGAAAGGATCACAGCATGGTATGGTGATGTGAAGTTGAGCAAAAGAATATTAGAATTTTTCTCTCCAGCTATTTAGACAAAAGAAGTTAAGTCTCCATTTTCTTATGCTTAAATAACAGACTCTCTCTTCCATGGCATAAAAGATCCCAAGATCACACAGGAAGGAATTAAGACTGGTAACAGACATGATTTCAAGCTAATGAAGAGACAGTATGTTTTGTATTATCTTTTCTCTTGTTTTTGATTGCCGTTTTTGGGAGGTTGATATTACTGTAAGTAAATACATTTGTCTTTTGTTTCATTTTCCCCCTGTGACCTATTTAATTTAATTAGAAGGAAATGTATAATAGGAAATGAGTATCATCACACTGGGCTCCATCCAAAGCCCGTGAAATCATCAGGAACCTTTCCTGGGCTTTTCACCAGCACTGGGTCCAGCCCAGCAGAAAAGAGGGACTATTTCCACCTTATCTGGAAGAACGTGAGCTGTCAGTGTAAAAATATTGCAGTTCTTATTTTAAGGTCTGGCCCCAATACTAGGGAAAGATTTTGCTACTGTATGTGCCTCTCTGTGCCACATGTTTGACATCTGCAGCAGCACATTGAAGGATAAAGGTTTCTAAAACTTTAACTCCGAATATACATATAAAGAGAAGATACAAATTAAGGAAAAGATAAAAGATATTGATGGAAGTACAGGAGATGCTCTTTAACATGCATATTATTGACTCAATAGATTGTTACGGCTTCAGAGCTATTAGGGTCTGCTGTGTCAATGTGTACTTAGGGACTGTTTAATATGCAGATGGTTGACATGACAGACTGGAGCCATTACAGTCTATCATGTCAGGGGGGATACATGAATACGCACTTTGCCAACACTGTAAAAAGTCCCTTTAAAATGCAGTAGCTGTTTTTTAAAATAATTTAATAGGTTTGATTCTTTGGATGCCCAGAGATTTGAGAGTCTGGATTTATCAGCAACAAAATTTATTTCCAAATTAAGTCATTTTGCGTGTGGAATGTGCAGTCTGGAGGACAGGGTGTAATCTCAGATATGCAGCTCCTATCAAATCTTGTAAAATTAGCTGCTGCACTTGTGCATGTGTAGAAGAGATCAGAATCTATCTGTCGGCATGTGTCTTTTTGAAGAATATAGTTTTGTCTTTTTGAGGGGTAAGGGAGAATGTCGTCTCTTTTTTCATTCAAATAATCTTCAGTTGCAATTAAATAGCTTATGCTACCTAAGAGATCAGTTATTACAAGATAAGCAGCATGACAGTTTGGAAAACGGAATAAGTCTTTGATTATTTACTAAGTTTTTATATCTGCTATTTGCCTCAAAATGCTAAAAAGTGAAGTATAAGATACAAACATGAAAGGCTCATTTGATCATCATAAGGAAAGGAATCAGTAGTTTTGCTTTTCTTTTCCTCAACAACTTATTTTTTATTAAAATAGCAAAGCCAAGTGTTGTGTTTAATAAGATATATTTTTTTCATTTGAATATCAAATGGAAAAATACAATTAAAATATTTCTGCTTTTACATTAATCGTAGGCTATATTTCAGCAATGCATATATCTAAGAAGCTCAGCATACACATTTGGTATATATTAGATGCTTCTAACAGATGCCCAGACCTCTTCCCTTGATTTTTAATGTTCTTTTTTATGGCAGTGATCCAGGGACATTTTAATTTGCAAGCTTGTGAACTTGGAAATAATACTTGTAGTGGGGCATTATGTCTAGTCCATTCCCTCTAAGTTTATTGTCCTGTGTCACCTAGCTCTGATTTTAGCTGATTTGCTGAACTGAGTCTCATGGTGCAATTCCAGCACAAAATTCACTGCGCAAAAGCACTCTGCCTTGCAAATAATAGTAATTTTGTGGTATTATAAAGGCCTTTCCTCTTATCTGTGGGACAGTTGGGGGACAAACCTTGCAAAAATATGCATTTTTAGACAAATGCAATGTCTGATTTCTGACAGTTCCTTTTACTGCCTGGTGCTAACAGGGAGACCATGGAGGCAGTCTGGATGTAGTGGTGATGGGGAGGGCAAGTGCCAGGAGGCAGAAGGTGGAGAGAGCACATTCCCCATAACCTGTTACACATGTGCTCCTGGGTTTTCTGCGAGATTTCTACAATGATGCAGGAAAGTCAAGAAAAGCTTGGGAAAAAGAGAGGTCTGGAAAAGCCCAGGAGGTGTCTTCTTCTTACAGCTGAATTCCCCCTGTGTTCCAGGAGAGGTGCCTAATGAGAAGTACCTCTCCCTGGTGCTGAGTTACCCCTGCAATGAGGGAGGACCAAGCAGCAGGAGCCTGTGTTGCAGGAAAATGTATCATAGCTTCAAATTGTATCAGTACCTGTGGGAAAGATGAGCTTTGTTCCCTCCCCACCTCTGGGATAGTGGGCACATCGCTGTGGCAGTGGGTTGTGACCCTGGCTGTGGGAGTGGCAGCTCCCACAGCCTTTCTGCCTCCACTTCTGTGGAGGACAGTCATAGCGGCTGAGGGGGCACATGTGGCTCTCCAGGCTTCTCTGCCCATCTTCTTCCCCAGGGCAGCCCTGGAAGTTCCATATCTCTCTCTGTGTTACCCATGTGCAGGGAAACATCGTCAGCTGAAAGAGGCACATATGAAGGCATGATGTGAAGCACTGTGTTACCTGGTGCTAATCAATACAGCAAAAATGTAGCTTTTTGACAGCACTTGTAATTCTGACTATTGCAATGGTGTGCCATTTCTTTGAATGCAGTGTGCTTCTGTGCCCCATTAAAACATGGCTGGCATCGCTTTCAACTATTCACAAATGCTGAGATGTTGAAAAATGTAACATTTACAAAAGATACATCTGGTGTATATTTACAAGGCTCAGGAATCATTTAAATAGTGCCTGTGCCATCACCATATTAGGAGAAAAGTTAGTCCCAGCCACATATGTGAAATCAGTAGTGAAGTGTGTGCTGGTTGAAAGTCCATTGCTATGACATAGTATTTCAGGGTATTAAAAGTGAGCATACCAACCCAGGTATAACACTCAAATGAGATAAATATAGATATGCATAACATATGTGATAACTACCTATAGGCACCTGTTTAAACAATGTCGTCAGAAGAGGGTTATGGGTTTTTGATGTAAAAATGCTTATTTTTTTTTTTTTTTTAGTAAAGCAGTATCTTTGTCTTCTCATTGTGAGACATCATCATACCTTTTTGCTGTTCTTCAGTGAGAATCGTAAGACCTACCTTGGAATTGAGGAAAAAGCTATTGAACAGCTTCCTTTATATCACGTAACATGTCAAGGACAAAAAGGTGTTTGTCTCCTCCTGCCAGTGCAATACCACTTAAGTTACATTTGAAAACTATTTTTTAATTAGTGTGATGGGTCATGTTTTCACCACACTAAGGCAGGAAATTCAAGGTAAACCAGATACTCCCTTTCTCAGTCACACAAACGTGAATTAAGCATGTAGCATCAGACTTAATTTCAATTTCTAGGTCTGTAATTGAATCTAGCTCAATGTGAACTCTTTTTTTCTGCACCATCACATTGATACCTGGATGTTAGTGACATTATTTAAAGCAACAAATCAACCTATAGGACTGTGTTCAACTATTTGTCGTTTGACAATATATGGAATAAAAAAATGTTACTTTTCTCTAGGGACAGATTTGCTAAAGAGTTTTCATCTTTTGTCAAGATATTTAATCTTGGAATGTTACAGAAAAAATGCACAGTTTGTACAAGTGCAGATTTCTGCATGCACAGTTTGCCTGATTGCTAATTTGGCTGAACACACTTAGCCTTAACACACGCAAATGAAAGAGGAAAGATAATTTTTGCATATAACCTTCTGAGTCAAGTGTGAGTCCCTGGACTCTAAGGGAAGCAGGTATCCACTTTTGGGACTGAAGGCTGTCACTCTGGATCACCCTGTACATCAGTCTCAGTTCATGCATGCCAGTGAGAACAAATCCTAACAATGAGCTGTTGCATGATGCCAGCAGAAATGAGTGTTTCTGAAAGCTTCAGGGTTTTGGAGAAAGCAGCTGAAGCCGACTCCGTGGCACTCACCACTTCTGCCTAACTGAAGGAGGGCAAAATTTTGGCTCAAGCCTGCCATGTAATGGACAGATTTGAACACACCTTTGTTTTCCAGTGGGTTGAGTAAAGCTGGTATGGGACTACAGAATTAAGCCAAAATGCCCAAGCATGTTATTTCCTCCGAGGGGTTTGCTACAGAGCAGCTACAACTAAATTATTAGCACTACTAGTAATTATTATTATTAATTCCTTTTCGTAAGCCTGTCTCTCCATCACAGTAACAATCACGTGCTGGGATGTCTAGAGTTTAGGACATCATACTCCTTTGGAAGTGGATACTAGTTTAATTGATAGATTGCAAAGAAGGTCTGACCTATTGCCTTTTCATGTTTTGCTTTGTTTCAATTGCCTGGACTCTCGCAGCTCCTTAGTAGCTTTTCTGATCCATCATGTCAGGCTGGCAGCTGTGCCTCTGCACTGTGCCTGCCTGCCCACCATGAGCCAGATTTCACTCTCAGACGCTTGGCATACCCTCCTCCCTCACTATTCTCTCACTGGAGGGCTGATTTTGCCTTCACCTCTATTAAACGGTTTGGTTTTAACAGGAACAACTGCTTTCCCCCATGGGTCCTCAATCCAGGCCTCTAGGTGTGCAAGGACAGAGGAGGAGGGCACATTTCCAGATGTCCCTAGGTGTGTGCTACGCATGTGAGATCAGGCTCCTGCCTGACATCTGCAGACTGAGCCCTCCATCATTCCCAGTGAATGGTCCCACTCAGAACCATGGGCATTTTAATCTGGAGATATTTTCCCCAGGCTATGTAAGTTTTGCCCTCTCTGTGGATGCTTATTTTCTCTCAAGCCTGGATTTCTCTGGGTCATGCAGGCCCACAAAGGATGGTGTCTCAAATGAATAAACTCCATTTTGAATTAGTCCATCTGAAACATTGTCCTGAGAGGTTTCCACCCCTTCCCTAACAACAGGATAAGTTGATTGAAATTTTAAAAGCAGATTTTCAAGAAGGAACAGATTTTTTTTACTGCCAAGCTGTATAATAGGTGTTTTTGAGAGGTTGTTAACTTCAACAGTATAGTCAGAAACAGTGTTACACCCCACACTGCATCAACCGTTAAGCAATTAAGTTACTGATGGGCTTTTACATTTATTTACCTTGATGGAAAGATATGTTTACTGAACCTGAGTACGAATCAACATGAGGAGGTGGAAGTTCAGAGTAAATTTGACTAATGATGTTGTGTTTTCATCCTTAAAAGAAAGAAAAAAACCGCCCTGCTTTTGATGCTATTTTATCTTCATTGGAAGGGATCTGAAATGATCCCAACTGTCATGTGAGCGCTCAGTTACACTTAGATCCTCTTTGATTGCAGCTGAACATCTCTCTCCGTTGGCTCATACCTTTCCTTATATGAATACAGCATACAGCACTTCAGCTTGTTTATTGAACAGCACTTTACTGGTTCATCTGTGAATGCCCTAATGATTATATCTTTAAGCAAAATATGAGCTGTGGCCACCTTTGCCTGAGGAGATGTTAATGTGGCCTCATCACTGATGTGAAGGAAGAATTTCCTCTTGTTTTCAGCATAACTTCTAAAATACAAACAAGAATATTTCTTTCAGTGAAACTTAATTCTCTCTCCTTTTTTTCAGGCCCACTCTTTTCTCCAGTCTTGGTATGTGGATTTCTCTCTCTCCAAGTAATTCCTTAGCATCCCTTTGAATGGCATCTACCACACGTAAGCATCCTCCACAGTCTCTAAGATACTTTCGTTGTTTTTCTTCTTTGAACATTTGTTTTTTGAGATGACATTGACAGACATGAGGCCTAAGTCTGGAGATGTTCTGTGGGTAGAACTCACATTTATTTCAGTATGTCGAGCAGTTTTAGGATCTGATCCATATTGAAGACTAGCATGGTGTAATGAGGCCTGGGCATATACAACAATATGCATTCTAACACAGCTCACTCAAAACAAATATGTTCCGTTCTCTTTGGCTGGTATAAACAAACAATCTCCATTGTGTTCTGCATGGCTCTGCTTTGCTGACATGCACATGGCAAGAGCTTTGCTTCCCTTTTCACAAAAACAGCTTCTCCATCCTGCCACACGGAACTTCCCAGTGCATGACCAGACAGATCTGTGCTTAGGACACTGATCCTAAAAACTGATAATTGGTCTGGTGTTAGGTCCTAAGTGCTTTATGAGGGAATTTTTCTTGCTACAGATATACTTAAACAGGGTCTTGTTTCTGAGTCCTTGGTGCTTCAGTCAGATGATACTGACTCGAGATTCCATATCTGGAAAGCAGAGAATCAGTGTAACAGTTGTTGCAAGATCCCCTCACACTGACCCAAAAAATCTTCTCCTCTGATATCTAAATTTCCCTGCAATAAAAATTGTCAGCTTTGTGAAAAATTTGTGATGACTCGAGGTGGCAACATTAGCAGAGGTGAGTTCAAAATTTGTGGATGAGGTCCATTGTGTGAAGCAGAGTGAGTTTGAACCCAGGTGTTCCTTCTGTAATTGAATTCAGACTTTTATGCTATTTTACAAAGCCATTACCCTCTCCTGTAACTTGTGCTGGAAGCAGAGTGAGCTGTTTTGGCACTGAAATGATTTCATTGTTAGGCTAAGTGTTATACAGATGGCATTCTTAAATGTAAAATTCTTTTTATGATTCTTTCAATTTCATATTTATTTCATTAGATCATTATTTATGTTAAAGACTCACCATTAATCTGAAACGTGCTCAGCTTGAAAGAAAATGTTGAGAGGAGTTTCAGGTATCTGATCCTCAATCCTTTAGTTTTTGTGTTTTGCATTTTCCTATTTAAAATGTTTTTTTCTGTCTCTAGGTGCTATGTGACAGATCCACACAAACAACAGAGGGGAAAGAGCCTCACTTAACTGATTAGAGAAGAGAAGCAGTGAAAGGGAATATGCACAAAGCACTGCCAAGTTCACAGAGCAAAGGAAAAGATAAAAAAATAGAATAATTTCACTGGCTTTTATTTTTTACTCCATAGAGGAAATGTAAGGTATTTCTTATACTAGCAGCAGGGAAACAATTTTCAGACAAAAATGTGATTTCTTAATCAAGGATCTCTAATTCAAAAGATATTTATTTAATAAAGAGTAATTATGATAGCAGCAACTACTCATTCATATCAATAATTCATTCAGAAGTAAACCATATCAACATATTAGCATTTATTTTTCCATTTAATAGGTTGTGATTTAAAATAAATCTAAATCATCATAATCATTCAGCTCCATATGCTGGGAAAGAAAAAGTCACCTTAAACCAGATGCATATTGTGAAAAGAAAGGAAAAAAAAAAGAAAAAGAGGAAGACAAGTTGTTCTAAAGAGACAGCATATGGGAGAAAATCTTAAGCTGGGGTAAAGATGCTCTGCTTTGTAGATGGCAATGTAGTTTTAAACTGAAAGAGGGTAGGTTTAGATTAGATATTAGGAAGAAATTCTTCACTAAGAAGTTGGTGAGGCACTGGAACAGGTTGTCCCGAGAAGCTGTGGATGCCCCATCTCTGGAATTGTTCAGGGCCAGGTTGGATGGGACTTTGATCAACCTGGTCTAGTGGAAAATGTCCCTGCCCATGGCAGAGAGGTTGGACTTGGTGGTCTTTGAGGTCCCTTCCAACCCAAACAATTCTGTGATTCCATGGTTCTGTGATAACTATGATTTTATGATAGCAAGGCTGAGTTATGCCAAATGAAGTTCTGGTCAATAATTTTCAAGAACTGAGAGTCATATACTGCTTACTTTCTTTCAGAAAATAAAAAAACCCCATAGGATTTCTCTCAGTTTTAATCAGGAAAAGGCAATAAATATGATCAAGAAAATTCTAGTTTGAAGGTGTTAATGTATGGAAACAATAGGCTGTTTGCAAGTCCTTATGTATGGAAACAATAGGCTGTTTACAAGTTCTAAGTTGGCTCTGCACGTGTACCTGCTTATGTGCTTGGAGCTGCATTTATTTTTCCTGTTGCAAATTACATAGCCAATCCCTCTCTTAACTTGTATCCTTAACTACCCACGTCATTTTGTCAGCTGACAGCTCTTTTTCAGCTGCCTAACACATCAGCACTCCTGAAGCAAGCTCTATTGAAAACCTTTCTTTCTGTCACCTGTCTGAGGTCCAGAGAGTGGTATTTGGAGGCTGTAGATCAGGGTTACACTCCTTTGAAATTTTTTTTTTTCTTTTGACATACAGAAAAAAAATGAAGGGTTCAAGACCTGGTCAGCCTGTGCTTCCCTGATACAGCATCTCGAGACATTGGTGTAGATCCCTTGCTGCTTTTTCTGTTGCTTTTGCTTTCAGTTGTGGGGAGTAGGGTGTCAGCACTCTGCCTGTTCTGCTCCCATGTCCAAGGCAGCACTGACGGCACACTCTTCGGACCTCAGTGCAGCCATAGGGACCTTTTGCCCTTGGATGAGCTCAGCAAAGCCCTTTCTCTCCCTCAGACAGAGAGCCCTGTATTCTGTCTGGGAAAATAAGACTGTGCAGCCGTTCTTCCCCGTAATTCCAGCATCAATGCTCTCAGGGGACCTCTTGAAGTGGTGGTGGCTACAGTCACAATTCTGTGAGCATGGTGCCGGTCAGCTCTGCAAAAAGGTGTTTTCTTAGCCTCTCAGATGAGTTTTGTCACCTGTGCCATTACCTTGTTACTCTTCCAAGGTTGTTGGTGCTGTCCCATCAAAGACTGCCCTGCACATGTAGCCTGTGGCTTATGGCGATGTAGTCACAGGGCAGGCAAGTTCAAGCAGTACCTGACTTTTTTTTCCAGTCTCTGCCATGCTTTATGCTGTTAATATTTCTCCAACAATTTTTAAGGAGAAAAGTGAGTCATGTTTGATTTTCCATACCCTAATGGAGAGGAGTCATGTATTTTCCACAAGTTATTGCATTATTTCTCTCTCTGGTGTGGCTCTGATTTAGTGCTGGATGAAGCTCAAAAGGAGGATTAGTGTAGAGAGACTCCCATATGCTTGGATGCATTTCTGAACTGTGTACTATCCTCACTGCTTTGGATGAAAAAAGCTGGGCTATAAACCTGATGAGAACAGGCTTCCATGCAAGATGTTTAGTATTTCCTGCTTCCATTTGGGCCACGAACATGGCACATCCAGCCACTTTTGGCCCTGCAGCTCCTGGTCACAGGCTTGCCTGAAATTTAGAAAATCACAGCGGTGGAAAATGAATGGGGGAGTGAAAGGAAGATGATTTTTCTCCACTTTAATGAAGGCTAGATTAGGGTTTTGTTCCAGCTTTGGCAAAAGCTTTGCTGAGAGATGGGCACAGGTAGAATATTTTTGTATTAATGGAATTGGTTCATCTGCCTATTAGATGGTTGCACTGGAGTGCAAGTCCATTTTCATGGTCCTGAGTAAAAGAACTTGTGCTGCTTTTTAAGAGCTGTCCCTTCTGAGAAAATTAGAGCTGGATGTAAAACTCTGACTATATTGTATTCAAGGAAATTGGGAGCATAAGAAGGAAGCAAGAAGAAGAGAAAGAGTGAGAAAGGGAAAGAGGGAGGCTTCCCAAAGATAAGCTGCTACAGTGAGTTGTGCTACTGCTTGGTGTGACACATGGGGCCTTCATTATACTTAATACCTGATCATTTTTCTAGCTGGTAATTAAATTGTAAATAGTGAAACATGAAGCAGCACTGAAATTGACCCTGAAAAGGCTGTTGTACTGCCATTTGGAGCTATCTTCTTTGGTATTTTCCTTTTTAAAAAAGAATTTCCCAATAGTACTGTAATCGGTTGATCATTTTTGCTGATTCTCCTCTCCATGACAAGGGTTTCTGAGTTTATGAATGAAAGGCTATGTTTTCTCAACCAAATCCTCTACTCCTTGGTCTATTAGTAAACTAATGTTGACTTACAAGATTTGCCTGAAACCTCAGGGTCTGCTATCTGGATGCTTGAGGAGTCCAAGCTGGCTAGGTAAAGAAACACCTTTTTCACATGACCCAGCCTGGCTTCCGAGTTGCCCCACAAGTTTCTATTAGTACAAAGGCTGACATTGTCTACAAGGAGCAACTCAGATTACGGTCCCTTCCAGCTGCATTGCCCCTGACCCCAATCCTGCCCTGGGCTGCCCATGCTCTGCCCTCCCTGCATGCACAGAGACTTCAGCTGCAGCCTGCTGCCTGCCAGCGTTGAGTCTGGTCTTGAGGGTGGCCTTGGATGCATTTTAAAAGGCAGAGCAGACGCTCTGTGAGGATAACACGGAATGATTATTTTAGGGCAGATTTTCCCCTTAAAAAAATAATAGTTCTACATGCAGGCAGTTTGATCTTCACACAAAAGATTTATATAAGAACTCACTTCTCTCTGTCAGTTACAAAAAAAAAAAAGCATGCTGGCAGGATTTAGGAAAGTGTGCAGGCTAAAGGATAGAAGCAGACAAAAGGGAGTTTTTCTTCTAAGAACATCTGCACAGCTGGAACCCTGGCAGCGCTGTGGTTTGAAAGCCTAGGTGTTGCCTGGCTGGAGCAAGGGACAATGTCTGTTTGGCACCCTCCTGACACGCAAATTTGGACAGAGATTCTTAGATCAGTCCTCAGCCACGTCCCTTGCTGTGTACACATAGATACATTTACATTATTTTGCCATCAAATGCCTGTTTTGGGGAATCTCCCACCCTGGAGGTGAACTATAAATAAATGATCTAAGGGTAAAGGTGGAGGAAGAAACTGTGGTTTCTTTATATGCTAAAGTAGATATAAACCAGACACAAAGTTCACACGGACTCTCAAGAATAGAATATCTGTGGCGTCTCTAGACCAGAAGAAACCCAGCATCTTTGACTACTAGATGCTCTGCAAAAATGTGCCTGTAGCTCAGAGTGGAGAAATGTAACAAGAGATCTGTTAGAGAAACAGCCCTGAGCCTAGCAAGGATAGGAAGGTTCCCTTGTGACACCTGCACCCCCAAATGTCTTTGTAAGGTCAGGTCACCACCTATGAGTAGAGGTCTGGCTAACTCTGCATTGTAGCTTGAAGGAAATGTATGTGTGAGTCTGGAGTTTTTCTGATTTTTGTCAACCTCAGGCTGGCCCCATTCAGCCATCTCCACCCTTGCTGGGGAGTGAGTTCCAGATCCAAAGACAGATTCTAACAATACAGCCTGTGTGCTTGCCTATAATGTAGCATGATGCTTATAACTGAATATAAGCAGGGATGAGGCTTTAGATCTTCCCCAAAACTCACTGTAACTTTGAGGTTGTCAGACAGTACTGAAGTGAGAGATCTGGAGTAGGAAAATTAGTGAACACAAAAGTCATGATATTTACTCAGTTTATGCATTTTTTCTCTTTTTTTCCATAAAACCTGCATAACTGGCATGTAATTGTTTTGCTAAGTGAGTCTTGAAAGCAAAAGTCTTGATAGCTGTCACATATCTTCTTTGTAGTACAGTGTGTTGTCCTCAGAAGATAATCAGTGGAACTTGCTCAGAAAAACTTAATCAGCAGAACTGAGCATATTGTCAGTGCTTAACAAATAATAAATTATAATAATAACAGCAGTTCCTTTTGACACAAC
The DNA here is from genome assembly GCA_013396875.1 of Vireo altiloquus. Lineage (NCBI taxonomy): Eukaryota > Metazoa > Chordata > Aves > Passeriformes > Vireonidae > Vireo > Vireo altiloquus. The sequence goes on along the minus strand of VZRF01005200.1, from coordinate 1,015,294 downwards.
TTATCAAACTTTTGCTTTATTGCCAGGAGTACCTTTCTTACCTCTGTTTAAGATTTAATACCTTCTACAACTCTGCTTGTTAAGGTTGAGAGCACTGGTGACACAAACAAACAGGGTGGAAGTATTGACCGAAATAAAATTTTGACAAAGGACAGAAAAAGATACAAGGAAAATTCTTGAACTGTTCCTTTTCACTTACTGGTATTTAAGATGTATAAAAGTCTTGAAAACTGAATTCAAGAATAGATTTGATCATTTCTATTGTTAAAATGTAAAACACTATGCTTACAAGTAAATAGAATCACATTTAAATTTTCTGATAGTCTGTTTTTTAAAAGACAGACTCATTAGGCTTTTTTTACAGAAAGGTGAATGTCTCCAGAAGCACACCTATTTTTATTAATTATTTTTATTATAAGGAGCTTGGATAGCTCAGGGCGTTGTTAACATATCTGGGGCTATCACTTCTTTGTCACCATTGTTATTTGGCCTGGGCTGGGTGTTACTAACACTCATTTCATTTTCTGATCCTTTGATAGTCTTTAAGCAATTTGTTGGTGGATTTTACTCACTTTGAACAAGACACATATTCACGTAGTAGAGAAAACTGTCGGGTCAGCTCTAAGCTGATGCTAATTGTCACAGGCTTAAATGGACCCATTTCAATTTAACCCAGTTGAGGATCTGACCAATGATCACAACTGGCATTAATTAGCAGATGTGTTATCAGACTCCATGGAGATGTCCTGGGTTGAGTGACAACAGAAGCGCTCAGCTGCTGCAGCCGGTGGAGCTGTGCCAGTTTGGCAGCTGATGGCACCGCGCCCGATGCTGGCAGGTGGAAAGTCCCAGTCACCTCTGGCGGAGGCACAGTGGTGGCCTCTGCTGCCAGTCTCCGAGTAGGAGCCGCAGAATGAGCCCAGAGCGCTAGGCAGGTGGTTGTAGTAAAGCACAAACAATGCAAGGCTCCTGGGAGGGGCAAGGCAGGGAGGGAAGAGACGGAGGATGGAGCGCTGAACTGACTGGTCCCTGAAGCTGGATATGTAAGAGATTGCACTGCTAAGAGAAGCAAAAACCACTAGCAAATGTGGCTTTCCACTAGGTCTGAGCCGCTAGCTCTGGCTTTCCATGTGTGCCATCTGATCTGACTCTGTAACGCCAGTTGCAAGTGTGTGGCAGAAGGATGAGGGAAACACATCTAGAGGCGATACTGAAAAGTAGTTGGGTTTCACAGAGACAGCTACTGAGCTACAGTCTCAGTGCTGTTATGGCTATGAACTAGGGGTTTGGACCATGACTAGAGAACTGTCTTGAGCAGGCCATGGGGGTGAATGCAGAGCAGGAATGAGGCTGCAACTTTATCAGGGGAAAAGGGCATGCTATCCTCCCTTTGCACTTATCTAAGTGTAGCATGGGTTAAAACCAAGCCAGTAACCTGTGCAGATATTAATTGCTCAGTAGCAGCCAGTTCCTCTTCTTTCTCATGCCTACCTGCATCCACAGGACAGTGGCAGGAACAAATTGCAAAGCTAATGGCATGATGTAATGTAAAGATTAACGGTCTCTTAATATTTACGGGACAAAACTGGACATCAGGTAGCTCAGGGAGTAATTTTTTCAGCTCTTGACAGAGTTTGGAAATTTCCTTAACTTACTCTGACCCCATGTATTTTGATGCACTGGGAAAAAAGAAATTCTTTTAATTGTGAGATCTTTCTGTTGTAACCCAGGAAAGGAAAACAGCAAGAGAGAGTTCAATAGTACTGGGAATCAAGAAGTTTATAGATTGGTCACAGACCTCTGGTCCAGCTGATAGGAAGATGCAGAGTATCCGAGGAAGGCGCTACCACCTGCAAATTCTCTGTCTCCCTTCCTGCACATTTCTCTCACCACTCAAAGCAAGATATGAAAAGATGTTTATGCGCCTATTTGCTGTGAAAAATCTGTCCTTCTCTGAATAGCCATCTCTGGTCCAAGGACACAAAAGGGGGTGACTGAGGCTCATGTGGCATATAGATGACAAAGTCCAGGCTCCCAGTCTACACACCCTCTAAGTTCATCATCTCCATTTTTGATAAGAAAGTTTTAAAGACATCTAAAACCTTTTTTTTTCTGTGCCTGCCTCTTGGCCAGTCACCAGCTCAGCTAAGTTGAACTTCCCAGCAGTTAATCCTGATTCACCTCCTCAAACTGTCCACTGCTTTGCCTATATGTCTACCAAGAGTGTCCTGGTAAAGCACATGTAATGCACGATCAGGACTGAGCAGTACACAAAGTACAGCAGCTGTGTTCACTGTCATTCAAAGTCAATATCTTCAAAGTCCACCCAAGCTTCAGGGGCTTCAAGCCCTTACCTCTTGTTTGCAAAGAGAGCAGGAACCTTAACTAGGAAGCTGCAAGCTAAATATTCATGGGGGAAGAGATTTTTTGTACTTCCTGCAGAAGTGCTGCTGACACATGTAAGGTTCTCTGGGAAGAATTTAAGGCAATGAGGTACAGAATCAGATACAATCTCCAGCCCTCCACTGCTGAATTAGTTTGCTGTTTTGGATTGGTGCAAGATAGAGGATCTCTTTTGGTATACTCAGTGCTGTGTAAGGTGTTTCTAAAACATTGTCTTCACAGCCTAATGAAAATACAGTGATTTTTCAGAAAAATCAGTAGAACATACCCTCAAAGGATATGATGATTATTGGAGTTTTAATTAAAATAGCAGGTAAAATAAGTATTATAGTGTGCTATTATTTCTAAAATAACAACAGAATAAAGATGCCCATTTCTTTTTCGAGTGCAATTTTCTAAATGAAAAAGTAAACATTAATATCTGCAGAGATCTTACTGATCTTGTACGATAATTTAGAAAAATATCCCTATTAGGGATAGTTATATATGCTTTTTGTTGGAAATGCAATCACAGGATATGCACATAGCTGCAATCTGTAGACAGATTAAGTAAATTAAATCACTCAATGTCTTTTTTCAATAGCTCTAAAGTTAAAAGTAATTTGCAAAGAAAATACTCAGTTTCAATTGGTTTGTAATATCTGTTAATGATCTTTGGAAAAATTTCTGATAACACGCAGGAATTCCCTCAGGGACAGGGTTGTGAATAAGTGGATTTTTTAAAGTTTGAGATGTCATTAGCTAGTGATTTCTTTGAAGTAAAAAGCTGTTACAGAATAAATTGCAGAAGTATACAAGTGAACAGGACAATCATTTTTATGAATAATATACATTATTTCCACTGTGCTTTCTGCCCTCTAAAGAAATAATTTACAATCTAACTTGCCATTACAAACATCCTGGAATAGCAACTGCATGAGTATTTTGTGCTTACTTTATGCTTATTCTGTGACTTTATATAGAAGTACACCTTGGTGATATAAAACCACTAGTGTAAGGAGCCGATTTGCCCCTTTTAATTTTTTTTTCTTTTCTTTTCCCTCCAGTAGATAATATTTTCAACCCACAAGGCTGAAACAACTTCCCTTAACTGAAATTACTCCAGCACAGCTATTCACTAGAAGACATCCTCCTTGATTTCTTGGGAGGCCTCTAAGATGACGGAAGTTGTAGGTAAGTGCAATCATGGCAAAATGCCTCTATTCTCTTGGTGTCTTGTTAACATTAACATATTCTTAACGGTTCAGAGATGAATCAGTTATTTATTGTGCCCCACCACAGTAAGGTAACATGAGATAAGACAACAGGGACAAATGAGATCTCCTGCCTTCTGCCCCCACCTTAGCATATCTGAAGTAGAAAAGTGTGCCAGAAACATCGCATAACACACCTGTCCATGGAAAATGTTGTCCTGCTTCTGAGGTTCGGTTATACAACTCAACCATGGGCAGCTGAGGATGGGCCTTCTGCCTCCACAGGTTCTTGTGGGTGGTTTTGGGTTTAGATGGAGATGGAAGGGATGCTGATCTGGATAATGGGGTGCTGGGACTCCAGTGTGTGCTGTCACACAGGTCAAAACACAGCTAATTGCGGCCATTGACCTTTTGATTTCCTCACCTTCCTCCAAGGCTTTTTTGCCCAAGACCTTGTTTAACTTGGTCTACTTTTTCCTGATCTGCAGACAGAGATGAAGACAAATCACTCTAGCATGAATATGACTGACACCTCCAGGGTTCCCATATAGGGCTGGAGAAGAAAGGATTTGTCCCACTCTAGAAAGAGATGTGACAGCTACCAGTCTGAAAAGCCTCCTAGGCTTTCCTGATCCTCTGAAGGCCCAGTGTGATGGCTTACCATGGGTGAAGGTGCTGTCCTGACACTGCCTATTGACTGGCACATGCCATGAACCACTGGGATGATTAGACATCATTGCATGTTAGCAGCTAGTAAAACTCACAGATTTTTTAAGGCTAGGAGCAAGCATTGTTATCATCTAATCTGATCTTCTGTATAGTTTATGTCTCTGAATTTAACTCAACCCAAACTTTTTGTGAAGATTTGCTTTTATTCATAAAAATGACTCCTCATTTAAAAATATGATGCTGTTTGTCTCAGTATTAACCATGTGGTAGCAAGTTCCATTAATTAGCTGTGCATTGCTTAGAAAAGCAATACCTTTCATCCATTTGAAACTCAATACCTTTTAGTTTTACCTTGCAGGATAGGAAAGATTTTTCTTTCCTTTGCTGCTAATTAAATTTGAAGTTCTTGAGGACAAAATGTTTTTTTGTGTTATAGTCATGCTTAAGTAGAACTCTGATGAAGACTGGGAGTCCCCTCACACAAAGTGAGGGAGATGGTGCAAATCCTTCAGGACTCAGACTATTTTAATAGACACAAGACATAGTTTCGAGGAAGATGAGTAATTTAACTGAAAAGGTTGCCAGTCAAGTCAATGGATTCGTACCTCTCAATCACCTATCCCTTTCAGAAGTTTGAAAGAAAGGTAGGGAAAAGCAAAGTTTCTAAAAGTTAGACCCAAAAATTGAGTTAGGAATATAGTAATGTTCCTGGAAAAGGACAGTTTACAAGCGCATGTGGTGACAGGACAAGGGGCAATGGCCTTAAGCTGAAGAAGAATAGATTTAGATTAGATATTAGGAAGAAACTCTTTACTACAGCAATGGTAAGGCACTGGAAGAGGTTGCCCAGAGACATTGGACACCCCACTTCTGGAGATGTTCAAGGCCAGGTTATATGGGGCTCTGAGTAACCTGCTCTAACGGAACGTATCCCGGCTCATGGTGACAGGGCTGGAATTACATGATCTTTAAGGTCCCTTTTAAACCTAAACCCTCTCTAATCCTATGATTTAACAAAGGAAAGCAAGTATTTCTAATATGGTGCTCTGTGTCCTGTCCAGTGTCCATGAGTCGGATTGACCTCCAGTGGCTGAAAGTTCTCTAAGAGAACAAGGTACTCTGAGGAAAATACCTGCAATGTCTGATTTATCCAAGGGCCCAGAGCTTTCCAGAACTGCTGGGGTCCAAGAACATCTTCTAGATTGTCTGAGACAACAGTGGGTATTCTAAGTTTATGGAGAGGGTTCGTTCAGTTCAGTGTGATTTGAATCATAGAATCATTGATTCATTAAAGACCTCTAAGATCATCGAGCCCGACCATTAACCGAACACTACCAAGTCCACCTCTAAACCATGTCCCTAAGAGCCATATCTATGAATGTCCCATGAGGATAAAGCTTTCCTGAGAGACAAGCTGGTGCTTATGTTCTTTATCTTTTCTCAAGAAATTCCCCATCCTTTTGACTTTTATCATTTTTATTACCATTCTCTGGACTTGTTCTATTTCTACTTTCTTTTTTCAGGGATGAGGTGACCAAATTTGAAGACAGTATTCAAAGTGAGGATGTGCCACTGATTTATATAATAGCATTATAAAATTTTCCATATTATTCTCTAAAACTCTTTTCTTTGTACAAACCCTGCAAGATTCTTTTAATTCTTTGAACCACAGTGCCTTTTAACATCTGTAGTTTACTCTGATCAGATTATAACAAAGGAATAAAAGGCTCCATTTTTCACATAGAATTTTATTTATTGTTTGAACTTTAGAGGAGAAATTGGTTAACTTACAATTTTAAATTCTTGGCAATGTAGACCATTGGGCAAGCATTTCATTATCAGCCCTTCTATACTTTCTGTAGAAGTGTGTGAGGCTGAAAGTTAGTGAGCAAGGTCTTCTCTCAATAGGCTTGTCTTTTGCTTTATAGATGTGGACAAAACCTAATTTGGAGCAGCCAGCATCCCCAAAGATGGCAGAAAGAGCATACATCTGATGAAATGGCATCCCCTTCCTGATGAAACATGCTGGAGCCACACATTTACATTCTATTCATCCAGGACCATATGTGCCAGCAGCACCTAAATTTTGCCATCTCCCACATACTGTACCTCACACCTCCATGCCAGGCCAGGGAAAGATTCCTTAGAAAATGATGCATTTGATGTCTGCAGAGGTTGAGGATCTTGCTCTTGTGTCACATCTTGACATGGTGCCTTCATCAAGGTATTAGAAAAGACTCAGAGAAAATTGTTACAACTATTCTATTGCCTGAGACACTTCCGGCAGCTCCTGCCTCTCCTTAGAATTACCAATCCAAGCAGCGACCCTGCCTGACCCTACATATCTTGTAAAAGTTGACAAGATCACAGCCTGAAGCAGTATAGCCAAAGGCTCAATACTGGCTACCAAAATGTCTGTTTAGTATTTTCAAGAAATGTTTCTCTAAAGATTTACAATACCAGCCTCTAGATATATGGACAACACCAACACACAGCCCTGACCCCTGAACATTCAGCCCCACTTACACAGAAATTTGTATCTCTCTAGGGGCCAACACTGAGCTGCCACAAAATAGTGATTCTCTACCTGCAAGCAAGCTGGATTTTAAGTGCTATTTGATTACATATACTAAAACATTGGGTAAAAGTATTTGAAAACTATGGTCTTGAGTTCAGAATTCATGGTTAGTTTTTTTTCATTGATTGCATCACTGCTTTAGCAATAGAAAGATCTCTGCCATTTCTGTGTAATATATATAATTTTTTTAAAATTTGGTGTAGAGAATTTTCTTCATTCTTCCATGACCAAAGAAGTTTTTCATTAGAAGTTATTTTTAGGTTGACTGTAAGTTTCCTCTCTAGCAAAAATTTGCATCAAGTGAAAGCAAATGCACATTTCCTCAGAAATCTCTAAGGATAAACACAAGTTTAAATATCTAAAAAGTATTAAGGGATAAATCTGGTTTAGTTGTACATAGGTTCATACACCAGATGCATTGAGTTCTTGCAGAGTAGTATGGGCTTTTTTCCCCTCTTCTTTTTAGAACCGCAAAGACTTGGAGCAGACATTGAGGTCCTATTGCTCCTGTCGGAAACTTCTGTTGACTGCAGCATGAGTTGGATGGCACCCAGAGAAACCAAATACAGACAAGTAATGATGAGTTGGCCATTCAAGCAAGGAAAATCACAGATAACAGGTGCACACCAATTAGCAATGTATCTTTTGGGTCATCCAGTACATCTCCCTGACAAAATGAAATTGTTTCTTATGGCATATTTTTGTGGGTTTTTTGTGCCTAGATTAAATTTCCTAAGTGATGCCATGTCCCAAGGGAGAGGTTGTGTTGCCTAGAGCATCTTGTTGTCAGTTTTTTTCCTTTCTCAATGTCATCATATTTCTTCTTTTTATATCCCTTTTCAAATTTCATTCTTTCCCTTCTTTGATCTCTTTTAACTAATGTGATGTTGTGTTTAGTTAGCATTAAGGCAACACATAGATATTCAGCTCACTTAATCTTCCCTAATGTAGCAGTCCTTTCAGCCTTCTTGGTCTTCATCTCTTCTAGCCACAAAACTGCCTGTCAGTATCTTTTTTAGTTGTGAGTTTTTAAAGATGTGATGCATTTCGCTGATCTAACAATAGACTTGTTATAGAGCTGAGTACCCTTGGTGTCTGGTCACTGAAACCCTCTCCTGATGTGCCCAGGGGAAGGCTTCAAGCTTTCTGAACAGGCAGACAAGTAGACTATCCTGCTTGAACCTCTTCCTTGGTGGCACTTTACTGACCAAAAAACCACTATTAAAACAGTTAACCTAGGAGTTCAAAAAACAAATACATGGCATTTTGCATTTATTTGATTTCTCATAATGTAAAAAGACAGAATAGCACAGATAAAAAAGCCTGTGTTGCTGTTGTTGAGATTTTCTAACTCTTGGTCATGAATATAACAGACTAAAATTATGGAAGACATCATCTTCCATAACTACATCTGAGTGCTAGGAGAGTACATTGTAGAAAGTAATTATATACACAGTCACAAGCCTAGCTGTTCACTTCAGGCAATAAATTCTGATCTACAAACTACAACACTCCTTTAGTGCTAAATGAGATCTCGGTTGTAATTGACTGTCTTTACCTTTGTGTTCTGTTGGATTGGAGGAATATAATTTTAATCTGCTCTCTTTAAATTTTCATTAAGGAACATTTCAGCTACCTGCAGCCTCATCTGATGATGCTTAATGATTCCAGCTAGCTCGATCTTCTGTGCACCAGCAGGGACTTCTTTAAATTGGTCAACTGTATAGAACATTGTTTTCAAGTTTAATGTACTTGGAATCAACCTTATAAAATAATGGCATATCTAAAGACAGGTTATATACATAGCACACACATAGATGTGTGCATTTATATGTGCATGTGTGTGTATACATGAATATATATATATATATGTAAGTGCACACATATGTATGGAAATGCTGATGCTATTCACCTTTTTGAAATCTTTACAGCTAGTATTAACATAAATGTGCTGTTAGATTGGCAGTGTTATACATTTTTGTTGGAGTTTACTTCTGTAACATAAAATCATAAAGATAAGCTGTGAAACTCGTGCAGCTGATGACATAATTCTAGAATCTCGTGATGTTGAATCTCATATTCCTAGGAGTGTAGGATGGATGTTCCTTGCTGAAATAATTATACTGCCTATTGCAATATATGTTTCTTTGTTTTTATGTGGGCACTGAGATGTCCAAACTATTAAACATATATGGTACAATGAGTCCTGTGTTCTTTATTTATTCTAAAGAAGGCAATAAATTTCTATGGTTTTATTGTATAATAAAGCCAACTACTCTAAGAATCTGTTATGAACATAGCAATAATCTCTGACAATATGCATATTTAATTTTAATAATGATATCCAAATATACATATGTGCATATAAATATGCATATATGTATATACAAATATACAAACACACATAGAGAGACATATACACAAATTAAATGGAACCAATTAGAATGTGGCATAAATAGATTCAAAGCTTACCTATTGTGGCTGTGTGAAGGGATAATTCGAGCTACAAGGACATGCAAGAAAGCAGAGCTCAAGATACTCCATTGGCTCATTCTCATTATGCTCAACCGTGACAGGCTGTATGCTAAGACGGGGTACCAGCAGACATTCGTAATGACAGCTGGTTCAAAACAGACCTTTCAAAATAGTACAACACCCCCAACTTCCTTCCAAATCTTGGTGTTTGCCAGCACTTAACCGAGTCTGGTTCTTAAGGTCAGATGTTCAGATATAAGTTATTCAGAAAGAATCTGGTTCTTTATGTTTGAACTGTGTATATGTTCAACATATAGACTTTTTGTTGCCCATGAATTTGCATTTGGGCTCACACATGGATTATGCTTGTCTACTACCAGCAAAAGTGATGGATATTTCTTCCTGATACCATACCCTATTTGCCTGGGATGTCCTCTATCAATTTCTTCACTCTCTTGTGGAATACATAAACTGAGATTCAGATGGTAGCTTTCTTTTCACTGGGACTGAAAAATCCATCAGCCTCTATGTTGAGAAATGAAGGAAAAGTGGCTTTCCTTTAATATCATCCATATCACACTCCCTATGCTCAACCAACCAGGAACACAGCAAAAAAAAAGCCCAACCAAGCTTCAGTTGTTGTGTGGGACTTTTCCTGGTGGATGCGAATAGAATCTGGAATGTACATGCTCCTTCTTGGGGGAGAAAAGCAAACAGGTTTTATCCATTTGAAACTGAACTCAGTGAAAAATAAGAGCAGGCACAGAAAGCACGCTTGAAGGTAAGACATGAATATAAGTAAAGATAAATTTCACTAAGCTAAATTCAAGGGAAATGTGCCGCATTTTTATGATTATTACAGAGAACATGTGCTAATTAATTGTTATGCTGTGAAAGACTTAAGTATTCCATATGGGGCAAATAGAGAGACTGCCCCTGGTATGCTGTTGACTCTTGCTTAGAAGCCAGTGTGTGAGGAGCATGCCATGAAAGGCCTTGTGACAATGAGACTGGTGATCTGATTTGGTGTTAGAAATTACTTTTCAGAGGGTTTAAAAAAATATTTTAAATCTATGATAAATTTTAGTTGTACTGGATGACTGAACTGCAGAATGTTCAAAAGCAGTTTTTTGTTTACCATATGATCTGGGGAACCCAAGAACTAAGCGTCAGGCCTTCTGAGAAATTCAGACAAGTAATAGCACTCTGTTTGGGGATCTTCAGAGCTGCCAGGACATTTCTCAGCAAATGATGTCAAGGAGACCTGAGCATCATGGGGCTCAGAAAAGCATTGGCCGTGTGCCTATCAGTCTCTTTTGGACCTGCACTCATTTCTGGAGTATTGACCCTGCTTTTGCTCAAGGTGCATCTGGGGAGATGTTGAGGGGAACAGGATGGGTCTGTCCTCCTTTCTGGAGGAGGCATGGGTCTCTTGCAAGCCAGAGGTCTGTGCAGGGCTGTTTCCCTGCAGCAGGCTTGCAGACACCCGTCCTGCTAGCTCCAGCATGATATGTGTGAGCAGTGCTGGTCACGCACTCAGGCTGGCAATGCTCCTGTTTGCCATCAGCCTTCCCTCCTGGATCAGGGCCGTTACCGATTGCTGAGGGGTGGCCAGGAGCAGCTCCCTCTGGTGAAACTCTTTTGTGCTTTTATCTCCCTCTTCTTGGCAGTAAGCTGCCGCTGGCTCCCAGCCATGGCCCTCTCGCCCTCCCCAGTGCCCAGCTTGCATGCTCAGCCAGTGCCTACATCTCTTCCAGCAGCTGGCCCTACTCTTCCTCCACAGCTGGCTGCTGCCCCCTACTGTGGTAATTATTATTTATTATGGATATTCAGTGTACATTATGTGTCCAGAGTCCAGTACAGTCTGAATCATTACCAGGGTCCAACTGTGTGGGCAGAAGCACAGAGTCATACACAGTTGTTTCACATTGATATTCACTTGACTTTCATGCAGGGAGATACTGAGGGGAAAGGGGTGAAGGTGGCTGTTGGCACCTATTAGCACTATCTGATGCGACACCTACTCTCTGTCCTATGTTACATGACTCCTGCACCAGCATAGCTGAGCACAGATCTTCTTTTTCTCCACCTTGTTATCAGTAGCAGGTCTCCTGCTAGTCCTGCTACCTAGCTGGAAAATCCTGAGGTGTTTACCAAAAGTCATGGTTGCTACACAATCATAGTTTAACTCACTGTTGCTGTGAATGCAGACATTGCTTGGCAGAGCATGGCTATGTGGGATACCATTTTCTTTCCTGTTTCCCTCATCTTCTTCTCTGGGTTTCTATGTTCATGCCAATTCCTTTGTTCATGGGTCCCTCTCCTTCCACTTCAACATTCCTTCACACCCCACCTCCCTGAAGACACCACTCTCAGTTAAAAACAGAGGAGCTGTAACTCCCACCACTTAGTGCACAGGCAAAAGCACCTGCAGGGAGAAGCAGCTTTCTGTACATTTGGAAAAGTACAGAATCTTAAACATATTCCACACATATATGTACACGGGTGAGAGGCAGGTTCTCAGTTGTGCTGAATAGGGTTTGCTCTGTTCAAGAAGATGGAGCAATACTGCTCCATGGCAGCTGAGAATCTGTGCCAGTATGTAAATGTAAATATCTATTTTTATGATCCCTCCTACAGTTTGCTTAAAAAAAAAAAGCTTTCTTTTTAGGCACTGGAAACATAGAAGCCAGTCAGAATTGTCCCACTTTCTATATTTTCTCCAATTCCTACCTGTGACTTCCTTTGAAAACTTTCAAAATCTAATGAATTCAAGAGAAAAAGTGAATTAAAACTGAAGAAACTTTACCTTCAGTACACTGGGCCTACAGGAACTAAAAAAAACTAGGAGAGAAAATGAAAGGGTATAAAGCCATGTAAATCCAGGTAATTTAAAATGTTTGCTTGCAAGCGGGCTCACCAAACTCAGTAAAATTTCCACTGTCCTATTACTTGCAATCTTCTGCCCTTTCAGCTAGCTGCAGCAAGTTAATGTAAAGAACAAGTACTTACAGTCTCTGCATCAGAGCACTTTTTGCCTTGAATCACTTTTTAAATGTTTTTGGGTTTACATTTAATTGCTTCCTTTGCATGCTATGTGTACACATGCACTCCTCCCGCCCCCCATATTTCATACGTAACTGTCGTGTAGGCTGGAGTCTTTGAATATGGGGTATTCAAACCTCAGAGCACAAACCTCAGGAGTTTCAACCCAGGAATTGATTTGTCCTCTTTTAAGATGGGAACCACATGTGTGACTTGAATCCAGATCTTGGGTGGATTCTGGATACACTAATTTGAATGCATTAGGATTTGGAATGCAGACTTAGTTATTTGTTATGACACTAGTCCTGAGACCTACTACTGGATGTTCACATTTCCTTGCCTCAATAGAAAGAGAAATGCTTCCCATATTCACTTCTTCCAGACTGATTTGTAGTTCATTCCAGGATCAAATCATCATCAAGTATTATTCTCAGTTTTGTTTCTTAATATTCTCTGTGACAATTGCTTATAAGTGACCTCTGTAAAGCCTTTAGAATATTTGGATCATTTGGTCACCTTTTCCCTGGCAATCCACTGTTCCTCTGAAGGCTGCTCCACTGGTTTTTCAAAGTAACCCAATGCACTTTCCCCTCTTGTATCAGCCTTAATTATCTGGAAGACTGAAGAACACCTTAATAGGGTGTTCTTGTCCAACAAACTCTCTCTTGAGCCGTTAATCAGAACTGGTTTTTTGGGTTCCCTAAAACTGTGGCAAGCTTCAAAGCTCTTCTATTCCCAGGATTTTCCTCATCTCCTGTTGAAGACAGGCAAAATAATAGGGCTTCCCAGCCTTCTTGTGCTGATGCGTTTTTCAAGGGAAGAAGGCATCCTCTTGTAAGTATCTTGGTTTTTTCTCACTTTATTTCCCCTCAGAACTCCCAGATGAACACCATCCGGTTGTGGTGATTTACTGCACTTGAGTTTCTCAAGTTACTCTACAACTTCCTCCTTAGAGACTTCAGTCTGTATAAAGGCCACACTCTGATTTTCTTTGCAAAGTGCCTTTGGCACAGGAATTTCTACACTGCTCTCAGCAGCAGACACAATGGAAGAGATTAATTTAACTCCTCTGCTAGCTTGTTGCACTCTTTTCCTGACCCACTGTATATGGATTTGTGGGGATCTCTGTAATTCTTTCATGCAAAGCCCAGCCTAAGATTAATACTCACCGACAGGTGAGGCTTGTCTCTCAGCTGGTATTCTTTTGCTGTTTCACTGAAGGATGTTTCTGTGTTACTACAGCCACTCTCAGTCCATCTTATTTGACTGGTTTATTAAGCCAAATATCATTCCTCTGCACTACATCTGTCACAGGTGGGTTAAATTCTTACCCATGCAAACTGGCACTGTCCCTAGGCAGTGGTTCAGGTGAGGAGCTGGTCCTGCAGGAGACCCTTCCCTAGCTTCCTACTTCCCTAGTGCTGTAGCAATCCACCCCCTGACTCACCACAGCAAAGTGGCAGGATGAGTGCTCAGCATCACAAGCCAAGGGGAGCAGGGTTTATACCCTAGGCCATGGTCTTGTTTCAGGCAAGTGAAAAGCCCTTTTGTCTTTGACAAAGGGAAACTGGGGGGCTGCAGCAATCCTTTCTCATTTCTGCTCTTTCTTTTATATATTTTTATTTCTATTTTTTTCCCACTCCCTTTCTGTTTTGAGAAAGATGGAAACTGCCATATGGAAAATCTAGTCTTTAATTATTTTGAAGGACAGAACTAGAATATCAGAAATGGGGCAAACACTCACCATGTCCTGTTCTATTCTCTGGCCAGAGCAGATTGACCTTCAGTCCAGATATTTCAAAAGAAGGTCAGTTTTATGAAAACACATGCTCACGAACACTACAAAGCTTTGTGACAAAACTTATATCAATGAATTTTGATGACCGTTACTTGTTTGTAGAGTCAAACCCAAGAAATTAGCTTAATTTGTACTGCATTTGGTAAAGATACATATATCTGATTTGAGACACAAACATCCCTTTGATATGGTATGGATATGATATTGATGTTCACTATAAATGCCTAAGGCCCATATATGGAAAATATATCTGAAATCAGTTCCATGGCTTCATCCATCAAAGAGAAAAGCATTTATGCTGTTGAGTTTGTCCTAGCTTTCTGAAAGGAAAAGCCGTAGAAAGCCTATTGTGAGTATCCTTATTTCACTAACTTTCTTATTTCAAATGAAGAATTAAAATCTGTCACCAAACAGCTCTATTACTCATAGGTTTTTGTGAATAGATAAATGATCCTGAGCTTTCTAGAACTTTCTAAATTGAAATAAAATATGTCTCAAGATTCATTACTCCAGAGCTGTCAGTTGAAGTCCAGCCATGAAATCTATGTCAAGATGCAAACAGGCATGCTCATCCCTAGCACATCTATTTATAATAACTGAAAATACCTTAGGAATTAATTTGGTTTTTAGTTTTCTAAAATTTGGGAATTCATGTCAGAGAAGGATTCTTTATAATTTGCTGTGGCTCTCTTAGAATTAGCTATCTAGTCTCAGTAGCTTTTCTTTCCAGGTCTGTCATGGGCGGCACCTCCAGATCTCTGTTCGGCCATTCCACATGGCCTTTTTAGGATGATATCTCACATGGCCATACGAAAATAAGTCTCTGTTACTAGTGAAATCTCTCTTTCTTTCTCAGCTACAGGGGGAGTGTAGGCAATTGCCTTAGACTAAACCTTTAAGGTGATATTATCTCCTTGTTAATGTCTTGGATTATTAACCTTTTTAATTTAAAGTAAATAATTCTGATTTGAGCTATGTTTTTCTTTTATTGTAGTCTCCCAAACATCCCTTTTCTAATCTGTTGTTACTGAAATGATTACCAGTTTTTCTGCTTTATGTAAAGAGAAATGTTACTTTTTTGGTCTCATTTTCATAATCTACATATATTCTTATTTTAACTTGCAATATTTTGACTGAATGTAGTGATATACTAGGATCACACTTAGTATGTGAGCAAAATGATCTTGTAGTTCTGCACAAGTTACAGAGAATAAATTGTAGGGAGGCAATTTTTAAGATGTTTCTCCTAACTGATGTAACTAATTTTGTATAATTGTAATATTGACACAATATATCAAAATACATATTTGAATTGCTTTGAAAGCATCATTTCAATGTCCAGAACAAATATAATGTGTTGATATTTATAAATATGGTTAGCAATAACTAAGTGTAGTAATTGAAATCATACTATACAGCACATAAGGCAATTTCTATTTCTCTATTTTTGCATTCTGCCTTCCCACAAAACAAGCAGGTTACACAATACCCTAAAAATAAGGTTCTAGGAGATCAGAAGTCTTTCAGAGGCCATTAGGAAGAGACACCCAAAGGTATAAAAACCACAAAAGACAACAATAAAGAATAGTCTTATAGAGACCTATAGCTCTTCCTAATAAAGAAGCAAGGCAAGACTTGTCCTTTTTTTTTAATAATGCTTCCAGAATTTGAAAAGCCTGTTACATGGCCCTGCTGGTGACAGAAGAGTACCAACTAATGCTGTTGGAAAGGTACAAAAAGCAGCGAATCTTTGTTCTTTGGGTTATTTTGGAGTCGGCTTATAGTGTGGAAAGTGTGTGCTGTCAGGACACGGGCTGGTCCCTTCTCAAAACCTCTGCATCAACACTCAGTTTTTCTCATTAAAACTTGTATGGTATTCTTTCTCTCTATTCTTTCCATCTCTAAGATGCTGAAACTATTGTTAATGGCTTAAGTTCTGTTTCGTCTGCCAGTGGTCTGATCACATCCACCATTGCATCACCCCCTCACCCCTCCCTTTATTACACCTTACCCGAGAATGTGCAACACCTTCCTTTCCTCTTCATAGGATTTTTGCCAGGACTTTACAAAGTCTTGCCTGCCCACAGGACAAGGTAGATAGTGTCTAGAAGTGCTGCCTCCTGTGTCAGTCAGGCTTCTACAAATCCTCCATGTCCCCATATGACTTACTATGGGGAACTGTAAGAAAGCTACACAGAATATTTTTTGGAGAGTGACTTTTTTGCATTGCCGCTCTCACACATCTCTGCATAGTCCCATGCAGTAATCTGCACTTTTGTTTGCGATGATAGGAAATATCCGTAGACAAATAACAAATAGCTGCTCTCATCATCTTCATTGATGTCAGAGTGCTGTGTAGGTGAACCAGGAGAGAAAGCCTATTGTAAAGTGTGAATTGAGGAAAGGCTATGTTGAAACATCCCACACAATCGAGCACATTTGCAGAGATGATTACATCTTAACTTCACAGTACTCAGTATATTGTTCACTCCTCTCAGTAGGATCTACTTTCTGAGGAAACACTACAAAGTGGAGGAAATATTCTGTGCCATAAGTATGACCATTGATCCAAAATGAGTGATTAGTAAATGTCTTTCAGTTGGTGTTGAAAACAGAGATGAGCAAGAAATGAACTTTAAACACAAAAAAATTGGTTGATTAGCATCCATTCTATTCATGGGGTGATTCATGGTTGTCTTGTCTCTGCAGAATTTTCATCAGCACTGAAAACTTTTTCCAAATCTAAGAAGTCAAGACCTTGGCCTAAATCTGTGACTTGTTCATGCATTTGAGTCTAGTCAACAGTTTCTCATTTGGTTACAAAGCATTTTTTAATTTACCTATTACTTCTGGACTCTAAGATTTTAGGAAAGTTCTGACACAAATTTGGATGTGGAAATGGGATCTTAATGATAGACTTACATAACTCTGAAGAGTTATGATGTAGGCTTGGTGTGCAAGAGTCTGTCCTAGGAGGAATTTTGATTAGTCTTCAGATGTGAATGTCACAGTTTAGGGCCACTTATAAAATTTGTGAGTCTTGCAACTGGCTCTGAACATTAGTGTACTTGGGGGGACCCATGACACTCTGTGTGATCTCAAAGCGGCATCTTGGAAAAGCAGGTTTTGTTCTTCCTTTTCTCCCTATAGATCCTTAAAAATATGCAAATCTATGTGATCTGCTTCTCATACAAAGAGTTGCAAATTCAGCTATGGATCAAAGATTAGAGCATATGCCTATTATTGCAGCTGCCAGTTAACCGATCCAAATGTTTAACTCTTTAAAGAACTAGAGGGTCAGCAGCTTTCTGAATAATTGTTTCCAGACAGTCTTCTGTTAGTTGGATTTCTATATCACATTCAACTTCAATTGCTGCTGTAATTTATCTCCATTCCACAGATTTTAACTTTACTAAATTCACATGTTAGTATTTGAGCCACTTACGCTTAGACAAATCCAGAGCATGCTCCATGCTCATTGATTGTTTTTTTTGTGGCGTTCCGCAAATTAAATGAGAAAAACTGGTGCCATCCCAATGCCTGCCTCTGGTCTTTTGTTGTGCTAGGAAGTGGCAGAGACAAAGAAACTAGGACATAAATGACTCAAAAATGACTCAAAAATAAACGAGGTCAGGGTGTGTACTAACCTTTTTGAAAGCTTATCTTCACTTTGGTGTCGACAGTCAGAATGGAAGGTGTTTTGCTGACAGTCATGGTTGCCAGTGTAGTGCCACATTGTGAGAGAACACTTCTTCGCTAGGCCCCACTTCCTTGTCTTTCTGTCTTGTCTTGTCCTCGTGAAGAAAAGGTCTTCAGAGGTTCTCTGATCATGTCCTTTGTCCCCCTCTGGTGGGCACCACCTCAGTGTCAAGCCCCAAGGACATGGGACCTTTTGTTGGAGTCAGCATTACCATTCACATTTCAGTGCTTCCTGCCCGAGAGTCACCAACCACTGTCTGCTGCAGGCTCTCATGCTGTGTCAGTCTCCTTCACCACCTTCCTTCTGTTTTGGTGCAGTTGCAAACCAAGCAGTTGTTATCTAAAATGATGAAAAAAATGGTGTAGGGGTTTTACTTCTAGACAATGGTAAACTGAAAAATAAAACATATTAAAACTCTGTTCCGGTTTTGGTCTGGACACTTCAGTGCCAGTAGGCCCTCCTTCATCAAGTAACCAAGTCTCAAGTTAAATGCTTTCCTCAACAGATACTCGATTTTGAGAAAGAGAGCAAATTCATTAGTCTAAACTAAAAAGGACCAAGGAGACAAAAGGGTTAAGGACAGGAACTCCTTAGCATCTCCTCAGGAGGAATGATAAACACCTCTCTTTGGCCAGGTCCAGTTTCTTACACCTTTCTGAGGAGCAGTAATGGAGAGTGCTATTTATTATGTGTTGGGATGAACGTAGGGAATGTTTTCCACTATTTAAAAAAAATAAAATCCAGAATTTATGGGAGTTTGAAAAGCAATTTCCTTTTAAGGTGCAAATTCCTAATTTGCCACATAAAAGTACAGGAATTAAGTGCTAAATCCTTCTTTGCCAGTGAGACCTGTGAAAGGAGGTACGAAAAAAGAGTTACTGTTAGGTTTCTATTCATGTCTCCTGAAAGCCAATGTATGCAAAAGTGCACTGAAACAGCCCTGAGTTTTTTTCAAAGCCTTCCTGCCGTTTCTGACTGACTTTTAAAAAATGAACCCTTGTCCAGTTTTATTTGTGTGGTGGGTTCTGATTTTGTTCTGCTTGTACTGTATCACTTTTCTCTCCTCACCATTAATCTTCCATGAATGTTCCCTGGGGCACAGTTCTCCCTTTTCTGCATGGAGAGTTTCTATTGAAATTAATGGACTTTCTTCTCGTGGGTGGAAGGAAGAATACACCCGTATATCAGCCCTGTTGCAAAAGAATATTATTCATTGAAAAGAAGCGTTAGTCTCACTCCTGAAAGCCCAAGGTCTAGTCAGGCAGATTATAGTAGGTGATCCCAACAGGAGGTCTGGTACAGAAGCAAGAACTACTTGTCCAACATGAAAACAAAAACCAGAACAGAAGACTTTTTAAATGTTGGAACAAAACCCCATGGAAAGTCAGTGGTTATACTATGTGATGAAGTGTACTGTCCCAAAGCTAATTCTAGGGCAGATCCACCCGGTGGAATACAGTGCAGTGAAGGTATCCATAAGTGACCTGTAGAACCAGGCATGTTCACAAGAACAGCACAGTGCCAAAGACTAATTTGATCTGCAAAGAGGCACTGCAGATTGGCCAGAGGTGCTGGGCCACGCAAATAAGGGTATATTGTGCTGTGCAGATGTATCACCTCATTTGGAACTTGGGCTTGGGAGCTTGGGCATCTTTGACACAGTTGTGCATTGCACAATGTAGGCATGCTAATAAGCATGCCTACATGCCCTTAGAGGCTTAAATGGAAAAGTCTTATGTTCCTTCACAGAGAATCCTTTGCTGAATTAAAGAGGGTGTTGACAACCTTCAATCGAAACTGCATAAATTCTCATAGGAAGGATAGTAGCTGCAATGTGAGGTCTTGAGGCAGGCGGATGACCTTATAAAATATACTACAGTATCTAAGTTTAGTAAAACAAACACACTATATTTAAGTAGGCTATGGAAATGTAAATATGCTTCAGGACTGGCCCCAAGCACTTCATGTTACAGTAATGTTGCTGTCACATTTTGGATAGAACATTACTGTAGATACTATAATCTAAGGCTAGGAGATAGAATTTAATATGCATGGAGAAATTTAAACAGAGGATAAAAAGCCCTCTTTCCTCAACAGTGTTTTCAAGAATGAACCTCACCTCCACCTTGTAATCCAAAGGAAAAACCAAGATTGTCTAAAGAGGCATTACATAGATGGGCTAGGCCACTCCAATATTTTTAATCATTGGGGATATTTCACGAAGCAGTCCTTCTAGCAAGGATGGGTCCTTCCACAGTGCCTGTTTGCTTCCCATGATTCTTTGTACCATGCAGCAATAGAAAGGAAAGCAAAGGTTTGACAACAACAGTGGCAGACAAATAAGGATTTCTTGTGTGTTTACAGTTTGTGAAACCTTGATTGTTGTATAATTAACATGCCAGTTACCCTTGGATTTTCAGTTTTAGCAACCAATGTGTTTTTAATGTTTACATTTGATTTGAGCATCTCTGACAAAGCTCTTGCTATTTGTGTGTATTTGTATTTTGGTTGAAGATTATATACATATCTATCAAGATGATTGCTTTAAACAGTGCTCTATCTGCTTCTTCCATCAAACCTGGATTGCCTGCTTTAAGATTAGCCTTGTCAAATTTACTTATAGTGACCAGGCAAATACATACAACTAATTTTGTTATAGACAAAATTAACTAATGCTCTTTTTCATGGTGAGGTGCTGTAATGATTTTATATGGCAGTCAAACTATTTAAATACTAATGCTGTCTTCATGCTGTAATCACCATTCTAGTCAGATGTCATTTTTAGTAGCCTATAGGGAATTCCATCCCTTAATTATTCTTCAATACACAAACCAAGCATTCTTTAATTGGTGTAAATTGAACAGTGTTCCAACGCAAACAAGAAGAGGACAAACTAATCAATGATTCTGTGCATGTCTATTGGAAAGTTATTGCCATTAGATCAAGTAACGAATTCTCGACTCCATTAGCTTTAGAGGAACGATGGGGGAAAAATACTGCTAATGCTCCTTCCTGTTATCAATCAGTCGTGAAAAGTGTGTAACAAATCCTATAGCAGAACTCCAGCTTTTCTTGAATATGCTCGTGGAAATTTAAAATATGAAGACATTCTGACTTCAGAGTCTCGAGTCATATGTCTTTGATGGGGATTTGTCTGGAAACAATGTGTTTTTATTCTCTGCTGCCTCTAGTCATGTGGCCTGTTTTTTATTTTTCTTTCTCAAATAAATGATTCTTGTATGATAACATAACTTTTTTCAACTTGTCAGGAAATTTTGGGTGAATCTTCTATCTCTCTCATGCTGTGCTCCATACATTCATATGTATTTACTACTGCAACACAACATAAATTGGTTGGCTCTCCCGTATCTTTTTTTAATACAATCTGAAATAAAGGTGCTGTATTTAAGAAACAGATGAAAAATCCTTCTCATAAATGTGTCATACTCACTTTTCATTCTTGTCTCTTTTCATCAGTTCTCTAAAACTGATTATTTATCTCTGGAGAGGGAGGAAAAAAAAAGTAAAAGGCCCATTACAAACCTCTGGCCCAGATCTGCCAGTCTTAGAGTTTTAGTTAGTGTGGAAAGTGAAACTCCTCTCGAAAGAGATATACTGGCTATGGTTGTTCACTTTTTAATCTATTTGTTTTTGATATAATATGCTATTTACTGTTTAAGGACCTTTCATGTTGGTTTAAATTGAAGTTTTTAAAACGAGTCTAGCATAAAAAGCTCTAAGTGACATAGGCTGAGCAGAGAAATACAGCATCTTCTACAGACAGCCTTTGTTCACCACATTACAGTTAAAAGAAGTGTAGAGCAGGCTTGGTAGATAACCTGCCTTCTTAAAACAAGAGGGCTTCTAATTTCCACACATCCTAATCACAGTCACACTACTTCGCTCTCTGTACCAGACCCCTCAGGGCTGGCTCTAGGTTTTGCTGTGAAGTCACATGCGTGGGGCCTGAGGCATTTTTCCACTTTACTTTTTTCTTTTTTAATCCTTTTGCCGGTTGGGACTCTCTAACTGGCTCTGTTGTCATGGGTGGCTGACTAGGGTGGTAAGGAAGAGAGCAGCACAGGTAATCACTCTCAAACTTTCATACTTATTTTTTTCTTATGAGAATGAATGAAGATGCTGCAACATGTGTTTGCTGAGGAAAAGGAAGCTGCTCCCCTCACCTTTCCCAGACCAGTGTATGATTTCAAGGTAATGAATTCCCCACTGTTTTTCTGCTTTTTTCCCTTTGCTGGTTGGCTCGTGTGTGTGGTTGTACTGTTTCTCAAAAAATTAAAGTGTGCCATCTGGCTTAAGGTATCTTTCTGTTACTCTTCAATATCTTCTGTGGTAGCTGTTACAGGATGTTGATGCCAGCAAGTGGTTATGACACTTGAAGTGGGGATTTTGGAGGGCTGAAGAGGCTTTTCAAGAGTAATAAACTCCTCACTGCTGAGAACGTGTTCTGAAAGGCAGTGGGTCCTTTGGAGTCCGTATCTGCTTCCCTGGTTTGGAGATCTGGCCCCTGAAACAAAGGGATGCCAAATGTCTGGGGCCCAAGCAGATGGGAGACACTCAAAGACAGATTGTGGGGCAGGTGCAGGTTGCAGAGGGGATACATGCTTTGAGTTGACACCAGGCAGTCTAGAGTCTCACTCTACTTTGTTTTAGAAAAAAAGAGGCCTTTTGCAATGCCATAGTACATATTCTGTATTACAAAGGGAAAACTTTATCTAAGCAGAATGTTAGATAAGATGTTTCTTTAAAAATTTCATCAAGTTAAACTTAGCATTTTTTGGTAAATCTTGTGAATTTCACTTATTTAAAAAAGACAGTTGCATCACTATTTTCATATACATGAACAAGCCTTACTGGAGTTGAAGTTGAAGAAAAGAATCAGGCCAACTTCAAAACTACTCTTGGGATCCAAATGACATCACAGAGAGGATTTAGCATAATAAGTTTACCTGAAGATGGAACATACCTGTGTTTGCAGTTGTATGTCAAATGTGGTTTAGACTATAAGCTTTCTTACAGGCTAAGATTTTTCATCTGATATTCATTTAAAACAAAGGAAGACATTTTTATTTTGGTTTATTTTTCAAAAAAAGCCAGCCTCATATTGTTGGGAAAGCGTCAGTAGAATAATTTATTAATCACCTTTATGTTCTTAGGCATATCTGGTCTTCAAAGTCCATATTAAAACTCCCCACTGATTTCCTTGGGATTATGCCCCTCAGAATGGATGACAGGAGAAACAAATACTCATCAGGCCTCAGCCATTGCCTGACAATCCCAAGAGAAATGCCCCTCTGATCCCCATAAGGCAATCCTCAGACACCATTTTACAGGATAAGGAAAATCCCTTCTTTCCCAAGGATGACAGAAAGAGGGAAAGACAGACCATGTGAGGTGGGATGTGCCGCTCCCTGTTTGAGACAAAGAGAAAACACTAGCATACAAGCAGCTGAGGGAAGCCAGCAAAAGGCTTTTGTAAAAGGTTAGGATATTTAGTGTGGATGCTTCAATGGAAACAGATACAAATGTGTTAATAAAATAACGTGAAATGTCCTAATTTTAAAGTGCGACAATATTTCAA
The DNA here is from genome assembly GCA_013396875.1 of Vireo altiloquus. Taxonomy (NCBI): domain Eukaryota; kingdom Metazoa; phylum Chordata; class Aves; order Passeriformes; family Vireonidae; genus Vireo; species Vireo altiloquus. The sequence continues at coordinate 991,834 of VZRF01005200.1, read as the reverse complement.
AAGTCTTTTTACTTTGTTACATACTTTAACACTTATGAAGGTGACTCCAGAGATCATTTTGAAAGATTTATGTTTTAAGTGACATGAGACATTTGTTTGCTTTTTTAAATTTAAGAGAGAAGTGAATGTTATATAGGTATGACTCTTGGGGATGGTGCTAAGCAGGGACAGGAGCTGGACTCAATGATCACTGTGGGTCTCTTCCGACTCAGCATATTTTGTGACTCTGTGATTCTACAATTTTTTTTTGTCAAATACACAGACACTACCTAAAGGAAATAATATTCTCACTCAAACTTGCATTATGTAGGTTGTACTATGTGTATTTTTGCCAAATTGCAATTATATCAAATTGCCATTAATGTTCAAACAGAGATTGAGATTGCTTTGCCTCGTACTTCTCTGCTTGGTCACAGTCGTGACCCTAGTTCAAAAAGCTGTTGAATGTACTCCAACTTTAATGATAAAGTTATGTCATATTGACTTGCTATATTTTACAGTATTTAAGCCAGTTTATTGATCACTGAAAACTTATATTTTTTTGTTTTGTTATTTTAATGAGCTCACATTTGGTCACACAGACCATTCTATCTGTCCTGTTTCAGTAGATAAGTCCCATCCACAATTGCTCTCATTCATAATGGCAGCTGTGCTGGGAATTCATAGTTTGTTTCTTGCCCTAGATTAATTTAAAAGTTTATTTTATACTACCACAAAAGCAAAAGTTCCATCAGCTTCTTAAAGTCAGTTAAAAATATCAGTGTAATAACTGCTAAGGAATTTCTTTCAGCTAGAAACTATATTCACATTAATTTGGAAGGTAGTTTGTGCAGCCTGTTTTCAAAGGTCTTCAGTGGAGACTCCAGGCTCTCCGTAAACAATCCACAACTTCAATGTCTTCATTGTGAGAAAATTTTTGCCAACAGTTCACCTGACTCTCCTTTGTTTCAATGTAGTGCTGTCACCTTCTGTCATCTGGCTGTAGTCTTGAAATACAAACTCTTCCCTACCTCTTCCCAGAAGGCTTTTAACATTTAAAGTCTTTGGTTTTTATGTGGACTCATTTTCTTTTCCAGATGAAATCACCAAGTTCAGATTTCCTTGTAGGCGACATTTCCCAAATTTCTGATCATTCCCATTCCTCTCCTTTGGACACTTTTGAAGGCAGCTCTATCTCTTTTGGAAAGTGATTTTGTAATGCCAGTGTACAGCTGAGCAGCATGATCACTGTCTTATCTTACAAGAAAGCTTCTGTCTGCTCATCTCCCAACAGCTCAGCCCTCTCGTACCCAGATATAATTCTGATTTTCATTCCCACAATTCTAGGGGGGAGGAGAGAGAGAGATTTTCCCTCATTCAAAATCAGGCTTCAGTCTTGTGTTGCTCCTCTTACCTAGTGGAACCTTCAAAGCTCTTCAGGAGCTGCTTAAGAGGGAAAGAGGGTCCTGGATGCTACCCTTTGGAGGAGAATGGAAACCAAGATTTTCTGTGTACATGAGACATATTTGACCCCATGCAATTTTCCTCTTTCTCTATTTCCAAAATGAAAATTCCCTAAAAAAATATGTTTCATTTTATCTTTTTTCTGGTTTTTTTTTTCTCATGTATTGCATTAATAATTTAAGTGAATGTGATGTGAAAAAAACACTTTGAACAAAAAAAGCCCAGAAAAACACAATCTTGACTTTTCTTAAACCATTATTTTTAAAGTGGCTTTAAACCATTATTTCTTTAAAGTGGCTTGTATGGTTAAGCATTAAAATAAATTTTTTTTTTCATCCTCAGGTCAGTAAATATTTTTTGAAAAACCCTCACCTAATTTTTGAGTGGTTGTTCTCCTTCTTGACTTGAAATAATTGAGCAAAATAACTCATAGGAAATTCTAATATAATTTTTCCACCTATGTAAAGTCATTCCGATTTTACATCAGGATAGATGGTTGGTTTTGTTTACAGCTGAATATTTTGAATATTTTCAAAAAAATTGCATGGATTTAATCAGAGAAAATGTAGACCTAGGTGCCTTACTTCCTTTAAAGTCAACAGAAAACTCCCTTGAGCTTCTCTTGGGAAGGGCTGAGCCTTTAATCAGTGCTTGTTTAATAATAAAGTCCCTGAGATAGGATGGTAGATAGGTTTCTTTGAGCCACATTTGTAGCAATATTAAGTATGGGCTTTTTTCTGATATACCCTGGTTTCTTAGACTGCTTAAGCAGGTACTGATGACTTTGTCACAGTGACCTCCTCCTGACCATCTGGTTTTTCTTTCTGTTTCTATTTCATGAAGGTAGATAAATATTTTGCAGCAGAAATGTGAATATATATATATATATATTTTAAATGAGTGGTTCATCATTACTCCTCTGTTTTCTTACTCCATTAAATTCCATCCCACATGATCATTTCTGAACAAATATTTGCTGTCAATATTTGTTGAAAAAGTCTAACTCAACCAAGTAAATAAAGCATTAGAAAACATAATTTTATTTCTTCACTCAGCTAAATCCATTAAGACTTTAACACAAGTAGAAACTAAAGACAAAGGGAATTTCTTAAAATATGAAGGCCTGTAGCACATTTGCATTTTGAAATTAATTGCTGACCTAATTATTTGTCAGTAGTAGGATAAGTTAATCAAATATAACTTACAGTAAAGCTTCTAAACACCCACAGGATTTTCTCCCCCAGAGTAAATTGTCATAGTGGTCCAGTTTGACAATCCATTCTCACTCTCATCTTGTGACCAAAGGAAGACTATCTGTGAAATGGTACCATATGGAGACACAAGAGAGAATGAAATACTTAGATCTCCTGTACAAAGGCGTGATAAGCTAACAGTCACCAGAGGAAGTCAGGAATGACGAAGCTTTGAAAACAGAAATACTCTGCCTTTCAAATCCATTTAGATTTATTTTTATACTCTCTCCAATTTGGACTAAAACACTCTGATATTAAATATGCATATAAAATAGAAATGAAACGTATTGCACTATGTTTCATTTCTAGTATATCTGTGGATCTGCATTTCATGCTTAGCATTAGTTTGATGGAAAGGCCGGTATTTATAGACAAGACTAGGACCTTTCCCTCTTCATCTTTTGGAAACTGACTGCGTTATCCCCAAATAATATGTCGCAACCAACCACTTCATGACCTGAGGCTAAGAATGCACAATTTTATTTTGAAACGCACTCGGAAACAAAATCTGATGAAACGATCAGGTAATGTGACCAATGCATTATTTTCAAAAGGCATACCTAGGTGTTTGAGCTAGAAATACCTCATCAGTAGTAATATGAACTACTTCATCGCTTCTGTTATTACAGTACTGCTTCTCTCCTGTCATCTGCTGGCAATGGCAACCCACAGTAAAAGATGTTTTTCTGATCATTTTGCACTCATTAAATACAGCTGTCACAATAGCGGATGCGAGACTGCATACAAAACTTTTATGCCACGTCAAAATAAAGCAGAAACATTTTAAAAAGATCTGAAACCTTTGAAGCCTTTTCTTGAGAAATATTGAAATATTGTTTTTTGTTGTTGTTGTTTGCGACAATTGAAAATGTTCCACAGCTACATGCATTAAAACTCACTGCAGAACAAAACATCATCCATCAAAATTAAGGAAAAAGGAAAAAAAATGGAGAAAAAATAAAACCAAACCAAATCTCTCTGAAGCACAAAGTGTTTGGTTTCTGAGAGTCTGAAGTTCTGGTTCATCACCTGATTTCTGGGGCTGAACATTCACTGAGTTTCAAAATCTCTAGGGAGGTGACATTTATTTCTGGACTATGGATGAAATCTGCCCCATAAAGCTTCCAGCTGAGTGAAAACATCTTCCCAAAGTTCCACATTCTGAGAAACAGCTCCCTTTCAGGTTAAGCAGCAGTAAATCCCGTAGCTGTTTGACATTATTGCCGTAAGAAAAAATATTTAGAAGGTCGTACTGAATGACCCCAAAGCCATTCAGTGACTGGTGTGAACAGAGAATCCTTTATAAGTAGCATGAGTTAATATTCTTGTTTGTATGCAAGTGTGTTCTGAAATAATGTAGCATCCAAGGCAACCTATTGAAGACTAGGGTCACCCCATAAGAGCTGCAGGAAAGCAGTAATTTGCACCTGTGTTGCATCTTCCAATTTCAGAATTGCATGATCATAAAAGAAAAAGTAATTTTGAAGCATCTCCTTGAATTGATGGCTACTGAGAAGCAGGTCACTTGAGAAGATACAAGTTTTCAAAGGTATGGAATTTTCAAATGACACCCAATTATGGGTAAAATAGCTACTCACATGAACAAACTCAAGATATTCATGGTGTCTGATCTTAAACTTTAATCAAGAGACTTCTTCAAAGACTGGATGATACAGGTATAAGTCAATGACTTTTATTACTTGCAGATACTCATTTACCAAATATGGCATGAGATCCATTTCTTTGTAGTAAGTCTGCTTTTTCTTGTAAATCTTCTGCCTTCCTGAGTGTATGGGCTTGGGCCAATTAGGTGATTTACTTGTTGTGGGCTTTCTGTTCCCTTCTAATATTTAAAATGAAATTTTTGCCTGTGCAACCAATGAAGAGTAAAAATGTGCAAGTGCCTGTGCATGTACAGATGTGTATGTCTAAAGGCACCTTTAACACCCACCTGAACAGCGCTTCCCACTCACAGTCCTGTCTGCAGTAGAATGCACAGAAAGGAGGCCCTCGAAAGCCGTGGCTGGGCTGGAACAGCTCCAGGCTCTCTCATTCCCCCTGAAAAGTGCAAGCACATGATGGCCAAAGGGAGGCAACTTCCAGCATTTGTGTGGTTGGCACCCATGCAGTGCAAGCTGCTTTCATTATGGGGAGTTAAGTGTGTCTCCATGAGATATGGTGACACTTAAACTGTTGTGTGGAGATACTTTCAGCTCCCCCTTCCTCTCTCCCCCCTCCTCTCCTCCGTCTCTCTCTGACTTGCTTCTTCCTGATACTTCTCTTCCAGGATACCTCGTATATTGTCCTTTACCTTTGTTGATGGCATCTTTCCTGAGGTGAAAGAAAGAAAACTGTGTCCCTGGCCTGGGAAAAGCAGAAAGACAGAGCAAATCTTACTGCCAGAGTATATTCTCCTAGAGAAGCAGTTTTTGTTAAAGCATCATGAAGGCATGACAGAATTTGTGGGTGAGAATACCAACATTGGGAAGAGCATTGCTGAGCTCTTGTTTGTCGTTACTGCCTACTATAAACATTCCTGGCTCATCCAGTCCCAAGATCAATTCATCTGATGCCCTAGACAGAGTCCACTTCCCAGATTGCAGAAAACGTTTTCAGACACTAGCATTAGATAAATAAATCCATAAATCTGAATCTCAGGGCAATAATCCCAGCTACGGCTGTAGGGTCAAGTCACTTTGGGACTTTGAGTGAATGGGGATAAATCACAGTGGACTGACCACTTCAGAAAGGAAACACTTCGGAAGGAAGTCCGAAGAAATCTCAGCCTGTAGGTTGTGAATGAGTATGAACAGAAATTAAGGTAAAGATGGAGAATTTGGCATGCAGTGCAGGGAATAAAGGAGTGAGACAATTCAAGTAAAGGGCACAAGTAGTGAAAGGGAGACAGAAGAACAGAGGAAAAGCAGAAATATGAAAAGAAAGAGAGGGAAAATGCACCAGAGGGAAGAACAGTACATGAAGTGGGAAAAACTTTACGGGGAAAGTTGAGACAAAGGGAGGATAAAACCACATAAAACACCCGCAAGCAACATACTGTGTGCAGCTACACCTTTTCACCAGCCCAGAGCTCGCTTTCTCTCGCAACATCAGAGTTGTCCTGCTGGCCTTGGGCCAGCCGAGATACCCCACTGATGCCCTGGCTGCTCCTGGTCCACCATGCTGGGACCCATATTCGTCACTATTGCTATCCAATACCAAGTCAATACACTCGAGTTCCTGGCAAACTCCTGTCTTATAGATTTCAAAACTAATTTTCAGACTGGACTGTAATCTCAAAATCTGCCCGACAGGGCATGGTATAATCCTAGCTCTATTTTAAAGGTCAAGTCCTTTTTGCTTGGTTTTGACTCATTCAGACCTTCCAGTGATTTCAAAAGCCACTGACTTAGATAAGGGTGGGCAGAACTGGGGCCACAGTCAGATTTCCAGTATAAAAAGTGACTTCATTTTCAGATGGCTTGACTGTACCTGCCGTAAGGTTTCACTGTTCTATCTCACTGAAATACATGGAAGGTTCTGTACATCAAATACATAAAAGATTTGACTTCTAATTCCTACCATGTATTTTGGTAAGAGGAATTAAATGTCAAAACACAAAAGCAATTATACACTTAATGGTAAAAAACATGTAATCAAGTCATTTTTTTTATTTTCAAATTGCAGGGATTAAAATGAAAGGGCAAGAGGGTCTTACTTTGACATTATAGGAGATGGAAAGGCACATTTGTATCCTTTTGTACCTTTTACAAAATGAATATGCCTGTAATCAGACCCATTCATTTTGCAAAGGAGATTGTGCTTTAGATCTGTGACATATTTGAGAGGGTGTTGAGAAAGTATCTAAGTAAAATGTGCCATAGGAAATCAGCTCTGGGGAAATGCAGTTATTCTTCATGATGATATATAACTAGTTTGGCATAACATGGGGTGAAACAAAGCCTGCTGGTATGGGCAAGTCATCGCTGCATATATAACCAATCATTGCTACAGCAAGGTAGGCAAAATTTCCTAACTTGGGAAGTATCCAAGCTTCAAATTGCTGGAGGCTGGGACAGTGATCTGGGACACCCTGCTACGAGATTACCAGCTTCTCCTCTTCAGTAGGCAGCTGCCAGTGACCACTGTTGGAGTTTAGGACACAGGTCTCTTTTTCAGCTCTGCCTTTGTCAGGTTAATTTTTACGTCCTGTTCCTCTGTGTACCTAGCAAACTTAAAAGGGAAAGAAAGTAAAGTCCTGCTGGTGCCTCTGTTTCTGTGATATTTGACACTAGTGGCCAATTGCTGGTGTATCTTTACAATCCCTACCCCAGTGCACCACTGCTCCCATTGCTAGGCTGGTAGGCACCTCTGCAGTGGTGAGCTGGTCCTCCAGGCTGGGCACATGGACAGGGTGCTTCACAGCTCTCTCTAGCCCGAGTAGGTGCCTCTCCTTCCCAGAGGCTGGGGATGACTGATGCACTTTTACAGCCAAATCTGTCACTTCTCTGTTGCAAGACCCTCTGTAGCTGAGACAGGATAGAGGTACAGAAATGGACTTCTGTGAGTTTAGTGACAGCAGAGTGCTAAAATGTCTCTTTTTCACCTCTACAGCAGTTTATGAGGGAATAGAAGTCCTACTAGTGATGAATATTGCTACATTACTGAGATAATGTATAGCAGTTGTTTATACTCAGCATCAATCTTTGTGAATCATTAAACCAAATTCCTTTCTAACACTGCAAAATCTACGAACACATCCCATCAAAAACATAACAGACGTAAAGTGTAGAATCATTCCTCTGTCCCACAGACTTGTTCCAAATTGTTCCAAATTCTCAGGTCTGATTCCTGCTTGTGATGATAGTGCATTTGTGAAGCTGTGCAAAACCACTAAAAATTAATATGAATGTGCCTGTCATGTAGGTAAAGATATACAGCTAAGTGGCTCTGGCATGAGATAGATGAAAATTCCAAAAGGACAAATTTGAAAACACAACTTAAAATGCCCCAGAAATGAAATTCAAGCTGAATTACCAATCAGAACACTGTTTTGTCATTCTAAATGGGAAATATTTCTTTGGAGTGTGGTGATTCCCTGTATACATAGATAGTTGGCACTCTTCTCAAAGCTTATCCAGGTAGCCAAGTTACAGGAAAGATTTCCCTTCAATGGATTTACACCAGCAATCTGTCCCAGACAAAATGTAGGGTTTTTACTATGGAGCTGGGCCAATTATTTTAATATAGCTCTAATTCTCAACTTCTAAAATTAATTTTGGCACCCATTTTTTTTGTGTAGAAATACTTACGTGTTTTCTTGATGACTCTTTATAAAGGTATCATAAAGATTACAAACTTGATCCCAACAAAATACAGGTAAAAAATAATTTGAGAAAATATAGAAATACTACCAGTTCACCTGGAGATCTACTGCTTCTGTAGGCTGTTTCATGCATGCAGAGGTCTTAAAAAACACAAAAAGATTTTAAGAGAATACTTGTATGTATATTTAATGTCTTAGAAATCGTAGAATATCTATTTTGTGTGCCAAAGCACTATTATGTATCTATATTTAGCTTTCACTTTCAGTGGGTGTTATCTGCTAATGCATATTTTGGAGAGTTTGAAAATCTAATGTTAAACTGTGGTATTTTTCACTTTCTGTAAAGAGTGGGCTTTTGAGAATAAAATAGGAAAAAAACCCTCCAACCTGCTAAATGGTACTTACTAAGAAATAGGTTTCTCTTTTCCAGGGAGGAGGAGGCATCGAACTTTTAAATCCTACTTGCAGGCTTGCAATTGTAAAGAGGGGAAAAAAAGGATCAAAAAAATACCATTTTTTACAAAAGTTAATTTCTCTCAAATTTGTAGAACTGAGTTCTATCATGTTATGTTTCCTCACAGAGAGAATGCAATGACTGGCATAGGAAGTCTCTGAAAACAAATTTTTTGATGGACATTTTCTGTCACCCTTTGCCATCACAGCATACATTTTCCTGTCACATAATATACGGTAATTATATGGATTTTCCTCTTTCCAAATCAGAGGAATGCTTCCTTACTTGAACGGAGGGGCCACAGACTACTAGCCAACCTAAAAATCCTGTTAGCATTACATCTCAGCATAAATAAAGAATTTGGATCAGTGCCTTGTTAGATCACCGCTATTTCTAGCTCACTGAGTAAAAAGAGCATTTTTTGCAGCCTAGTTTGATAAGTAAAAGGTGTCTTTCTCACCTGCGTGCACTCTGAATTGTCACTCTCATTCTTTGTTCCTTTGCATGCGGCTGTTGTCAGCTCCCGAGTCACAGAACCACTTGCAGGAACGGCTCGAGAGAGTTTTGGAAGAAAGGAAAGGGAAAAAAGGAGCCGCATTTTTATTTAACAGGAGAAGGAGAACATAAAGAAAAGAAAGGTGTTCTCAAGAACGTAGCCTGCAGCCTTGTCAGGTAGCATTCCTTTAGATGGTTTTTTTCTCACCCTTTTCCCACCCCAAGATCTCTCTTCATCATTTTTTTAAACATCTCTTCTGGGACAGAGACATGAAAGTGAATTGTGGGTCAAAGGCAAGAATTAGGGGTTGCCAGGTCTGCTTTCTGACGGCTTTACCTTATCTTTGTGTCCAAGCTTTTGCCAGTTAGCAGGTACTGTGGGTTATCCATTCCAGTCACATCATTTGCTGCTTGATGACAAGCATCACACCTTCATCCATCACATTTACATTTCAAACTGCCACACTGCTCTATTGATTAATTATTTAGCAGGTCTTGGCCACTTGTGAGTGTTTCTGTGCTCACGTTTCATGGGGAAGGTCCATTCTTTTTATTTATGTGCAGTTTTGTAAAGCTAAAAAAAAAAGATAAAGCCTTTATCATACACATATCCTCCTAACCCATGTGTGTGCCTGTATCTAGGCACATGTGTGTGAATATTTACCTGTGTGTGTGTGTGTGCATACGCCAGTACAATTAGGTGCACACAGGGAGCAGAAGCAGGTAATCTGATCAATAAGCACATGCTCACACTGATAATAGATTTCTGAGTTTTCTGAGCACTGAACAGCAGATCAATGAGACCTTGCAGGTGTGCTGGAGCCGGGAATTGCATCAGCTACATCATGCTCCCTACAGACCAGCAGGGAACACAGACATCGTCCTCTGGGCTTTGTCACTTTGAGCAAAAACAGGTGGAGCGTTTTTGCAGGTGCCTGCTAATGGTTGTGTTTCATCCACATCAGAGTCAGGAAAGGGCAGCCTCTGAACAAGACAGGAGATCCAATTCAACCTAGGGCTCAACTTGCCCCAGAAAACCACTCCATCTGTCTTTTCCTCACTTCTCCTTTGGTGAAATGCAGAATGAGGACCTAATCCTATAGTCCTTTTGCTTTCTTGATTTTATTTTCAGATAAAGATCCACTCTAAGAATAAAATCTATCTGCTCTTTCTGAAAATACAGGTTAGCTCACAAATCTGTGTTTGGAAGACTGATGTTTGGCCTTTCTTCTGATCCCTGGGGCATTCATGGGCACTGTGCTTTAGCTGAATGCTTTTCTGACCCACCACCCCCCCTCACCCAGCAGTTCCCATGAGAGCTATCTGTAACCCTTTGGTGTACCAGGAGGTACACTCCAGACTACCCTACCTATTCATAACTGCTTGTCCAAAGATTCATGTCTCTGGAAGGAACAGCTGCAAGAAGAAAGCAAGATGAAGTATTTCATGACAGGAAGAGAAGTGTTTTCAATAAAGGCTTTGGAAAAGTCTGACGTTCATGATATCCCACACTTATGTTGGAACAGAAAATGAGGTAATCTTGAAGTCTAGAATAAATTTAGTATTTGGATCTGTTTTAATATTTTCTACTGTTTTCATTTTTTACAAGTTTATTATGGATATAAACCAACAAATATGAACAGAGTGATTCCTTTTCCTGTTATTAATTTTCAATTAATTTTTTTTACTTATGAAAAGCTTATTAAAATCAAAAAGAGTATGAATATTACCTTAATAGACTCTGAATGAGACCCTTGAAGAGCAAGGGCTACATGGCTTTTATTTCTCCATCTCTTGCATTTCTGCCTTCATCCTTCAAATTGTAAAAGTAAATGTAATATCACTGACTTTTTTCCATGGATGGGATTTGTGACAGTATTCAGCTCATAATGTGAATGCTGTTAGGCTAGGGTTGGTCAACATTTTTCTGTCAAAATTACTTGGTTTATTGTAAAGTACATTGGGAACTTGAATAAGGTGAATGAGTATCCTATTTATATTTACAGTAAAATAGTACACCACTCAGACAATACAACAGAACCATCTTCTTGGTCTATTAGTGTTGCTGAATATCTATTTAGCACACAGATATAACACAGAGAATAACTGACTCTGTCCTTTCTATTGAAAGTATTAAAATAAAAAAATAGAGTTAGCCTTAGTCCTGACGTGTAGTGGAGGATTTGGTTGTTTGGTCAAATATAATTCCCATCTCTGACTGCAGTTAAAGGAAATATTGAATGTTTAATTTTTTGTCATTACTTTGCCTCTATGTTTGCTTCTCTTCCTGCCTCATTCAGTGCCTTTCTGTCTCTATTCTTACAGAAACTTCTGTGAAGTGCAAATTAATCTACTCATACTTTTTCAGCTCTTTCCAGAACTCCTCCACCTCTAGCATTTAAAGTAAGCACTTGATGCTGACAATCCAGACATCCCCCATACCTTCTGCAAGGTAGCAGTCTTGTACAGCACCAAAACCAGCAAAACTAGTGCCTGACAATGAAGACCACTGAATCCCTGCTATGAATCTCACATTTTTCTTGCTCTAGTATATAAGGGAAGAAGGGAATGTAGCATGTATATCCATGGAGGGAAACACAGAAATGGATGGTCTTATCTGTGAGAAGTCCTGAGCTCCCAATTTCCAGTGTATTATGAATATTGAGGGAAAAAACTTTTAATTTCTACCTGTTATCCCAAGTGATTTACACTGATATAACTTCTGCATGAAATGTCATTGTAGCAGTATTAAGATATAATCATAATTAAAACTTCAAGTAATTTGAAAATCAACACTTTCATGGTTAAACAAAGGTGATGATATCTATTACCTCTACAGTAAACAAAGTGTCTTAAAATGTAAAGTGCAATAATGGACAGAATGTGAAATTTTAACTTATACAGCAGAGAAGTTTCTCTTACATGAGTAACTCCAACAGGAAAATAACAATATTGTGGCATCACTTGATAAGATCAAAGACATTATTATCTAGACCTCTCTGTAGTACTATTCCACTGTAAAGATCCAAAATTAAAAGAAGACAAATGAAGTTCTTCCTCTGATATAACGGCAATGTACTGATGTGCCTTTTAATTTTCTCCCCTTTATTCTTTGAAATAAGCCTTCTCTGTAGAAAAAGTCTCTCTTACATACCTGTTCACTCATCGATCCTAAAACTGATGCAGTGACGATATGACAGCAAAGCTCTTCACAGGTTTTCTTTTTTTGCTTGCTTCATCTCTTTACATCCACAGTTAACAGGTTTGCTCTGTATAAAAAAATAAACACAGTAATTGCTTTGCCATAGGTGTGTTTCATTTGTATTGTCACAAATAAAAAGGAAAAATAGCACTTAATCTTTTTTTTGCTTAATGAGATCAGGAAATTATTTTCATAATTGAAAACAAAGAGATTTTTAAATAAGAGTCCTATATTAGAAAGTGAGAACAATATGAAATAGTGAGTTTCCAGTGAACTCTTCTCTAAAATGCCAAACATGATAACAAACAAAACCTATTAGGTTATGAATGGACTTCCTATAGATTAGAAATACATAAACACAAAATTCTGAATATTTTACAGGATTACACAGCCTCTAATTCTTATTTATAAAATTTCTAACTGCATAAATACTAGCCAGCATATCTTGCTATTGTCACTTATGAGAAAGGTCCCTCTTAATTATACGAGAGACACAAAAATCCAGCTAGAGGAAAAGGTGGTTCTTCATATCATGTATGAATACAGCATTACTTTACCATTTTGAGGAGTAAGTATTCAGCTCTTGCTGAGAAGGTGGCCAATTGCATCCTCAAAGTTATCTGGTTTCCGCTTGGTGACTAGAGTTCATTAAAGATGAACATCCACATCTTATTGTCAATCCTTTTCTGCAAAAGAATTATTGTTAATCAATTTTGATATAAAGGTCAGAGAAGAAGAATGCTATGTCTTCTGCCCAAGCCTGGTCATTCAGTCAACAGAGAGAGCCAGTACAGTATTTTCCAGAGGAATTAAAAAGACAGACAAATAAACAACCAACCAAACCATGAAATGGCAAGTCATAGATCAAGCTAATAGTGCAGTGCTGCTGTCCATGGAGAACAGCATTCTTGCCTGACTTCCCAGCACATGGAGAGTTTGCTCTTACTTTATTAGCCAAGCAGGACTCACTTCTGCCTTCCCAGTACACCCAGAACTCCCAGACATACAGTGATGTTTCCATCTGTTCTGCTAATAGCATCAACAACTATCCTTTTCAGTCAAGGAACCCTATTTATCAGATGATCATCTGCAGCAGAAAATCCCATAGGTTGACCACATGCAACACAACTAATTTCTTTTTATTTCCTCTAAATTTATTATCTCATACTATTTAACTACACTGACTTCCCTCTTGCTCATAAGTAGTGTGACAGGAAAAAAAGGAGGTCATGACTCATGGTTTAATTAATCACTCCTAATTAATCACACCTTCAGGAGCCTCAAGTAGGTACAACATTGAGAAACAGACTTCCTTGCTGTGCCTTTTACATGTAACATTGATCCAGAGAAAAGGGAGAGTAGTCCTGTTCCTCAGGGGTGTAACGCTCAGACATTACTTTGCTGGAGAATTACTGCAGGATTGAACAGAGAAACATCTTTGGGAAGCAACCACCTGACACGACTACACATTTCTAGTGCATTTTTGCCTTTTCTATAGAAATGATTGAAAAACATGCAGAAGCCATTGACCCATAGGTGCACAAAACCAGCTGTTTGCACCCAGTCTATCTTAATATTAATTTGGCTGAAATGGATAAACAGAAACATAAAGTAGCTTGTGGGATGAGCTCGTCATAGGTAACTGCTCTGTACCTGCACAGCAGGAAAAAAAATTATTGTGTTTCTTGTTTTCTCCAGACTAATAAATCTTAAATTGTTTCCAAAATTATGGCATGCCTCCACAGAGACGGAACACCCTGATTCAGAGCATTGTGTCTAAGGGGGTCTCTGCAAGGTGGCAGTGACAAGTCTAACTGCTCTGTATTGGGAGACAGACCTGGGGTATCCTCATACGTGAAATGGCCTAAGCCATTATTAGGCTGGTAGGTAAAATATTAGTTTCCAGCATCACTGCTGTGACTGTGATAATGCTGCAAAAGACATGAACGGTGTTATTGATTTATTTGAATCAAATATTGTTAGCATCAGCCAGAGGAGAGGACCCCAGGTCCCAAACTGGCTACGGGCCACTTTGTTGAAAAGGGCTATGATTACAGACAAATGCTGGAGCTGGAGCACGGATCCTGTGTTCGATACTTTCCATGTCCATTCCTCTTGCTTCCCCCTCTGAAATTTCCACCTTTCCCTCCAGAGAATGCAAAAGACAACAAACACCATGGACGAAAACACAGTCACTTCTGCAAAATGGTGCTTAAAACAACGTGCAGTGCCATACCTAGACCTGCAGGGAGCTGGCCATTAGGCTCTCTTTCAGTAACCCTCTTTGGATTACTGTGGTTAGCACTGTGGTTAGAAGAGGTGCTAGGTGCACAGATGCAAGTTCCACTTCCCTCTGGTTTACCTCTCTCTGGAAAACAGTAAGTCTTGGAAGGAGGAAAGTACTCTAGACTCTACTGACTTTAGATGTCATTGCTTCGACTTCTGGAGGAGGGAGACACCCTGAAGTCCAGTATTCTGGCGGCATGTGGGACCTTTTCCTCCTCAGCTGGAGCTGTGACTGAGTGTGAACTGAATTCCACACTCAGTGCAGCAATCCAATAAGACATTGGATTGCCTTGATGTTCGGTGGTTATCTTGATTTGGTAGTGCAGTGGAAAACGTTTTGTACTTAACTTCACATGGCACAGTGATGTGAAAAGTCCTGTAGGTGTGGTAGCAGCTGCATACAGCTTTTAGGTTAAGGATTAGCTGCCTTTAAAAGGCAGTCTAGCCCTCACTAGACTGAGAACTGATTGCAATACCTTCTTGTCTCTTCTTTACCTCAATCAATAATTTTTAGGGTTCAAAATAATCAGAGTGCAGTAATTCCTCCACAGGAACAGTCATGCAATGATGAATTACATATTCCAGTCTGCATAAGTGTGAAAGAATAAAGGCAATTTTTGAACAAAAACTGCTATACTGAGGCAAAATTTGTGTTTCTGCTGCTGACAGGTATGCGTCTTTACTGCCTTGCAAAATTTAATACTTAATGGGACTAAGCTTTGGTAACACAACAGATGTAAAAATCAGACAACCAGCCGAAAGCTCAGCTATATGTGTCCTGTGTGTGCCTTTAAATACTATTAAAATTGAATTTGACTAGACTTGCTCAAATCAGACCTGTTATCAACAACACATTGTCTCGGGAGACCAACATTTGTCCAGTTAGGGCTTCCTTCATTAATCGTCCAGCATCAAGCAGGCCAAATCCAAATCTGTGGAGAAAAAGCAATTAGATATTTTAAGCAGTGATAAGAACACCACAAATAATCAATTTCTATGGCATTAACAGCTACCTGGCCCAGAAAAAGTCTATAAAAGCTAGAATTTATTGCAGAACACCAGACAGCTTACAGAGCATTGATTCTTAGTAGTATGCATAGATTGCTGGATTTAAAAAGAAATCCCTAATGGTTTTTACCTTTAATTTTTTTCCTTTTAAAGGGAAAACTGCAGTTCATAAGGCCAAACTGCAGCAAAAGAGATGTCTAAGGACTGTTAAACAGAATTTGTTTATCTTTCAGAGGAAGAGTACTGCCACACTGTTTGATGGCAATTATATGCAATCTGAAGCATAAAGTTCATAAAAGATGAGATGCTAAATACAGTCATAATATTCTATGGTTAGAAAAATACATTAATTTGGCTTATTTTTAAAACATCTATTGTACCTGAGATGCCAACAGGCTAGAAATCATTTTTGCATTTGTTCTGCTTGTGAATCTTTAGGCTTTAAAGCCTTCTGTCTCTCCCCAGCAATCTCCTACTGGAGCATTTTATTCTGCATTAATCTTTGTGATTTGTAACTATTTATAAAAGCAAAACAAAATGTAGTGCAAAACCCAGCAGGCAGGACATTATTGTCTGCAGTGGACAACAAAATTTTAAAACCTATTTAGTCTTAATATTCCCAAACCCCAGATTTTGTATGTAGATGTTATAATTGATCTTTAAATGTGAACCAAAGCATATCTGAACTCGGATTTCTAGATCAACAGGCTGCGAAGTCAAAAGGGACTTTGGCAGTCATCTTGTCTGACCCCCTGTAGACATGCACTAGAATCTTTCCCAAGAAGCTGGGTTGAACAATGTCTTTCAGAAAGATGTCTAATCTCATTTTAAAGACTCCAAGCTATGGTGAGTCCACCTCCTTCCTGGGTAAGCTCTTCCAGTGTTTAATTACCCTAACTGCTAGGAGACGGTGTCTTATTTCAAGGTTGAATTTGTCTAACAGCATTCAAATACTGAAAAAGCAGGGTGTTTGAGAGAGAGCAAATATAAGTGACGCGATACACTTTATACTAATCCTAAATCAAAAGATTATGGAAATATTGAAAACATGACAACTAAAGCTCTATTTTGGCAAACATTTATGCAAGGGGGTATCTCTCTGCATAGGAAATGGTTTTATTTCAATTCTGCAAGCTTACACACGTGTAAAGTTACGCCAGGGCTTCAAGTGCGATTCAAAAAGAGGCATCTGGAGTGACTTTTGCTGCAAAAAATATTAGGCATTAACTAATAAATACACGCTCCCTCTATTTCTGCCCCCTTCTAAGCAGCCTTTGTGGCTGCTTATAACTACTAGAAGAAAAAGTGAGAAAACTTCCCATTGCAGAAATGTGATTGCTGCCATAGGGGGATGACTGCTGAAATCCAAACACAACCCAAGAGGGGAGAGAAAAAAAAAAAGGAAGGGAAAAAAAAAAAGGAGAGTTGTCAAGATAATTAAAACTTTGCAACAATTCAGTAGTGGTGCTGATAAAAACAGCACTGCTGACTGAATGCAAATAAGATGGTAAAGGCCCTGTTTGGATTATGGTAATTACTCAGTCTGAAGTTAGCTTCAGCCACACACACATATGAGCACACACATACACACACAGCAGTGGAGTGGAACCTGACAACCATACTTGGCGTGCGATCATAAAATTCCCTGGCACGCTCTCAGGATGCCATGTGGAGCTATTTGTACAGTTAGGTACGGGACTCTGCGGCGCAGGAAATACCAGCGGAAGCACGGCTGACCCGCCTGGCCTTCAGCGAGAGCCTGCCCCCCCCGCTTATCGCTGGCCCGCGTTCAAAAGTGATCTCTGGAGAAGGCAAATCAATCGAACACATGTTTGGTCTAAAAATGTCATTTTGGAATATGTTAAGATATTTCCTTACATTAGACCATTTTGTTTGCCCCAAAGATTTGTCAAGTGCAATTGAATGCATACACATCACAACGCATGCCAGTGCCAGAACAAAATAATTTCAATGTGTCCTTTAGTACTCTGATAAAATGCAGGCAGTCGGTGTTGAAACGAGATGCCCTGTGAAAGTCTTGTGAGCACTGGCATTCTGCATTTCTTCCAGGAACTTGTTTCTTTAAAATTTGGGATCCATCCAAATGAGCAGATTTTGTGTAAGAATGAGGAAGAGGACCAGCTCAACCTCTCCTCTTGCCTTCTAGACGGAGGAGTTGAGGCAGGCTAATTTATGTGATGAAAAATCATTAAAGAAATTACAATTTCCATCTCTGATTCCTAAATAATAAAGCCTTTACGAGGACAATATCATTACAAATAACCCTATTAATCTGTTGATTCAGCTTTAGAGCCAATTCTGATATATGACAAAGAGGTGTTTCTTCAACAGTTTTCACAAGTTAATATTAAATAATATTGGCACACACATCATTTTTATTACTGAGTTCTTTGATTTGTTCACCCTGCACAGTCTCTGCAGCTGTGTGTTTTATGACCTACCCATCACAGGAGAAACTCCCATTAGCACCGGCACACAGCAGAGGAGATGTGAACTTTGCAATCAGCCTTGCTATCCTCACTCTGTTTTTGGTTAGTGCTGAAAAGGCTGTTTCGAGCAGATCAGAATAGTCACAGCCTGATCTCAAAGTGCACCCGTACTGTGAAGGGCAAGCTTCCCTGCCTGGCATGTTCAAAGTCTGCGGAGACTATATCAAATCCAGATTTATACATGACTGTGGATGTCAAGATGCAGTCCTCTGACCAACAGCCTCCTGAGGGAAGGCACCCACACCTCCCCCTTCTCTCCCCTTCCCTCCACCTTCACCCCCACACCCTTTTTCTCTCTTTGCATCGACCCGGTGTGGTTGCTAAAACACACACAAAGTGCATCAGCCTTGAAAGGCTGCAACATGCTTGGGTTGCTGTACTTCAGCTGAGACACAAATTAGGTCTCTTTTTATTTGCTGTGGGGAACCTTTGCTGGTGTGTTTTCTCTCCTTCTCCAAAAAATGCTTCCTTAAAAGAGTACTTATCAGCTGATAGGCCAAAAATCAAAATTACATCAGGGAAATTATCTCAGGCAAGTTTGCACAATGTTTTCCCCAAGATTTTTATCATAATTAAAACAAAGAAATCTAAGAAGTGGGGGGGGGGGGGGGGGGGGAAGGAAAATTAAAAACTGCCAAGCTCTCAACTCTTACGAATCACCTGACAGTACTAATCCAAGACTTGATGTTGTACAACAGAGAAAAAGGATTGGTTGCAAATTCATAATTTCATCTTAGAAATCCATTTTGATGGGGTTATCATAGAAAGGGTGGTCAATACAATTTACACCTATGACCTTAACATCATCCTTTACATTCTCCTGCATTTTATGCATAATTTATCACCTGTGGTTGCCTCTGACAAGATGTAAAAGTTGGGCTATGATCCTAAAACAATCAAGAATTTTAAACATTTCAGAAATGGCATAAGATTACTTTGCCATAAAATAAGAACATTTGTGAAAGATATAATATTGTAGTATAAAGGGAAAAAAAATCTGTAAAACATTGCTAGATGTTAAAGGAAATCTGATGAAAATGCACATTTATTAGTTCATATTAGACAAAAAGCACTTTATAACTATATAGTGTTGCTATTGCGATAAATGCAGTATTTGTACCAAAATGTGCTGTTCTTCTCACTACTGAGAGATAAGGGATTATGTGTCTTAAAATTGAGGAATAATGATAAGACTTAAAAGACAAATTGAGGACCCACAAGATCTTGAATTTTTTTACTATATATACATTTCCAGAATGAATAATAAGTTTCTGGACCCTTTAGTGCTTTCTGTACTGTGTGGATTTTTTACTTTTTTTTTATTAGTGTGGACAAATAAATTTTATTTGATAGCTTGTTGTATTTAAAGACAGTGTAAAACTCTCATTGCAAACAGTTGTTTACAGTGCGCTTTTCAGCACAAAGCTGTTTTAAAGCTCAATTGTGCATTTTGCAGATAAAGTGGGAAAACTAACTGAAGGCTGTATTGTAAGCAGTGGTTGCCGTGGAAACGCCAGTTTCAAGAGCTGGTTCTCCATTACCACTTAATTTAGGCTTCCTAATTGCATTCCGCTAAATCGGTAGCGACAATATCTGCAGAGCAAAACTGCATGCCCAGTCTAGCGCAAACCTCTTTGAAACAGGCTTTTTGAAAGCCAGGAGCTATAAAAACTCAGCATGACGTGGAGCATATGAGAAACCTGTAGTTCAAATGTACTGCTGCTTGCTTTCTCATCCTTAGTAACTTCAGTGCGCTCCACACCAATCTATTAGTTCAGTCTACCTTAAAGATCATAAAGCTCTGCCATGTGGAAACTCATCTGTCCACCAACACATTGGTGCAAAATAGATTTAATTGTACTCCCAACCCAGTATCATGTCCATCTTATTTTACTACACACCAGCAGGTAGCCGGTGCAGAGCCTTACTTTCCTTGAACTGCCCTTGCTCCATAATACGAGGAGAACAATACTTTCTCAGTTTAAATCATTTGCCACTGTTCAGCTGTGCAGCAAGCCAGACCGCCCATATGTGACCTAAAGAGAGCCTTGTCAGAACCACTAGACATAAAAGCATTCCAATTATCGACCATACTGCTTTAATAGAGGAGGCAACTAATATGATAGTGTAAGTGATTCTGCCACTGAGAAGCTCTTCGTCACTGTCAGATTAACACTTGAGTTAAACTCTTGTAAATCAGTCACATTATGCCGTCGGTTGAGAAATAAACACAGACCTATTACTCTTAGAATTCCAGAGGGCTCTCCCAGCCATCCGAGTTGTGCAGGATGCCCTATTAATCTGAATTTTGTCATGTTTATTATTTTGCAATTACTAATGTGGGTAACGTTGGAAAGATTTAAGTTGTCTATGATTAGATTCTGAAATGGATGTACATGCCTAGCAAAATCTTCTGTGAGGGAAAAGGAGAGAGAGGAAGAGAGAGGAAAACAGGAGACAGGTTACTTGTCTGACTGAAAAAGACAGCAGACCACCAACTGAATTAAATCCTATAACTCTTAAAAAAGAAACAAATCAAAAAACCCCACAGACAATTTCAAAGTGAAATTTTCCAGTGTCTTCAAGCTGAAGATTTCCCACAAGCTCACAGCGAAATACACCTCCTAAACACTAAGGTCGTTGCATTTGAGCCTCTAATATGTACCAAATGAATGCCTAAGTTAAAAATAATGAGTAAACAACTGCTCTTAAGATGCTTTCTTCTCTCCACAACACGATTAAATGCTGGTAAAATACTTTTAAGTCATATATTATCAGCTCACCATCAGTTTTTCTATTTATCTGGATTTTTTTTCAAGTTTCTTACCTTTTTATCAAGTTTTTGTCTTCTGCTCTACCTCAGCTACTTTGAAACCGAAATGAAGACTCCTCTGCTTTTGATACTGGGATTTTAGATGTGAGAGAGTGAACAGATAAGGATTGCTAACACAAGTTGGGAATTATTTCCTGCGGCACAGTTCTACCTGTTCACTGGAGCCCTACCAGGTGGATTGCCAGGCTGGGAGAGAGAGAGATGAGGATGGAGACTAGAAGATTGGCTGTGGAGTTTCTTTGGTCCCAGATTGCTTCAGCCAGGTGGACTCTTCAAGATTTCTTGTCTTTCCCTCTTTAGATATTAGGAACTCTATCTGGAACCAATACAAATTCTCAAATAAAAAATATGTACAGATCTTTCTAAAGATGCTGATCTGAAATGTAATCTCAGTGTGTTCCAGGTCAGAAACAGCAGCCACAAGAGATTTTGGGCTAAATATCCTTTTCAGGCTACTATCTTTCTCCAGCAAAGTAGGGAAAAAACTTCCTGTCACTTCTCTATAAGTTTTGGCAAAGATCTTCTGGGAAGACAGGTAGAAAATGCTGGAAGTAAAAAGAGAGGAATGGAAGGAAATTGGTGCCACTGTTCCAAAACTCTGCAGAAAGTCTGCTTGTAAGATCATGTGTCTGGAAACCATATTAATTTTTATATTTCACTTTGCTCTTTAGAAGGCCCTTAAACAGGGACAATGGCAGAAACCAAGGGAACATTGGTAAAACTGTATTTTACCCTGAGAAAAATCAGAAAATACACTTTTCCACTCTATTTTTACAGTCCCTATGTAGAAAAGTGGGGCCTTGAAAAGGCTGTGGGGGAACTCAGAGGAGGAAACTCTTCACCCCTTGCCTTGAACGAAATGAATCATGGCAAAGCTTGATCAGAGACTTCTCTAGGCATCATGCACAGCAGATTAAACATTCTGTGGGTAGGTCTAGAGGAAGATTGTAGACATGCATTATTTTCTCTCAGCAGTCTTTAAAGTGGCAACTAATCCAATTTAAAAAAAAAAAAAAAAGGAATAATATTTAAAAGTTGCCTGTCAGAGACATATTACATTGGATAAAAATTCTGGTTTTCAGTTTAGGTAATTCATGTCCGAGAGAAAAACAAAGAAAAATTAAAAAGCTCTCAAGAGACAATGGGATCTATTCTGTCATCACATGCATGACTTAGTTACAAGCAGGCTCCTTGCCAGCTTCTGAGCTCAGCTACACACATGCAATTTTCTTTGACTTTAAGAGAGCATATATTTTTGTGTGCAGAATCTGGACTTTTTGTGTATAGGAGTTCCTATTATTTTTTAGCATTTGCAGGATCATGGCCTCATTGTTTTGAGCTTTGGGAAAACAAGGCTCTGTGTTCTATCCACTGGAGAGATCATGGCCCAGAAGAACCTGTAGTATGAGAAAAGTGGGGGCAATCCAACTATCGGTCCTCTACACAGTCATGCCCAATTACAAATAGGCATATGTAAATTTTAGTCACCTAGAAAATAATTGGCTTTCTTGAAATAGATGCTTTCAGATGCCTGACAAGTTCTCTGCATGTTCCTTTCCCTTCCATCCCTGCAGCCAGCACAACACTGCTTCCCATCCCACGTTTATTGAGCCCCATCCTTAGAGCTGGTTTACCCTGGGAGCACTCTCCATCTCGTTTCAAGCACCTACTTTTTAACAGGATCTACCCACCACTGCTGACAGATTATGTGGTCAGCTGCTCGTGTGGCTTCCTTTGACTTGGAGTACACGTTTTTCCGGGCAGAGCCAGTTCTTTTGGGGTATGGCTCTACACAGACATCTGGCTCACCTTTGCCTGGGGCTTGTAAAGGCCCTAGCAGAGGATGCAGAGTGGAGGAATTTGAAGGAGCAGAGGGCAGGTCTTACTGCTCTGTTTGGGGACCACACCTGGCTTCTGACTTGACAGTGGAAGAAGCAGGAGTACATTAGTAGGTGGGAATTGTGTAAATGAGCTCTTCCTCTGAATGCATTTCTGTACACAGCGCTACACTTTTTAGAGATCAGCATGGTGAAAGCAAGGAATCAGATGGACTTAAGGACCTACTCCTATGTGATGGAAGTGGAAGGGTAGGGATTTTAAATCCTCAGAAAAGAGCCAAGCCAGTGTGTTCAGTCTCTTCTGTGTGCCTATTTGAATGCCCACAAGTGCAGCTGGGGCTCTGCAGGTTTGGGAGGGAAGGGTTTCAGGGCAGGGAGCAGAGCCAGGGAACGACTGCTCTCTATCCCTCACCACCCCTGGCACCTTTCCTGGTGGAAGTCAGAGTGGGATTAACACACATGGAACTGGTTCTGTTCCAACTCCCCAAGAGGAAAACAACAGTTTTTCAGGCTATATGATTCTTGTTTGTAGCTACGTGACACATTATTTAATGGCTGTGAAATGCTGCATTGTTCTGATTTCGAAGATGCTCACATCTTTGGAGGACCGCTCTCATTTTTCTAAATGCTTTTTAAATGCAACATTTACAAACACCTTCATTTTCTTGTTGTTGCTGACTCGCTCATTGACATTTTAAGCTAAACAGCATATGGCTTATAACTTTGTACAAGCAATTGTATACAATTCATACATTTTCTGGAATTAAAAAGCCTTGGAAACAGATGAAATTTTCAAAACTACAGGTTTATTCTTAAAACTAGGAGATCTGTGAGGTCTATTCTTCATTTTTACAGATTTTTTGCAAGTGATCCAAAAGAGTTGCTCAGGGCATCACAATTTCCTGGCTGCAAAATAACAGAAAAAACACAGGTGGATATTTAGATGTTTAATTCCCACGTGCATTCAATGTTCTTTGTGGTCTCTAGATGGAAGGGTATTACTGGAATATAAGGTATTAATTACTGTTATCAGCATCTAAGACATCTCTTGCTGAAGATTTAAATCAGCTTCCCCTGGAAACATAGGAAATAGGATTTAAAAGGACCTCCTGCATCAAGTTCAAACCCCAGCTTTTGCTGTCAGCTGCATGTCACATAATTGGTTTCATGAAGTGCTCAAGTTTCACGCTGTAACCAGTGAAGTTTCTTGCTTCCCCTGCTCCTGTTGGAGAGCTGTTCCAGGATATCATTCCAGTGCTTCCTCCTAATTTCCTGTTGCAGTTTATTCATGGCCATTTTATAACCATTTTTTCTTACGTCAACATCATCCTTTAAATAGCTCTTCTCCCTCCTTGTATATTTATAGACAACAGTTATGTTTCCTTTCAGCCTTTGTTTTGTTTGTGTAAACAAGTGAAGCACTTTTAGTTTGTCGTATTAGATAGCCCTTCTTCCTCCTACCAGCACATTCCTGGTGCTTGTCCCAGTTTGAATTAATTCTGTTGCAAATGTGTGCAATAAAATTGGTGACACAAGTTGTTCACTGTCTGCCTGTTCTCTGTCAGAGCAATGTCATCCAATGAAAATTAGGAAAAAATCCCACCATTTCCATTCCCACTCTCCCTCATCAGTCTTTTTTTTTTTATATAGGCAAAACTTATCTAAGACTCATGGTCACCTTTTGTTAGCAAGGAGATGAATCCAAAATTTTTAAGTACCCATCTTCTTCTTTTAGCCAGCTGCTGAAGCAATGCTAAGCACCCAGTGTGCCTAAACCCACTGCTTCATTATTTGTCTTCTGAAGAGTACCATCTTGAGGCTACACGCCAGGATTTCACTGTGTCCCATCCCATTCCTTTTCTTCCCTTTCCTCTGCTTGCACTGCAAGATACTATTGGTATTTTTTCCTAGCTTTGTGTAAGCAGAAAATTTCACTTGCATATACTCCCTTTTCTGCAGTGTGGGTATTAATGAAAATAGGACCCTACAAAATAATTCATAAGAGCAGCCTGTGTGGCTCAACTACTGATCTCTGTCCATCCCAGTAGATCTGTTTTGAGTACAACCTGCAGTCACCACTTCTCCTGTCAGTTCCTCTCAGCTCTTCCTACTGATCTCCACTTTCTCGAGCTTAAATAATAACCCAACCTCCCCCCACCTCCGCAATGATGATAATAAGATTTACGGACACCAGAGGAGTGATATCCATTGTATTTCCTTTCTTTAGAAAAACCTCATTATTTATGGCATGATCCATTTTTGGAAAAGTCTGACATGTTTCAACACATCTCTTGTTTCCTTCAAAATTAATTTTAAAACCTGGCATGCAATGAGAGTGCATTATGAATCTGAATAAAAGCTGCAATGGTAGTGTACTTGGTACTATAATGGGTTAATTGCTGCAGTGCAAGAGGCTGATAGGGAGCCACAAGAAGGTGCATGCCTTAACGAGGAGCTGGTAAGGAGCCCTGGGGCATGGAATAGGGGCTAATATGAAGGAGAAAACAGTAGGATAGAAAGCTGAGTAACCCAAGTAAAGATACATTTGCTCTTGTTTGTGTTGCAATTACTGTCTTGCATTATCACTGACAAAACTTAGAAATACTAAAGTAACTCAATGAGACGGATGTGTGCATGGAGTATTTCTTTCCCAGACTAGGTTTTCTGTGTTTTAAGGTTTCACTGGCACTCTCTACTATGTTTTCTTAAAACAGCAATGAGCAACCTGTTAAACTGAAAACTGGAGCACTACTTTGATGGGTGGACATACTGTTCTTACAGTCAAGACTTTTGATTCCTGGGGAGGGACCCAGTTTCCGGCTCACATTCTTTTAAAGGAGCAATTTTTGAAAGACATCAAGTTCCCTTGGTCTAAGGACAGTCCAGAAAATATTGGAAAGGAGTAAGTTTAACACATGGATCAGAATAGCTCTGCTTTGAATGCGTACTATGCAATGACACTGATCCACTTAGTGATATTTTTCAGATTTTCAGGCAAAATTACCACCAGCTGCAATTTCAGATTGGTCATTAATACATAGAATATTAATTTTGCCTTAGTATTTTGGGTTAAATCAGTTCATTCTTTCTTGGAGGCTGGCTGGCAGAGGTAATGGAACCTTGAAAGACATGAGCATCAATTTCAAATACAAGTGTTCAAACCCCCGCAAATGTTTAACTTGATGTCCAGAATGGTCAGTAAACCTTACATTACCTCTCCCACTTTATCCATTAATTAAATACCTTTGAGTCATATTTATCCAATAATAAATAAATAATAAGGGGTTTTTTTTAAATTAAATAATTTTCCTTTTTACAGCTGGTGCCCAAGTAGTGAGTTTCATAATATGTACTTTCTCTAACTGTAACAGCACATGGTATCTAGTCTTCGCAAATTGCTAATTGCTGTACATTCCTTTCTAAGATTATTAATTGTAGTAATAAATCAATATAACTGTAAATGGAACTGAGATCAAAGTCAGACTTACTGCATATTGATAATTGTCTAGGTAAACACTGGAGGTAGCTCCCAAGTCAAATAATGAGATCCTCGAAAGCATGTTTCTATAAAAGAAAGGTAAATATATAGTCTTTAATAAAACCTCTGGAGAGCCCCGCAGAAACATTAAACAGAAACAAAGTAAAAGAGAGTTTACCTAAACATCATCTCTACCTTTTTCTTTACCATTATTTTATTCTCATTTTATTATAATAGATCTTTTCCCCCACTCCTTACATATTTCCTCTTGATCCTGCAACCTTCTGCATCCTCCTTGCTCTCTTTACAGTAGAAATTGCCATACAGGATCAGACAATAAGTCTCTGTGGTCTAATATTCAATCTCTCTGAAAGAGCCAGGGTATCAAGTCTCCTCCTTGTCTTTGACATAGACTGACCTAAAGCCTGAAGCTTGCCATTAGTATCCCTCTTACAAAATAGGTAACTACAAGTACTTTGTACTAACTGTATCTTACAGAGTACTTGGCCTCAGTGACACACAAGAACAATTACTTCCATGAGCTAATTATATACTGTGAGTGGAGAGGGGAAATATTTTCTTTTCATGAGTTTCCAAAGATCAGCTTTTACTTTCAGGCAGTATTTCCTTACCCTCGTATGATGATAGTATAGCAAGGATGAAAATTCGTAACTGACCCCTACTATTATTTTGGAAATACTTATCACGTCAGCTGTGATTTCGTTTCTTCCCTTTATTTCTGAAGTCTCCCATTCATTATTTGTTGCTCGCATTTTTATTGCTGTGTAGCCTCTGTGGTTTTGCCGTGTCTGAGCGCCAAGTCCTGCATAACAGCCAGCGCACCATCAGGTGCGGGAGCGAGAAGCAGTGCGCTCATCAAGGAGTTCTTGTGCTGGAAACATGGAAACACAGCACGCACACGTGTGGATGCGTGCCTCAAAGCGGGATGTCCTCCCGAAGAAGCAGCATCAGTTTTACACCACCTCTGGCGACATCCCCGGCGCAGACACACTGGCATGCAGCGCTGTTGCCTCCGTGTCCCGCGGTTCCAGCCGAGTGGCCTGCGGGCTGCAGGGAGTGACAGGGAGCTGGCAAAGCTGCAAGGTCGGTGGGGAATCTCTCCTAGGCAGAGGCAGGGTGCCGCACAAGCCCCAGGGACAGTGACCCCAGCGCCAGCCGGCCTCTTGCTCAGGAAAGCAGGTCCTCAGAAAGAGCAGGAAGAGAGCTGCCATGAGCTGACTGCAGGGGGAGGAAGAAGAAGGAGGAGCTTACTGCGTGGTTCATCAGCTGTGTGGAGAGGGTAGGAGATGGGAATCTGGTAGTAAATAGAATCTGGTGGGAGAGTTCACATGAGAGGAGGTGGAAATAAAAAAAAAGACTCTCTTTGGGAGGATGGTGGGGATGAAGGCGTGGAAGCTCAGAGAAGATGAAACATTCTCCCTCTTGTGTCGCTAATACAAAGAGTCCAGGCTGTCTCTTATCAGCACCTTGAAGACGCTACATACTAATGGAGTAGAAAGAAAGACAGGTTTAACTTTCCTCTAAGGTGATAGTAGATAAATTAATGCTTTTGCAGTGGTTTATGAATATCTGATCTCCCTGTTTTGATGGTACTTTCTCACCATATTAATCCCATACTGAACCAAATTCTGCCTTATCCTCCAGAAAGCAAAGAGCACTGGGTTACAAGCAATAGAGAATGGTCCAAATGCTGTAACCTCCATAACCATGAGCTACCTGTAAAAAAATTTAGGAAACTCTGAGTAAATAGTCTACATAAAATTGTGGTAGCAATCTCTGACTGTTACTGAATAGACAACCAGTTCCTAAATCAAAAATGATTTACAGAATCATTTACTGTAAAAAGGGTTACAACACAAATCTTATAAAATTATTCTTAAAATTTAATTTGGTTAGGACAGATCTGTCTATAAAATTATGAAACATTGATTAAATTGGTGCTAATCCACATTCTTGCTATGTTTTTGTTTATGTGTGTATGGACAATTATTTTGCCATAAAATTCTCTTCTATTGATTTTTCTTAAATTATTTTTTTACTATAACAATTATCTTTACTGCATAATAGGGTCTGGAAAAGGAATTGAACCCAATTAGTAATGACAATATTAAAATAAATGCCTGTATTATTAATTTGGGTTACTGTGGCATGTAGAAAATTTTCTGCAAATTAGCTCAAAAGAAAACTTATTTCTGTTCATGTGCAGTCATTATAGAATTGATACTACTGATCCAGAGCAGACGTCCAAGCGATTGAATAATCTGTTCTTCAAAACTAGTCTACCACAAGTTGATTTCTTCTTTTGTAGGCTCCTCTCATCTCTGTATGAGTGGTGAGACAAAAGACAATATATTTGGATATGCTGTTAGGGGTAATGTTCAAACAAGAAAATAATGTGTATATATTGCTTTAAATCCCCTCCTATCAAAATACTGCTGAGACCTCTAATTCTCATGACGATGCCTTTGGGAGCTGTAGGTATCTTGAAAACAGTGCTGCACGTCACAGTAAGTGTGTAACAGCATGTGACTCAAAGCACTGTGCTGTGAGAAATAATTCACGTAGTTGATAATTTCCATTTCCATTTAACAAACAATCTGTTACCCAGATACAATTGTTGCTGTGAAGATTCCGCAAGCTTAAATTTGGAATGATACACAAATTTTAGACATGTATTTCAAACAACAACTAAAAGTACTCCCTGGAATATGGAGACATAAATCTATCTGCATGGAAATCAGGCGAAAGATGGAATTAGTCTTAACTGGCTGTGTATTTAAACAAAACAAAAATTGTAAAACTTTATACAGATGTAAACACTCTTACCCAGGATGTAGGCAACTAATCAAGTTCCTTGTGATGAAAATTTTGTTTTTATTATCATTATTGTCTATTATTTGTTTTGTGAGATGCCTTCAGGCCCAGAACTAGAAGCCAGGTTCCATTATAATGGATATTAAGCATGTAATGAAAGGACAGCCTCCCCCTCCAAAGTGTCCTTGAGCTAAATTTATGTCCATATTCCAGTCAGAAGACAGAAGTGACTGCACATAGCATGGAGATACTAGAGCCAGTTTTTAGTTAGGCATCTTGGTAATCCTGACCAAGGAGCACAGGCTCAGTGAGGAATAGTTATCCTTCCTTTGCAGTAGGTTTTGCAAATGTCACAGAGAAAAAAGCAAAGAGTGAATCTTGAGGGGAAGAAAATAGACTTAAGAGCAGGGAAAGTTAGTAATGTCGTCTAATTTTGCATGTAAACAAATGGCTCAGGAGTACATACAGGGAAGGTTGTGAGGTTACTCCAGAGAGAAGGAAGGTTAGAGGTAAATATAGAATATGGGATTATACCTGGTCTAATACTAAAATCCTTGCTGGTGGGTAGCTGTGCTAATTTGCCTGCCGTCTTTGTTATATGTAGGATGCATCTGGTGGAGAAGCACACAGCTAGCATGCCTCAATGGCAGCAGGAATTAATTGAACATAATGTCCCAGCATTTTCTTGCAAGGCAACAAGGGAAAACTGATAGTTTTGCTGTGTAACTGAGTTTCATAATGAAGTGTTGTCTTACAGCGAGTTCTTGTTGCCTCATTACTCTTAAACCTTTATTAAAAAAACTTTTAAAGTTTATTACTTAATTGTATAATTTGGGGATCTTGCTGCACAGTTCCATATGAGTTCTGTGTTTGGCCTCTCCTAGATGAGGCAGCATTAGTACTTAGAAGTCAGGAATATGAAAGTTAAGGTTGAATGGACCACTTTCCCTCCTTTCCACAAACACCTTGTGATGCACTCTAATTATATTGTCCACTACTGTTTCTCTGTTTTGACATTTTACAGATTCTCAATTAAACCACTTAACCTGTGACATTGATAAGTCCATAAGTCAGAAGTCATTACATTGTATTATTGTTCCGTAGTTTGCTTCTAGATCAAAATATTGATGAATGCTTGAATAAAACTTCAGAAATATTTTAGGTAAAGTGCTGCAATACTAACTTAGTCATAGGAAAAATCTGTGGCTAAAAGGTTAAAAAAAGGAATTTTCAACTCAGTGTGAATGGTAACTTATTTTCAAATGCTAACATGTGGCTTATTTGACAATGGGTAATTTTAAAGTTAGGTATACATGGACCATTTTTAAAATTGAAATTGTTGGCCTGTTGTATTCAACTGTATTCAGCTTCTTAGAAGTTTCAACAAGGTTTAATTGTGTCTTTCTTTTTTATTAATGATACATCATATCCATTCAAACTGATTGAAATATTGACTGAAAAATTAGATTCATCACATCTGGAAGTGAGATGAAGGATGGAGAATTCAGCCCTGTTTCAAAAGACGAAGAGCATGTTAAATTCACAAGTTATAAAGAAAAGGCATCTACATATTCACAGCAACTGTTCTGTAGTGTCAGTACATTCTCTTCTACTAGATTTCCTTATGGCTTCTATTTATAAGGCTTTTGACTTATGTACCTCTGACAAATTTACCTTTCACAGGACTGGGAACTCCCAATCTGTAATGTGCTTCACAGGGAAAATATATCTGAGCAACAGGAGCAAAAATGATAGTACAACAGGCTCCAAGCTTTTCAGACCATCCAGGAAAATTCTGGGTGAACATATGAGGCAGATTTTTAGTGACACTGACACAAATAAAAATTTTGTTTTGGTATTTCATGAGTCTAAAAGCTCATATGGGAACACCTCAGTACATAGAAGCGTCCAAGCAATTACAGCTTTGCAGGGCTTTTCTAGGTAAGGCTCAGCTGTCTGCTCTGCATCTTCTCCAGTACTGATACCACTGATGGATTTCAGCAATAGTTCTCAGGCTACTTCTGTAATTCAGCATAAAGTAGGAAAATTTCCTGTCCTGATTCCTGCAAATATCACTTGGGGAAGCGAAGGGGGCAGGAGAGATGGAAAGAAAGAGAAGGCAGTTCTGATAAGAAAGGAAATGAATGATTTATCTCTATATCCATTTCTTCTTTTTTATTCAAGCAAAATCTGAACATTTTTTTTCGTATTCAATTGATCAATCTACCACTCTCATAATTAATTTACAATTAATATAGATTTATATAGGCTAGCTTAACCTGTCCTAGTAACTAGCATAGTACTTCTGCCTTGGTTTTATATTAATTGGTACCACCATTCATTAAATAAGTGAAAACTTAACTTTTCTACATTAATAGAAATATTTCTGTATTTGTTCTATAAGACTGTTGAAGTCAACCTGACCTTAAAATTATAAGTTTACTCAAAGAAGTTTTTATTTTATTTTTGTAAATAAATAATGGATTGATGGACATATCTTTCTGATGTAAGAAATATTTACCCATATATAGCACAGGAGTTGATAATAATGAGGAATTTTCCAAGTCTGTTTACTGAACTGTTTCTGAGAGGCTTACGCAAAGTGATTAAACCACTGGTCTTACAACATCCTTTTATATGAAATGACCTCAGTGGACAAAATGAAATGCTTGTTTTGTGTAGTGTTTTTTTTGGATGCATTAATTCTTTCCTATCAATCTTTCTTAATATTCCCATTACTGCACTTCCTGGTATTCCCAGTCATGGACACCATTGTGATAGATGGGGTAGAAAATACAGAACACAATATAGAAACTCATTCTACAAAACAGCTTGAATAAATAGAACTCAGAAATACAGAAATTCTCTCTCCTAGGCATGAGATAGACAATGGCAGTCAAAGAGGCAGATAACTGAGGTGGTATCAGAAATGGGTAATACCAGTCAGTATTGTAGGCAGTGTTTATAAAAAGCTGAGGAGTAACTACAAATTACTGACTACTGAAGGTAAACAAACAAGGTTTCAGTAATAACTGATATTCAAACAGAAAATAAATAGCAAGCATATGAGAATTTTAAGTCTCTAATCCATGAAGAGTTCAGGTGATCCCATGACAGACAGCTCAGCTTTGCACAGAAAATCACCCTGATGGATGCCAGCACTCTTTCTGGACCTAAGAGAAGTTACCTGGAATCTCTCCAGGCATCCTGCTCTGAGCCAGTGAAATGTTTGGGCTTTTTTCCTCCCCCAATTTTTCTTTTTCTAGAATCACTCGATGCACCCTTTTGCACAAGTATGCTTGCCCCTTATTTGTATGCAATACCAACTCCACTCCATACCTACCACACATGCTTCCTTTGACACCAACCTTTATGTACCTCAGGCTTTTAAAAGCTTCCCGCTAGTAAGCTCATATCTCCCAAGCCTTGATGGTACAAAGAGTCTTTCTCTTTTGTGTTTGGTGAGCTTCCTTT
Organism: Vireo altiloquus; assembly: GCA_013396875.1. Lineage (NCBI taxonomy): Eukaryota > Metazoa > Chordata > Aves > Passeriformes > Vireonidae > Vireo > Vireo altiloquus. Next base: position 959,402 of record VZRF01005200.1, on the reverse strand, counting down.
ACTATATGAAGTCCTACTTAAACTACAGGGCTTTTTCACAGGGACTAGATATTGAACAGAGCATCCCATAAACTATGCAGTGCCTCTTTTTTTAAATTTGAAGAAGACAGCTCTGTGAGACATTTATAAGGGAATCTTGTATCATAGAAAACTGGATTTGTATGAGATTTCAGGCAACTCTGAGATTTATGAACATCTCTGAGAAATCTGAACATCAGCATACAAGGTTCAGGCAAGCTTCCAGCAAAGTGTGAGAAGGTTCCCCATTGCCCAGCAGATTTGTATGAAACCTCAGGCCTCAGAAGACTCTCTCAAGCAACATGTAAATAAGTTTCTCTCGGCCATCCCCAGCAGATACAGGGTTCAAGCATGGGGTTTTTTTGCAGAAGGATAGAAATGGAAATCCTGAGTTGTGTCCATGCTGCCTAAATTTGGGTACCTGGGAGTTCATGGAGGGAGACAGTCTCTCTTCAAGGGTGGTCAGAAGCAGTAGCCATTAACAACACAAACAGCTTAAGGAGGCAAATCTCCTAAATACTCAGCTAAATTTGGATAGTGTATATATGGCATACTGTATATTTCAGACTTCCTTCCCCATGGAAATAGTGATAAATAAACTCCTGCCTCTTGTCGCTAGTGGAGGTGACATGAAATTTTAAAATATTAGGTGGGGGGGTGGCAGATAACGGGAGAGAGCTGTGAGTTAATTAACTGGCGTGTTAAGCAGAGAGCTGTGCCTGGAGGCCACTGCCAGGACTGGCAGCTCAGTGTGCAGAGCACTGTACAAGCACTTAGGAAGAAATAGCCATCGGCCCAAAGAATCTGCCGTCCAAATAAGCAAGAAAGTTGAGAAGAACAGAGACATGTGGAAGGCTATACTATTTCTGAGAATTGCTTCAGTTGTCTACTCTCATACTCAGCAAATCCTGAGGAAAAACCTTAAACAACCCTCTCGTTCAGTCAGAGCCCTCAGCAGATACTTTTCAGTGCAGTTCTAAAAATTTTTCAACAGCCATCAAGCAGCAAACGTTTTTAATGAGAGGATGTTGACTACCTAATGTATGTTTCTAACTTCCCAGACTACACAGTTATCAGTTAGCCTGGCAGAAACTGTAGTTCTGGCATCAGTGATACCACGGATTACCATTCCATAGGTAACAAAGAGGCCTAAATTGCCAATAATAGTTGTAAAAGAGTTAGTGAATGGAGAGTAGAGATGATGGAGAGACATGCAGTGAGGAATTATACAAACTATCAATTGCCAACTTTTATAATTTTACCTATTAATTTTCTGGTAAAAGTAGAATATTCTACAAAACATGCCAAAGTTGGATATCCAAAGTGACTTAATCTGTGGTAAAATAGTAGGTGCAATGGATTAATAGTACAGTAATCAAAATAAAACATATTAGAAGAAGAAAAAAATAATTAAAAGGCTTTTAGCTTTTGAGAAAGAGAATCCCATTGTATAATTAGATCATGAACTAAGGCCTTTCACCACTGCAAATTCACACTGTGCACTGTTTAAGTGCCACCTCTTGATTCTCCTACTGCAGCTTCTAATAGCAAACCCTGTTCTGCTTTTCTTTGTGCAAAACCAATCACATCACATCAAATTATACAACTAATTAACACAAACTCCTTAAAAAATTGCATATTATTTTGGCAACCCAAATTAACGTCAGCCCCCTGAAACCATGTTTAGTAATTCCCACTGACTGTAGTAACGCCTACTACTGAGAGAAGGGCTAATCAACTACAGGCTCTCCTGCTGATGAGCTGAACCAAGTAACCAGATGTTTCTGCCTTCTAGGCTAATGGAAATGTCATGCATGTATTTCTCTCCACCTAGGTGAAGAACTAATTCCGCCATGGCCATGGTCTAGGTAGCTCTCTCTGGTTCTGCTTTTGACAGGCCCTGCTGGTTAATCCTGAGCAGACAGGTAGAGCCTTAGCAAAGGTGCTCTGGTTTAAGACAGCTAATCCAGCCCACCAAGGCAGCTTGCTGCCAAGGTGTTCTCACTCAGGACACGGATAGCAAAGAGAAAGTTGATGAGCATCACTGTGGAAAAAAAATTTATCTGTCGTATTGTGCTGTATGGAAAATCTGGGCGGGCAAAGTATTTTTTGTGTATTGGTAAGAGGTCCCGCTGGTATTAAATTACTTAATGAGATGTCTATTGCAATTAAAAGAGTCATAACATTTATATCAACATTTTAAAGCTTGCTTATTTCAGGAGTGTCAGTTTACATGAGTCTAAATAGGCGATAATGAACATGATGAAGTATTCCATATTAAAACTGAGTACTGTGTAACTGTCTAGTAAAATCTTAATATTAAACTATACCGTATAACTTACAGGGCTGTATAAAAGCTTCATATTTAGATGTCTCCCATCTTGAATCTCAAATAATGGACTTAGAATTAAATATGAATACAAAATAAAAAGAAACGCATTTATATGTCATGTTAAAAAATACATTTACATGCTATATCTATTTAAAAAGCTTACAGTATACTTTGATGGATGATACAGTCATTTTCAGAAACAGCAAGCCATAATTTAAAGACACTGTGTAATTATTTAGCAGCAATATTTTCTAAGTTCAGCTGACTTGTGTCTCTCGTGCTAGATATTAGTGCTAGATTGAAAAAACTATGTATCAGTAAGCTCTACTATTCCAGATGCTTACCTGGTGAAGGAAAAAGAGATGTGATACATTCAAAATACTGTTTAAGGAGGAAGAGAATTAGGTTTATTCATGTAGATTTAGTTTGAAAAATGCAGTGAATGTATTAATTTCAGACCCCACCCACAGCAGCTAAGTATATTCTTTATTTTGTTTTTCAATAAATTTTCAGTAGTATATATAGACTGTAAGCAGAAGTTAGTCTTTTTATATTTTAAATTTCCTTAACATGCTCATTGCTATATTAACATCTGTTCTGAAACTCCCACCACCACAGCAAGGAGGCATCAATTAACATCAGTTTGGAAGTGACAGATATTCAGTCAAGGAGGAATAAAACTCTACAGCAATTTTTGCCAGCAAAATCTCATCATGTGTGCAAAGATGCAGTTTACTGGTAGTACCAGTTCGATATTTGAGGGGATGGATCACTGGAAGAATGAGGTTTGCCTCTCATGAAAGGAGACATGCATGAGCCCTTAATTGTAAATTCAAAGATAAGGCCACTGAACTGAGAGTGACCTGGCTTTGGTCCCAGAAAGTTGTGTTTCACTAGATTTAGTTTCTGCAGCAGAGATATCTAGCAGTGTGAGAGGCAGTCTTTCAGGCAGCTAGATGCACTTGCCAGTGAAATAAATATTGGAAAACTGAAATTTACCCAGGAAGTTGTGAGATACTAGAGTGGACCATAGACTACCTGACACCTGGTCATCCTCTATCACTTAATGTGCAAGGTAGGAGGTACTAAAACAGTGGATCTTTCTGGCTGGATTTTGGGACTGTATCCAAGAACAGTGGAGTTAAAAAATCCTGCTATTTGATCATGGAAAATATACAGTGCGATGCAGAGATCCATGTCCAAAAAGTGAGAAAACAGCCTTGAACCATCTTGGCAATTGTACAGTTCTTCCAGCACATTCCTTTACTTTTGCATGCTATGACTTTACAAGCTAGAGTTTCATTGAGTATGATTGAGAAATCAGTGGAAAAGGAAGAGTGAAAAAAATGTATAAAAAAATGTATGTTAGTATATTGCTTTATTTGACAAACAATAAATTAATTCTTAAAAATCAAAGAGAGAGAGAAATGAAACTAAACAGCAAGTAGGGCTGGTTTTGTTTTGGGTTTTTTTTTTGGGGGGGAGATGGATATTTTGGCTTCAAACTAATTTGAGATTTTATGAGTATCAAAATTTTCAGTGAAAATGTTTCCCTTTCTGAAAGGAAACTTCTAGTGAGGAAAACTTCTAGTCTTCTAGTGAGGAAAAGGTTACTTTTGTGCAGTGTTTTCTATTGATCTGATCAACATCTCCATGATGGAATGACAAGAATTAAACAAGTGTTGCTGAACTATGAAGAACTTAGATCAAATCATTTTGGGCCAAGAAAAGCTGTCAGAAAGAGTGAGGGACTTTATGGAGGAGCCAATGGTGGCATGAAATACACTGATAGTACTTATTTCAGTGGTGAAGGCAATTTTTCAGCATAAGAAATAGATTCAGCATAAAAATAAAAAGCACATCTATGTATATGTACAGACAAAGCAGAACAGTGTAATATCAGACAATTCACAGGATCACAACACAACTTTGGTCCTTGCACTTTTTATGCAGCAAAAGGTGCATAAGGGTACACCTTTGGATGGACCTTGTACATCCTGCTTGGCAAATCTTGAATTTCTGTTAATGTAAGGTTGGAGGAGTAACAAAACTTTGTCCTAAACTCATCCATGAGAACCAGGTTTATCCTGGCACAGCTGTGTTCTGAATAAAGCCTTCAATTACCATAAAATGTAACATACTCCCACAGGGCTTTTGGGTAGTCTGGAGAAAAAACCTGGGGATGATTTGTACTGCTGCAGAACTGGGACTGAAATCAGACTTCTAAGCTATAGGTGTTTGTTTATGTGTTGTTTGCTTCTCTCTGACCAACTTTCTATCATTCCATACTCAATAATACCTTAACATTTTCTGTGAGGCTACATATCTGGGCAGTAAAGATAAATAAAGAACTATTCACAACAAAAATAATATCAAGGAAAAACAGGAGCTGAGAAAAAGAGTTCATGGAGAAAGAGGAGAACGATCTAAGATACCTGTTCCTTCCTGAAATTCTCACAATTTTATCCATCACACTGAATGTCTTCTAGCATGAAGGAATCCTGTGGCATTCAGGATCACAGGAATGTTCAGTTCTATCACACTAGAAGCCCATTTGGTCCACTGTCCTGTGAACAGTGATCAAAGCCACAACTTCAAAGGAAGATGCAATGAAGTATGAACAAGACACTTATGGAAATATTCACATTTTGGTTCTTTCTTATTCCAGACAACAAGTGAATGGCTTGTGCTTTGTAGCTATGGAATTTCTGCCACTTTCTACTTTAAAATTGTTTTAGTATCATTGTGTACCTTCCTTTCACATACAAAAAACCTTTCCATTTCATTTCAATAAAATTGAGATAAAATGTAATCTTATTGCATGAATTTCTTCCCATTTTATCGACATTGTGTGATTAACTTTCCATATTCATATTCATCTATATCAGTGGATAAAATGCTCTTTTTGGCAGTTCAGTAGCCTTTGAAAGACTTAGGTGAACAAGTTATAACAATCTGTTCAAAGAATTTCATCCCCTTTGCTCTTTGCAATTCAAAAGCTTCAAAGGTCAGTTCTGATAGACTTTGCACACTCCAGAGGTGTTCATAATTTAAACTCATGGATACATTTCTCATGCAGGTATATGAGCAGCTTTTAAGGTATATTTGCTTGATGCCTTAGGTTTTGCTGTGTTCATATGTTTATTTCTTAATAATTTAACAAGATGATGAAAACTCTAACAGAGAAGGTAGTTGCTCCTAGGTAGTGAAGGGACCATCAGTACCGTGATGGAGGCAGCAAGTATTTTGACAGACTTGAAATGATACAGTAGGGTAATTATTTCTCTTTCTCCAGTTATTCCAAGGTTAACAAGCTGTGTTGAATTTCCACAGGAAGGAAGAAAAATTCTTCTGCTTTGGGCACATACACTTGACTAAACTTTTTGGAGGAAAATATTTCTTCTTTCTGTGTCTGTACTGAAGCTGAGGATAAAAAAAGAGATAATACTCCCCTGACAAAGCCTTCAGACCATCTTTCTATAGAGTTCTCACATGATGGCAAGAACACAAGAAAGTCTGAGTACTAAATACACCTGAATTTAAAAGTTGTTCTCAGTTTCAAGTGTATAGATTACATTGACTGGAATATGGTGTTTTCCTTACTGGGCATAGGACCAAATAGTGTCCTGACTCGTGCACCACTGGAATGTTGAATTTTGTTTTGCAGACTGGGATCAGGTTTCTTAGGGATTTGCAAGATTTTTAAAAGGAAAAATTTGTAATCTGACAGTGATCACTGATTTATTTTATTTTTGGGTGTTGAAAAAGAGCTATATTCACTCATTTGAGTTTGGCAGATGTTTCAAGTGTGAACAAGGGCATAAATTAAAAGCTGTGGAAGAATTCAGATTTTCTATGGGGCTGTGTACCATAAAAATAATAACAAAGGGAAATGGAAAGCCACTAAAATAAAAGATTCTGATCCTGTTTATGTCCACACATAAAGGCATTATCAAACAGTTATTTCTCCAAGTTAATCATTAAATGCACTCCTACACTGTTGAAAACTGACGTGAGGAACACTTTTCGGACAGAAAAGAAAAGTACACACAATGAATATGTGGGTAAGAAGAATGTGAACCAACAAAATAACAGCTCTCTGTTCTGTATAGCTCTATATTCTTTTACAACTAGGTTGTTTCATTAATAATTCCAGAGCATTAGAATGTATTGTGTTATTCTGTAAAGCTTGTTGTACAGAAACAATTCAATAAATGAAAATTCTGAATTCTAAGTGTTATTATTATTTTTGTTCAGATTTGCTTTGTGGTGCAAAATTCTTTTGATTGCTTCAGACCTACAACAATCCCCTGTTGTTTATCATAAATAACAAGTTGTTTTATTTCTCTGGGCTTGCAAGTTTCATTTTCTTCTGTTGCTATAATTTATATTCGTTTTTAACATGAACATATTTTCCTACAGAAGTAGTCTTGTTTCTAACTGTACCTTATGATTTTTTGGCTGTGAAAAGCATTCTAGTTGATGAGAAAAGGGTGAAAATCATTCCACCCCCTCACCAGAGTGAACTGAACTTTCTAAGGATATATTTTTGCCCCTGTTTGAAAGGGAATAGGTAATGCTTTCACTTCTGACTGCCCACTTGCTAGACATTTTTTATACTCAATTCAGAAACAAGTTAGTGGTGGTGCCATTAATTTTATTTCTGATAGAACTCTTATTGTGTCAGCTCGATCCTGCACTGTCACAAAAGAATATAGACTTTGAATAAAAAGCACTATTTAAAACAACAAAGTTGGTGCTGATTTTACCAGTATCACCAGCTTTGCAAAATCTTTGAAAACTCTGCAGTCTTTCTTTTGACCTGAATTTCTCTATGATGGGTGAGGAGAGGAAATTATGGCCTCCATGATAAATTATAATATTTTTATCTATCTTTCTTCCCTACTGAGAACTTTGCATATTTTCCATATTGAAGGTTTTTAACTGTGGTCTTTTAGTCCCTTCTTTTTCACAACCAGAGTCCTGTAGAGCCTGTAGTCAAGGAATCACTGGTTTTATGAAATCAGACAGACTGGATCACGCTGGTCATCTGTCCCCTCTGCCATTCTGCACTAACACAAGAGAGTACATGTGATTTACTTCAATGAACTCTGACTCCCACAGTTTCCCAGTGTCCCCCCCGCAATCCTTAACAAAGATGTGATCAATCATTTTGGGCTTCATTCAACTGGGAAAAATGTGCTAAGAGGTACTATAAGATGATCAGAGTTTGTCTAACAGACTAATACATCTGTATAACCAATTTATGCAGTTTTTCTAACTGTACAAGAAAATGAAATACAACTACTAAGATGTCTCTGATAAGAGTCTATTGCCATTTTAACTGCTGAAGATCCATTTTAAACCAGCAGAATCGAAATGTGCTGGGGGCAGGGGAGCTGAAGTGTTACATCTGCCATTTCTTGTGGTTGAGAATCCCTCTTCCACGACCACAGGGAAAGCCTGCATGGTCAGTGAGGGTGAACTCACAGACTATATAGTTATTTTGCCAACTCTGCAACGCCTGTCTAAGATACATACTTCTCTCAGTTCCCATCACTTACCTACAACTCACCTTAACTTTTATCTGGAGAACTGCATTTTTTTTCTTTCAAGCACAGACTGCTGCTGCTGTTTCCTGCTTGTATCTGTTGAAAACACATCAATACATTTTCCAACCTCTTGGAATCATTGCCCCTAGTCCTTCTAGTGTTTCCTTTCCCCATCACATTATGTTTCTAATCTTCTTGACTTAGCTTATCAATATTTCATGATGTGGTTCCTGTCAGAGTCTCTGTCAGATATCCACCATCTACTAGTAAAACCAGTGGCATCCTCTTCCTGTGAGAGATCACCCTCACCAACAATTCTAAAAGCCACTTCATTATCTTCTTTCAAATCTTTAAATCTCTCCACCTGACTGCTAGGGAGCTAAGGAGAGATTTGTCCTCTTTACGTAGGTGTCTTTACCCAAACTAGTTTTCAGTTATCTTCAGTGGAAAACAATACACCTTTTATGGTGTAACTCATCTGATTTATTTCAGGTATCTACTGTGGATTGAGATGAATCTCACTTTACAAGTGACTATTCCTTCTTACTCACTCTCAGGGGAATGTATGGTTCCCGTTCAGATGCAGATGATTTTACAGCTATTCCAACCAGCCTACCTAGTTATCTAAGCATGGATGCATATAAACTATATGTATACTCTCTATATATCTATGAATTGAAGCACTCAAATTTAGGTGCTTACAGACTAGGTGTCTACATATGATATAGAATCTCCATTATATCCTTGGAGCTCTATCTAGTACAGGTGATGGAGCCTGGAGAACAATTCATCTGAGATGGATCCAAATCCTTCTCCAAGGCTGTGGTGTATTTAGAAAACTCTATCCATCTAACTAGTAGGCAACTATGCTTTCTTTAATATTGCAGCCAGTGAACCTACAATTTACTGAGTAACCTCAATTTACTCTAACATTGTATCATCAGAGTCAGTTAATGGAACTACTTCTACTAAATATTCATTTATTTATTTTTTGCCTTAATGAAATATTTGCAGTATAAAAATATAAAAAATTATGAGCTTTAATGCATAGAAAATATTTTTAGAGACTCATGAGGGCAAATGCAACACTGTTTGGGAACACTGCAAACAATGACACGTCTTCCTGTGAGTAGCATGCCAGAGAGATGTTATCAACTTGAGTTTGAAACTGACTTGTTCTGTAAGAAAGAAAAAATGCTCATTAAACTGAACGGTGCACCACTTTCACTCTTGTGTGAAGTTAAAGAAACAAAATTTCCCCTAAGATATTAAATCCTAATGCTAGTTAATCCAACTTCCCCTGTCGTACACAAAAGAAATGTTATTGCCACCCATGCTTCTGCACAATATTTTATAAAGGATCTCCTCTTTTAAAACAAGACACATTCTTATCCTCTTTTTCTTGATTCCCTTGCTTACATCTGCCGTGAACTCCCATAATTTCCAGGATGTAAATCAACTGTCTAATGTCAAAAAATGAAATGTTTAGAGAGAAATATATCTAGTATCTTCTCCTTTAGACAAACAATATCTTGAAATGAACTCTTGAAGAAGTTATACTCTTTTTCTTTTACCATATGCAATAAATTCGTATCTTCGTATTCACCTATTTTCCCAAACTAGCATAGTACCGAGCCATGAGCTTGAAAACTACAGGCCATGTTCTTTTCCTAAACTTTTCCAGCTTCTTTAAGTAGACCATATTTTTTTCCTGTCCTGTTAGATTTCAGGGGCCACCATTGAAAATCTCTTGAAAAAAGGTTGGGTATTTTTGTCCCTAGACTTCTCTGTTTCAGCCTTTGTAGGAGGACATTTCATGTCAGAAAACTCATCTTGTTTAAAGCAGAAAGAAGCCACTTGGCAATGTAATCTCTTAGTCTTCTTTGGTGCACGTGGGAATGCATTGGGTGTGGAGCAGAGTGTACCTGTGTGCTTAGCAGTCAACCTCTGCTTTATCTGTATTAGTACTGTTGTTCTGGAGCAGCAAAAGAGGAGGAGTTCTAAATGTTATCACAATACCTTGACAATGGTAACCCAAAAAGTTACATGTACACACCAGAAGATAGTTGGGATACTGTGTGCTTTACTACAGCTGGTGACACTTTGCCTGTAAGAATTTTGCTGGTTTTAGCAGCCATCCAGAATTATATAATTCTTCAGAAATGTAGGGTTAAGAATAGACAAATATATAATTAGGGTTGTAGGTTACAAACAGAGTATGTTTAGAGTTTGACTCTAGCTGACATTATACATCCTTGCCCTTTTAACACATATTGCTCATGAGGACTCACTAATATTTCAGGTGCCTACGGTAGATATCACACAAAACTTCTACCTTGTAGACACATGCATGATCTTCTTTATTTTGGGCCTCTTCTAGCTCCAATGAAATCAATGGCAAAATTCCTACTAAATTAGGTGATCTGTGTTCATAGGAAGAGGAAGTTGCATAACCACATATATATATATATATACGTTTTACATTGTAAAATGTCACTTAAATATTCCGTACTTATCACTTGAAGCAATTTTCTTCACAAATCAGAAGAAATTCCTCCTCATAGGTTAAAAATAAAATTGGTGTGAATTTTACTTTTCTGAAGACAAAATAAGAAGTTAAAAAGCACCCCCCATACAGTGGTGTACATGTGTGCATGCCTGTATATGCATGTGTGTGCATGTTGTCTCATATTTCAAAAAGAAATTTACTCCTTTATCTCAGCAGACAGTCCAGTATGGGATGAAAATATTTTCATATGCACATAAGACATGCATCCAACTGGCCAGTGTTTTCTCATTTGCTATAGATTTAAGATCTTTAGCTCCACACATTTCAAATTTGTCGAAAGCCGAAAACCAGGGAAAAAGAACCATGCACAGGAGAAAATCTCCTTTCATCACACTGGGGTTATTTTTTCTATCCCAGGTGCTCAAGCCTGGGCTTTCTCTTGGTCTAATTGATAACTGTCGGGCTCCTCCCCTTAACCCACTGACTTTTGTGCGTTCCCTTCCCGGGTGACTACTGCTTCACTGTTCTACCTCATTCACTTATGGTTGACCTGGAGCTCCTGGGTTAAGCTTCCCCACTGGTATTCAACCTTGGACCTTATTATTGTTCTACTCATCTGACCTCTGATACACTAAATTCTAACAAGGCGATCTGAAAAAAATCACTCATTTTTTTGTGTGGTTTCATGGCTCGTCTTTTTACTGCTCTTGGCTGATGTTCTTTTCTCCCCTTCAGACCACCAAGTGCTCTGCTTTAGTTTGTCAATTTATAGTGCTGTCATGGTTTCAAATGCTGTGACCATTGTGTAGAATATACTCTCCTGACCTCTGAAGCAACTTTCTGTATTTCAATTGTTAACTCATTAGGGTTTGGAAGAACAGCTGAAAAGGGAATGGCCTTTTTCCCACAATTGCTTCCAATGAGACGCTTGAAGAGTCATCACAGTCCAGGATTAAGAGAAATCAAGAGGATGCTGCTAGAAATTAGCTTCAGTTATTTTGCCTTCTTGCCTGAAGGAAACAAACTAAACTTTTCAGTGTGCATAAATACTGATGTTGTCATCATCAGTTCACCACTAAGATGCAAGAGGAAACACATCAATAAAGCTAATAATGAAAAGATGATCTTCTGATTTGGATAATTCAAGTACTTTGACAAAGTATTCCAAAATACAGACAAAATATGTTCTTTGAACATAATTTTTATATTTTACTACTTTCACTATCCTCACGCAATCCTCTGTTTGCCCTTGTGCTTGGTATGGATTCTGGGCCTTGAACTGGCTTCTCCCAACAAAGTTTTTCTAATAAATAGTGTTTTAACTCTCTCCCCTCCAAAATACCTTGTGAAGAAGAATAGAGAAGTGAATGGACAATACCAGCAGATTTTATGCTGAAATCAGCTCTCTAACAAGAGGGCAGTCATATTTCTCACAACCTCCCCCCCCCAGCCCCAAAAAATACTTCCCCTCTTTCTTTTCATTTAAGTGGGAAAATCATGTTACTCAGTGAGCAAATAGAGAAGTGCTTCTGCCATTTATGGACAGTTTTATAGCGTTAGCCAAAAGTTAATAATTTTCATGCTCCGAATTTTCAGATAGATGAAGTTTCTCTGACCCACCAGTTTCTAAACAGCAAAAAATAGCATATGGTTTTGCCATTTAAAATAAGTTAGCGTAGTTTAGTACTTAGCAGTTCTAAAAATGTAACATCTAGTTACATGTGCGCAATTAAAAAAAAAATAAAAAAACCTCCTATCTTTTCTCCAGCATCACAAGTATTTAGATTTTGACTTCAACAGAAAAATAATAACTTTTAGGACCTCATGGGAACTATGCTGAGCCTTTAACAACATCCTTAATTTTGACAGACTATTTGGTACAGCGTTTTCCTTGGTAGCACTAATCATGGCTGCACAGTTTTCTGATAACATGAAATAATTGAATGCACACTTCATTTTTTGTGTCAGAAAATCATAATAACATGAGCTTGCATTTTCGAAGGTCTCATCAGCAAGTGTTTCAGAGTACTTTGCAAATACTAATTTAAACTTCACAGTTTCCCAGAGGACGAGGCTGACTTGGGTGTATCTCCAGTGATTTCAGTCAGCATGCAACAGAAATGATACATTTCCTCTAGATACACTAATAACTTTTTACAGGTGGGTAAATTGAGGTATTGGCCCAAAAATATCCTATCCAAAAAATACAGACCGAGTCAATAAGACAATGGAATTGGTATTTAATATCTGGTTTCCAGCCCTCTAAATCACTTGCTAATTCTTTCTTCATGCTTGATGATTTAACGTTTAACAGCTTTGCTCAGTTTAAGTCCACCTGTTTCAAAAGACACTCTTGTAAACTGTGTCTCTAAACAATATTACCACAAGTTTTAAATAGTTAAAGCAACAGAAATTAGAGACTATTTTACCAGAATTAAATTGATGGAATAAAGTGGAAGGAATATAATCATTATAGAGCTGATGCTGCCTAAAAACTGTGAATGCATTTGATTGCCTGTGTCAGACATCATTAGACTATTTACTTTAATAAAATAGTAAAGCCAATACTATATAGCAGCTTAAATCAATTTCTTTAGAACGATATTACAGCTGCCAGATCTTCCAAAGTTGTAGATTATTTCTTTTCTGAAAAGGTAAGAAGCCTTCAAGCCTCACCATTCCATTTAAAAATATGTTTGCATGGTTGCTAAAAGGATATCAGAAAGCAATTTGTGTTAGTGTTTGTACAAGGAATTGCAAAAAAAAAAAAAAAAAAAGGCTGGCTGATTGTGTTGCCGTGCCTCTTCTGCATCATTGTTTTTAACAGATGGTTTGCTATTACAACTGCCTTTACTTCAACAAGACTTTATAACCTTGCAAGTTTGGGTTTTGTTTGTTTTCTTTTTTTTTTTTTCTTGATGTTTTAGTGCACCATTCTCATTTTAAAAGTTTATATGAGTTACTTTGTTGATGTTTTGAATCTCAGTTAATTCTGGTCTCTTTTGGTATTGGGATAGTAAATCTGTGCTTGATCTGGACCAAACGTATTTTGATTGTAAATAGAAGGTCTTCTTTTATGAGGATGTTCACTTCACAGCTTGAGCAGTGTAATTTTTATACAGGTTTCAGCAATCAATAAAAAAGCCACAGGAGGAATGATTTATCTTGTTGGTTACAGAGACTGTCACCGAGAGAAATTGTAAAAGATCAATTTACACAACCTGGTGTGAGAACGTTATTGATATAACACGGCTGATCAGTTTCTGGTAGTCTATGGGCCGAGGGAGAGAGAGCCCTGCCCTCGGATAGGGCCACTCACCAAGATCTTAATAGACTCGCTGGTCCATAAAATGGACATGAAGCCAATGAAGGGCGAGATTCTGCGTGCTCATGGCACACTGGCTGGCCTGCAGGAAAATGGATTGGCTCAGCTCCGATTAGTTAGTTAAACAGTGTCATGCATCCTCTTTTTTTTTTTGTTGTTTTTTTTTCTTTTCTTTTTTTTGTTGCTTTTTTCTTCTTCTCCTTCCCCCTTCTCCCCCTCCTACTGTGAGAACTGTTCACTCGGAGGCTCACTGCCTTAATTACAAAGGGCCCTTTTAACTACAGGTCACAGGAGTTGGCTCACTTGACAGGAAATAAGGAAACAAGCTACCTTCCTGGAAAAAAAAAAAGAAAATCAAACTTCCACTTCTCAAATTAGTTAAATGAAGCTTATCAGCACTTGTTAGTTGATCCTTTGACAGTCTGTTAATTGCAGCTGGTACATTAAGTTATGTTATAACCAGCAGGACATATGATTAAAAAATAAATAAATCCACTTATATGCCACATGGCATTGTTGGTGAAGAAAACAAAGTAAGAACAATATTGATATTTGCTGTAAATATCACAGCACAAAAGACATGTATAGACTATTTTCTTTCTTATTCTGCAGAATCAAATTGCATCCTAACTGAAGGGGTTTGATTGGATCAGAAAAGGACTTCTCTATGCAATGAGATTAGATAGGTTTTCATTGCGTCTTAATAAAATCCCACACTGGCTACTCTGTCAATATAATCAGTCTGTACCTACGGATGTTATACATGCAGCTTTTAACATACTTCTCCTGACATATACTCTCCGTTATGTTCTTTTATTTACAGACAATAATTTCTTATTGTTATTACTGGAGGGAAAGAAAAGAACATTAGCAGCATTAAGAAACCCCATGGCAGTTGTTTCTCCTTCATAGGAAGTGACTCTACTATATAACTGCTAGCAAAAATAAAGGAACCAAAGGCACATCAAGGGGAAAAAACTGTTTTCATGCATTTAACCTGTTAATTATAGTAATCTACACTACAGTGTAAGTATTGTAACCTGGAATGGGAAATGAGTGTTTGAAAGAATGAGCTGACTAAGACAAAAATGATTAAATCCACACTTTGAATGGACGATTTTCATATGTAATTTAAACGACACATTCTTAAGTTGTTTCATTTTCGCATTTCTGTACTCATTGGCATGTATCAAAGTGAAAAACTAGCTGAAATTAATGTTTTCTTACCTTCATCTGCCAGCGTATTTAAACTACTTCTCAAAGACTGAAAGATGTGTTCTTCTGGACCCATAACGTGTGCCTTGAGATGAGTTTTATGCTTATTATGAAGCAATATTTTGAAATCCTAGGCATCTCAACAATATTGCTTCTTTTTATCTGCGGAAGAACACATTAAAAGACAAGGTTACTTTTATACCACTGAATATTCAAAGTCCCTATTATCATTGTCTTTTAATATGATTGAACTCACCAACAGGCTTCTCCCTGTGTTCATGATGTGTCCTGAGCACAGACAAATGTGTCACATCCCCCTCCCCTCTGCAGGGGGAGAGAGGCCCTTTGCTGCAGTTTCTTCATATCTCAAAGTCAGACTCTTTGTTCTGAAAATGGATGGGGTTCAAGTGCTGTCCTCTTCCTATGCTTTCCTGTACTCAGATAAGAAAAGAAATAAAGCAATTGTGACCAGAGTGAAAAAATGGAGCTTGTGAGTTCAAGGGAGAGGAGCAGTTGGGGGAAGACAGTGGTGATGTCCAGATGTGGATGATAGATAGAAGCCAGGGGCAGTGGAGCAAGAAGGACTGGAGGGAATGTGGAGAACTTAGTATGTTCTCCACATGCTGAAATGACTTGATATTATTCTGCATCCATGTGTGGTAGTACCACCTCAAGGCACACAAACTTCTGGAGTGGGTGGTGGCCTGGTTGAACTGTGGGTCTTCTCTCTTTCCAGCCACAGAGAGAAGCAGCTCCCGTTTCTGTGGATACCTAATGAGGTGCAAGGATGACCATAGTCCCTGTTGCCTGTCTTACTCATCCTTGATTGTGTTTTGAGCCAAATTTGGTCACAAAAAGCTGTTCATACCATGTTTTCAAGAGGTGGGTGGGCAGAGAAAGAGTTGCTGTTCTCTGCAGCTGCCAGGCCACTCACTGCCTCAGACAGTCTGAAATCATTAGCCAGCCATATTCCTCCCCTGCCCTTCTCATAAGGAAGTTGGGCTCATCCCAGAACTCAAAGAAATTCTGTTCCTCTGTCTGACATACAGATGTTATCTTAGCAGAGCAAGCCTGGACATGCTGCCACCAAGCTGTCCAAGCGCAACGGTCATCTCCCTTTCTATTGTGAATCCTTTTTTATTTCCCTTCCCTGCATTCAGGGCTGTATTAAATGAACATCATGGTCCCTGACTCAGACTCTGACAATTCCAGTGACTATTCCTCAAATTAGTAGCTTCTTGAATTGCAGAAAAACATTTTGAAGAAGTCCTTCACCAAGATTTTCCCTGATTCACTGTAAGGGCAGCTGGTAACAACACTCTGTTGTTAAAGCCTTTCTATTATAGAAAATCCCTGTGACCTTTTATTTTGAGAATCTCTCACATTTCTGTTGTTTGTAGAAGGTGTTTGGTATTCAGAAGAAGAAATCCCTTTGGGCCACAGAAGTCTCTTCTCTTTGTCCCATAAAATTCCATTTAGGATGCAAAGTTACAAAAATTTTCATTATCCCTCTCTTATTTTTATCTCTTGGGAAAACATTAGTAGACTCCAGGCTGCAGGCCAAGCTCACACTGGCACTGCCAACACCAAGAGACAGAGATTGAACCAGCTGAAGACAAGAAAATGGAAAGGCTGGGGAAGAAGAGGTTAAGTCCGTGGTCTTACATTATAAAAGATTCCAAACTGAGCAGTTTCCATGTAAAACCATCCATAAAATACTTAGCTTAAGGGGTAACAGAATAGGCTTCTTGACACTGTAGACTCAAGATGTTTTCCTCATTCATACTCACACACAAACACACACACAGACACACACACAAACATCCTTCCTCAGCTAATGTGCATCTGTACAGTTAAAGTTCTCAACGATCCCGGCAACAGCATCCTGCACTGCAATGCAGCAGGTTCAAGATTCATGTGTGACTTCCGATGCCAGAAATAAGAAGGAGTGTAAAATAAATCCCAGTAGATTTATCTTTAACTTTCCTGTGGCTGCAAGAGCTAGTACTTGAGAGTTAAGAAATGCCTCTGAACCCTAATTTAGCCTCTTTTACATGAATGTGTTCTGGTGCAAATGTGTGTTACATATGATCACACTACATTTTCCAACTGATCTTGTTTAAATCAGTATTCAGGGCGGGCTGTTCAGAGGGTAGGAGAGGGATAGCACATACAACCAAAGGGCTGATATTGTAGTCTTACAGACTTGATTTTACAGTCCAAGTAACTATTTTCACCTAGCAGTTCATGTACCTGGAATCTTATGCTCAGAAAAAGTGTGTGCTATCCGCTAAAGTCAATCTTAGGTCATGTGTGTCATTCCTTTGTTAAAAGATTACAGAATGTAAGCATTTTCAAGAGCTACCTAGAACCCATGACAGCCACAGAATCCATGTCATTAGTGTAGATTGCGAATTCAGTCACTGAATTTTACTTCTTATGCAGAAAGATCTTGCTCAAGACTTTGCATAATAATGTTCTTTGTCCTGGAATGGAAACCTAGAATTTGCTTCTTCATCATTTAGCATAGACATATACTGATCACAGTGCTCAGGTGTGGATTTTATTCAGTATTCACAATCATCAGATTCTGAGATGAACCCCTAGCTCCACACGCATACACATATCAAGAGAACCATATTCATCTTCAACAAAAGCTTTTCATAATTAGAGTTGTGTGAAAAATAAATTTCTAGTTTAGAGGCCTTTCAGACTTTAGCTTTAAAACGATTCAGAGATAAACAATATTTTGCTTTCAGAATTAATTTTTCTTGATATCAGAATTCTGAGTGTTTTTTGAACCCTCCCGTGGGTTTCTGAAATGAAATATGCTCCCAGGAATTTGGCAACTTATGGGTAAAGTTGACATAGCTCTTGCTACCTTCCCTTCAACTCACTCCAAAAGAGCAGCAGTTCAAAGACTCATGCACAAAGCTTAAAGTGTTTTTAACCTAATGTAGACATCTTTACTGGTGTGATATAAAGGTCCTAATATTTATATTTAATAAAACAGACTAGCTTCTTCAGACCTTTGTTATGATAGCTTTCCAGCGAGGTTACTGGCAGCACAAAAATGTGAACCAAATTCCTAAAGGCTAAAAGCATGTAAGAGTTCCATCTAGGATGGTCTCCTGCAGCACGGGGAGGCACTGAGCACTGTGCCAAGCCCTGTGAGAACATGCCTCCTCCAACTCACTGTTTGCTCTCAGGAGGGAAAGGGCTAAGGATGTGCTGCAAATCCCCAGCCAGGCTGACGCTTGGCAGCACGTGTCACACACTCGGCAGCACTGCGTTGAGAAGACAAACCAGGGCTCTGATGATTACCCCACTTCCTATCACCAATTAAATAGACACACAGCTGGAGACACAGGCACCAGGGCAGAGGCTCAGAAGCAGAGCTGCTCGGAGCATCGTTCAGCCTCTCTGCAGATATGAAGAGGGCAGAAATCAATTTTATAATTGCAGTGGATACCATGAGATCTGTATCACCACTCTTTTGGAAATGAAATGCAGGTAATGAAACCAGCTGAAATGAAGACATTACCAATGTGTGACACTTATTCATAACACACACGTGAATAGAAATGTCTCAGGTGGAACTTAGGACAACTGTCAGTTACTGCTGTTCAAATCATCTGCTCTCTTTCTTTCCCCAAACAATTCATTTTCCTATGGCAAATGCAGTTGTCAAAGCGAATTTGCATTCTGAGGTAGTGTGTGCACCTGTGTTTGTGTGTTGCTTTGTTTTATGGCATGGCTGGTGAGTTTGGGTGAGATTTACCCAGCTGAAGGTAAACTTTAACTAAGGACAAAATGCATTATGCCTCAAAATTGTCCTCTACCTTCCATCCAGGAGCCAAAGTTAGTGAGACATAGAAGGCTGCATCTGTGTTACCTCAAGAAGCAGAGCAAGTAGTATCCACCTGTGTGCTTTCTAAAGGCTTTTATTTCACCAGTATCACAAACAGTGATGGCATATGGTCTTGGTGCTGGTGATGTAACTCCTGGCAGTAGTTCTGCTGCTAATGCAGAGAACTTATGGCATTTTTGTCCCCGTGTTTGCTTGCTTCCAGCTTATGTGTATTTTCTTTTGAAGCTAACTTAGGTTTAAACACCTTTTATTCAGAGAACTTGTTTTGACACCAACATTTATGCTTCTGTGATCAAAATGTTCTAACCTAGAAAACATAGGCTTTTTGGTCGGATTGTTGCGTTTTGGCTTGTTTTTAATCTTGTTGTTTTAAGTTAATTTCTCTTTGGAAAAAGTCATTTTCTAGCACACTTGGCTGTACATAGCCAGAGTTTACAAGGTGCACTTAAATTGAAATATCAAAGAGAACTGTTGAAATGACGTGCTTGCAAAATGTGTGCAATTATCTGCTATTAACTCATCTGGAATCCTGTGATGAGCAAACTGTGATTTTCAATGTGTCATTACATTGTTGCATCAATGGGCTGTTCAACAGCTCAATTTAAAAAATACTCAAGAAATAATCATTACAGGAGGTAATACTTCTTGTTTGATTCAAATAAATCTGTTCCTACACTAGGCTGACATGATCGTGGATCTCAAGAGGTTTCCGTGCTTTGTTTGCACTTGCTTTACGGTATTTACTACTGGTTTTGTTGCTACATGTTTTATTTTTGATAAGACATCTTGGATTCTGTTTTCTAATTACATAGAGAAGAATGAGGGATAATGCTACCATCCCTGATTTCTTCCTTTTAATGACAATGACACAGTGGTGTTCTTTACACAGTGTCAAAGTGCTTGTTTTGTTATTATGGTATTACAATATTTTTATCCTGTGGATAATTTTGCCTCTTCTGGTGAATATTCAGCTGGAGTTACCCTCTTCTAGTACTGAAAAGGTAGATCTGTTCTGTGTTTTCATTTGCAATTAATTTGTGTGGAAAATGGTCAGCTGTGTGCTGGACTTCTCCTTTTACTGTGACTTTTTTCTTTTTCTACTTGATAAGTAGTCTGGAAAATTTGTCTCGCAGAAGAAACTATCAAGTACACTAAATATGTAAATATGTTCAAAATTTTCTGTTCTTAACAATATCACTTTATTTCCATTGCTTTTTGCCTTAAAAAAGAGATTTTGTAAAATTGTTTCTGAATTGCACTATGGTCAGACACTACATATTTGAACTTGATTGACTTTTCTTTCCTATCCATTCTGGAAAAACTGCTTGTTGACAGAAATAATTGCAAGATTTTTTTTTCTTTCCCTCCCAATAGAGCATATTTCCACTCCCTTGTGGCTTGGGACATTTTGTTATTGGGTAATCAGTTTAAAGAAGTTTTTGCTCATGTTTTAAGTTCTACATAAACTTAAAAATGTTTCAGTATTCTTGCTTACCTAGTGATTTTTCTTCTAGCTAATCACTTGTGGTAACTGTAATGTAACTGTAACAATTACGCTTTCCATATGCTGGCTCCTTCCTGCGTAACTGGTGTAAACATCGAATTGTTTTGGCCAGAAACAGGCTTTATTTCAGTGTGTCAGATGATGAAAAGCATAAAGAGGTTTCTAGCAGGTGAATATGTGCCGGTGCATATGCGTGGGAAGGTACTGCTAGCAATCGTCAGGGGCGAGGAATTAGCCAGCAGTAGCTTGTGTGATGCAGTAGGTGGGAAGAGTCAGCCTACTGAAGTATGAGAAAGGCAGTGGAAGGGAATCATCCAACAGTTGTCTGTGAGCTAGAGGTTATGATAAGGTGGGTGGAAGAGAGAGAAGGATGGGGGAAGAACCAAAAAAAAAAAAAAAATTCCAATTCAAAATGTCACAGTCTTCCAAGACATTCCTGCACAAGGCAAAAAAACCATGAATACTCCAGCCCGTCACCTTTTTTAAATACTGGCGGCTCCGCAGTTATTTCCTGTGCGAACACTGAGTGCACAGTAAACACAAAGGAGCCCCTTTCCCTCATCCAAGTGGACCAAGTGACCATGAAGATGTGTGCTATGTGTGTTTATTTGGGAAGCTGGAATAGTGTGGCTGTAAAATCACAGCCTAGCTTTCTGCATGTCATCTTTCTTGTCCAAGGTGGCAATCCCTCCACAACATAAATTACCAAGAGCTGGCCTCCCTCTGAGGGTGCTAATGGGGTGTAGGTGCAACTCTTTGAATAACAGCTCTAACGTAATGAAATAATGCAGGTGTTTGAATTGCTAAAGTACTCACAGAGGAGCTGCACCTGCCAAGAATAGGCAGAGGTACGTGAACACATAATTGGTGACTGCATGAACGAATACCTGGTAGAGAACCTTTTAATAATTTACCACTGCATCCGTGCAACAAAGTGTCTTACACTGGGAATAGCAACCAAGCATGAAAAGGCAAAAAGAAAGAACCGGCTGCTCAAGAAAGGCTAGTTGTCTAGGAGGGAAACTTTGCTTCTACCAGTTTGTTGCTGAGCACTCTTCACAGGCTGTAGGTAAGCGAGATTGTTAGGGACTTGTCCAGTTTTCAAAAAATTCAGTTGCTCTGTAGTTTCAAAAGTGCCAATACTTCATTCACCATAAAATTCAGGAAGAGGAACTGAGCTTGCCAGAGCCATCTACCACTCCAGAGCCTCACTGTGCTCACAAATACATTCCAGTGAAACATACTTTAGTCTTAATGACAACAGGGAAGAGAGACTGAATTGTTTCAGAGTCTGTAAGAAAATGTCCTCTAGAATGCTTGTTCTTGTTCAGCTCGGGCTATCAGAGAGAGATGGTTGTTTCTGATGAATGACGGCCATTCAGTAATTTATATGAACTGAATTTGGTAGTCTCAGATGAAAGTATAGAAATGGATGTTCCCCACAAGTCTGCAGATGTTGCTTCTTGGAGGCAGCTCCTGAAGGGACAAAGAACAGCAGCAAGCTTTGCAAATGTGTGCAGGGATGTCTGCAGGTCTGAGGTTCAGAGGGCAGCACAATCTGCCTTGCTGCCTGTGAGTATTTGTTTTATTTTATGCAGAAGTGGCTACTTAAATATTCGACCATGGGGTGTTATTATGCCTTTTTGTTTTCATAAGTATTCAGGAGGTTTTTTCTCTTTCACCCCCCTTTCTTTCCCTGTCGTGAGACAGCAGTGCAGTGAGGTCAGGTACATTTTGGCAATCCCTGTAGAATCAGTGCCCTCATTCATAAACCGTGATTACTGTCCTGGGGAAATGAGACTGACATATTTGTGGACATTAAGGTCTGGTAACAGTGGCTGAAGCAAAGTTTAAGAAATGCATTAAAAAAAAAAAAAAGAGCAATAGAGGGTTTTTATTTTGCTCTTGGCTTTGAAATCACTAGAATGAAATGGCTCCATTTAAAAACAAAAACTGCATAATGATATTTCTATCTCAAAATAAATCTCATGCTAATAAGGACCACTGGTAGTGTAGTTAGAGAGGTCAAAACTTTCTAACCTCCATAGTCCAAAAAAAAAAAAAAAATTAAAACAACAAGAGAATTTAAAGTTCTTTTTGGAAATAAAAGAGAAGAAGGAGCAGGAGGAGGAGGGGGAGAAACAAAAGAGAAACTCTGTCTTTCAGTTCCAATAGTTCTTGATGTTTAAAATCTCTGAAGTTTTCTTATGTGTTATGAAAAGCTACAAATTTATCTTTTGCCACTTTCCCAAGGGAAGCTGACCCAAATCCACCAGCAGCAGTTGAAAAGGTTTTTCCAAGCTTTATCAAATGGCCCCAACAGAGACCAGCTTAAAATTAAAAGCTTCCCCTACCAGAGGGAATATATGTGACTTTAATAACTGAAATGTGTTTTTACTTTCTATTACAGGGGTCAAAAGGTTTCTAAACAAACCAAATTTATCAATTATTTAGAGCTGATTTCTTCTGAAGTGGTATTTCTAAGATATTATTTGGTGGATAAATTCAATGTTCTAAGGCCAGCAGCAGCATTTTATTCATAACAAATTTCTCCTAAACTGAATTTGCTGGGGCAACTTAATTTCCACTATCGTGTTTGCACTGTGGAAATATCAACTGAAGTGTTATAGGGCCTAACTAGTGGTCTTTTCAAAGAGAAATTCCATATAAGCATGCTTATTCAGCACCACCCTGCTTGCCATTTATTGCTTAAGAAATGAACTGGTACATTGTGTTCGCAGTAGAATTTCTTTAGCTGCTGAAATATCCTTAAAAACCACCAGGCACCTTTAAAGTCAGGAAACAATATCTTAAACTACATTCTCACCCTTGCAGCAAAAGAAAATAACTGTCAGAAGTTTTGTTAAAGACATTTTAAAATGAAAGAAAAGACCTATACACACATGTGAGTACATGCACATTTTCTTAGCTTTCTCTGAGAAGAGAGCACTTCAGTTAGGTTGTTGCGGAAGGGAATTAACAGTAAATTTAGAAAGAGACCATTCTTAATACCTAATAGGGTCCACTGACTATGTAAATACTCTGTTTGTTATATATTAGCTAAACATACATTGGGTTTCTGCCCAAAGTCTGCCATTTGGTGCAGGGAGAAGATGTTATGGAACAGTTCATAAATTCATGTGGAGCCCTGTTAAATGAAACCAACCATCCAAGAGCTGACATTTTGCCATCTTTAAAATAGCTGCCTCTCTTGTAGTAAAACATCAGGTTTATTTATGCAGGCAAATATGAAGCAGTAATGCAATCAAGGTGTTATGGAGGGTTTGTGTTGGGTTTTTTTAGAGAAAGAATCTAACTATTAATAAATAAAAATGTCCTGAATAGCTGCTCCTTATTTCTACTTGAAAAAATTTTCTTCCTGAAAAGTCGCATTAAGGAGGAGTAAAAGCATCATTTTCTGACCACTCAAAATGGTCCCTTTTTCTTAGCAATATGTGCTTTCAGAAATATGAATTATTACTACAAATAAAGAACAAACAGGTGAAAGCGCTTCCTCTCTCTTCTGCCTCCCTTTGCCTTTGAGGCAAAAGAATTCCTCTCAAGCATAAGAGATTGGCAAAAAATGATCTAAGTAAGCCAAATTTGATTGAGGCCTGGCTAATAAGGTGTCGAGGAGCTTTTTTGCCTCCAGGGGACTGACTCTGCTTCTGTTTCATTTCTGGCTGAGATTATTACTCAGGTTTGGAGATGTCTTGAGGATGTTGCCAGATGAGAGCTTGAGGTTTGGTCTAGGGACTCTGTGCCCTGAAAAGGCCAGATTTTTGAATGGAACTTGAATGGAATGCCTTACTGAGACTGAACATGTTTCTGAGTATATGAAATGGATAACATGATACTTGGATCATGGTCAACCTGGAACTGGAAGGATATTGTTTGCACCTAAAGTATATGTGTGTCTGCGTGGCCTTTCCCTGCTCAAGGTTAAAAGGGTGTTGAATTCACAGCTCATTTTTGGCCCATTGCTGACAGTGACTGAAAGCTGCACCACAGTGATTATTTAGAAGCATTCATGAAATGAGTGGATGAGCACCAAAACCACCACACTGCTGTCCTTAATGACTGTTAGATTTGTTTTCAAGCCTTTATCTGCACTAGCTTTGCTTTGCTGGGATCTTTGTCACCAGAGAAAGAAAAGAAGGAAACAGCAGGTATGGCTATGAAAATGTAAATGTGATAATGAGGAAAGCCTGGCAGATTAGCATAAAAACCTAATGTTGCTGAAAGGAGTCTTTAAAGGTGTTGGATGGTGGTACAACTTCAGATCACTCTCTGGATATTTCAGACTTACTTCTGGAGCATAGGATGAGAAGAGTAATTTGAATTTGCTTCTTCAAGGTCATGAGGTCCTTAGGCAACCTCAATTTCAGGATTAATAAAACCATTTAATTGTGGTGGAAGGTGCTGGAAGGTGCTCTATGAAGTATTTGGAGGCTTTTTTGAAGGGGGAAGATCTGTAGTAATTTACTTACACTGTTTCTAATGTCTTAGATACTACCATAGTCTTGCAACCTCTGGTAAGGCCAGATGAGACCTGAAAAACCAGAGTGGTGGCATTGGTTCAGAAATGATTTGCAGCACTAAAATAGGGAAATGAACTTGTTCTGTACTTCCCAGATTGGCTCCTACCCTGTGGAGCCAACAGACTGGGAGTTCTGCTCAGCACATGGACAAGGGACACATGCATGTAAGCGACACCATCTCAGCTTATATATATTTATGTAGTCGTGACCCACTGGTTTACCTTTTGTTTATGCTGCTCCTTATAGTTCCAGCAATGTTAAAAGTAAGGAATTTATTTAAAAAAAAGGTTAAAAATAAAAAAAAAAGAAAGGAAAAGAAATAAACTAACCTGCCCCAAACTGACTAACCCAAGGATTCCCTTGCAGATTAAAAAAAGGGTAAAAGACAGCATAGGGAAGCTGATCTTGAATTAATTAATTACAAACTTCAGATCAGATATGCTCGCTTCATACTTCCACTTCATAAAACCAACTCTACTTTAAAAAATATTCAGCTACAGCTGAGGAACTGAACTCTACTTGCAGAAGATATATTGCCATCAGGGTTTACAGTAACATTTTTGACTGCTTAGCCTTGATAGTTTACCTACCACATCTGTCAGATTCTTCAGAGGAAAAAAAACCAAAAGCCCTCACCAGCTTGTCTTCTGCCAGTGCCTGGAACAAACTGGCTTGGAGAAAATATATTAGCACCTTTATTTAAATTATTCATTTGGTTTGTTCTTTTCTCTCAAGAAGGTAAGATGGGGCTTTCCCTCTTCCTCCTCCTCCTCCCATTTTTTGTGAAGATTCTCACAGAATCATGGGTGAAACCTCAGGCATAATTAAACAAATTGGCATTGCAAATCTCAGCAGAAATAATGTGCCTTTTGTGAAAAAACTCCCACCAGAAATGATGTAGTTCCTACCCAAGTTCTTTCTCCATAGGTCTAAAAATACGACAAACCAGTTAGTTACTCATATGCTGCTCATAATAATGTCATAATTGAACTATCTATAAATGGCATTATGCAAAGGAACATTGAACAAATGCAGCTGAACGCTCTTATATTGGAATCTTTTCTTTCTCACAATTAAATGTCATTATGAGAGATTTTACTCTATTTTATATTTAATCAGGACTTGTAAAGTCTCAATATAAACAACATTTTTATTTGATCAGAGTTCATTATGAGAAGCAGCTACTGTATAGAAAATGCCTGAAATTACACCCTGGACTGGAAGTCTGAATTTACTAAATGGAAGGGAAAAAAAAATGGCTGCCTTTTCAACCAAGCATACCTTTGCAATCTGGTGCATTTCCTTATGTGGCCTTGCTCAGGCTTATAAACCATTGGAATCAATTTCTTTTAAAAACACGTTTTTCAGAAACTTATTACGCACTTTAGAGATATATTATATACCTTCAGCAGCAAAAGAAGAAAAATTACAGGTGCAAAAGCAGCCCATTTTTCTAGCGGCTGAAAATGATGCCGTGTACTAGTCACAGGGGAACAGTAAAAATTACACTCCGACAGCAACAGGGCAGAAGCCCACAAAGCCACAGCAGCGCGAGTGGCACGGCCAGGCAGCGCTCTAATAAATCAAGATAATTCTCTGCCTGCCTTGAACTTAGACCCGACTACAATTCACTGGTACAGCAGGAAAAAAAAAGTCTGCTAGTGGAATTCAGCTTTACTGGGGGGACGTGATTAGTCACTGACCAGATTGAGCCTCGATTGCATCTAAATGGTCCACTTTATGAACCATTTATCTTCTGCTCAGACCATTTTCATTACACCAAAAACTGATGCTGAGCTACCAGCTGTAAGATACAGCCTGGTGAAAATTAATAACCCCCTTTTTTTTTTCTTTTTTTTTTTTTTTCTTTTTTTTTTTTTCCCTTCTGCAGGACTCCTGCATATGTGAGCAGGAGCATTTATCCCTGTTTTGTTGCTATTTGCATCCCAGCATCCCTGGCAGTCTTTCAATTTTCTCAAGTCTCTTAGCCTTTGCCCCCTGTTTCGCTTTTGCAACACAAACAATCCATCCTGTGCATTTAAAATTCTCTTAGCGCCCTGACATCAGGATATAGCCTTAGAGCAGGGAGCAGTTTACACAGAAAGGGCTCTTATTAATTCCTCTGTCCTGCCTTCCTGCTAAAATATAGGGATCTTGAGATTACTGCTGGGTCCCTTAAAGACCATTTAGAGCAGTGCAATTTTAAAAAGGAGACCTTTATTAATACCTGCTTAGGCTACTGACTGTGGGGAGGGCAGAGGAGGTCTGGCTGTGATGGAAGATAGTCTCTTAGTGAAACAGAACCACGTGACTGATAATTCATGAACAGCCT
Source organism: Vireo altiloquus (assembly GCA_013396875.1). NCBI lineage: Eukaryota > Metazoa > Chordata > Aves > Passeriformes > Vireonidae > Vireo > Vireo altiloquus. The sequence goes on along the minus strand of VZRF01005200.1, from coordinate 932,203 downwards.
ATTGAGCCTTCTGTAGCTGCCGAGATATATGCTGATATGATTACAATAACATACAATGAAATTATGGAGTATTAATGGTGCTTAACCACTGTCAGGAATTAAGCAGAATTAACACGAGTCTTTCTCTGAGCAGGCATAGTTTTGATAGGGCTGATTAAGGATTTGGCTATCTAAGGAAACTCATTATAGTATTAATTAGGATACAATAAGCACCAAACTGTGTTGTTTTGGCAGATTTCTGCATGGTGCCACACAATTGGTGAGAGGCTTAAAGCTCATCACATGAACCCTGAAGTTTTTGGAATCAATACAACTTCTTTCTAAATGATTGATTTTTAAGCTTTTTATCTTCTCTATGCCTTGCAGGGTTTTGAAAATTCCCTCATAATCATAAAGATGGCAAATATTTTGGGCTATCTTATGCACAATAAGCAGATAAAAGATATTTACATTTGTCTGTGGAAATGTTTTTAAAGAACTATCAGATTTGGCTCAAATTTTAAAATAAAAGTGTCAGATAATTTCCGCCTGACTCAAACTAAAGCCTAGAATTCTAGATTTTAAGATGTACTTGCTTATTTGTGATGCTGTTGTGAACATATAAGGTCTCTTTTTATCACACTAATGAGATTTGTCTGAAATAACTTCAGTAGTGTTTTAGTTAAAATAAGCTAACAGTAATTAATGTTTCCTTTTAAAAATGTTCCTATCTGTACTTTGTGACATACTTTTCAGACTAGAGAAGCCCCGTCACAACAATAGTAAGGGAAATACTTTCTGAAATAAAAGAACAAAAAAAAAAGCTTTCCTGGGGAAAAAAGGATTTCTCCTTTGCTATTTATTCAGATTTGATAGGGTTTTTCTCTAACACAGAAAAAAAGATCTTTTGAGTAATGTAATTGTTGATTGTTAGTGCTCATCCTCTACTAGTGAGCATCCCTGGAGGGACCATGGTGTAAAAAGCAGAGGTGCATGCAGTACTGCAGTGAAACTCAGGTGCCTGTGAGTTATAATGAAGGACTTAGTATCAGAATGCTTGTCTTAAAACAGAAGCCATTGAGCAGTAAACCTAACTACCTTTGGAAAGAACTTTCTCGTAATTATTAACTAGTAAGGAAAAGTCCAAACGGCTTGTGTAACCCCTGAGGCAAAACCAGGGACTTGCTACACCCACGGGCACCCAATGGAGACAGGGTGTGTGCAGTGGGGAGAGGGGGCAGGGCGGGCAGGGGGGGCTTCATCTCAGGGGAAAAGGAGCCAGCAGATCCATTGCTGCCCTCTCCTGGAGCTGTCCTGGGAGAAAATGGCCAGGAGACAGGGGTTGAAGACCGAGCCACAGAAGATGTGCTGAATCAGTCTCATGGGAGCTCTAGACCACTTATTTCATCTTGGTTTTCAGTGGCGCTGGGCTGGGAACACAGTCTCTTCAGACACACAGCAGGGAAGAGTTTCCTACTTCTATGTATCTTCCTTCATTGGAGTTTCAAGTACAAACTGACCACCTTTTAGTATTCAAAAAGCACTGCATTTGGCAAATACAAGTGAGCCCACTTTCTTCATCTGCCCCGGGTGAGCCTACCAACACCTCGTACCTCTCCGAAAGCCAGTCGTGACTGAGACCATATCCAGCTCCCTGGCAGAGGGTCCAGGGGAAGATGGATGGCACTGTGTCTCTGAGGGGCAAGGTTTGTCTGCCTGACCAATATTTAAAAGTTTTGATTAAACTTTGGAGAAGAAGAATGGCAGATGTTCTCTCATTGAGGTTGAGGCTAGGGCTGATAAACTGGTCACCAATACCACATTCAGCTGTTACAGCAGGAGTTAAAGGCTGGGATTCTTTCACCAAGATAAGATCTCATGTCCACACAGGATCCTTGAGCAACTGATTTATCTCCTAACCAATCCAAGAAGCTGACTTGTTCATACACACCAAATCTGCTGATTTTTGAATGGCAGGTATTTATGCATTTATTTGAAACTTGACTCAGGGGGAAGAATGTAAAAAATATAATTGTCTTTTCTACTCAGATTATTAGAAACAAATCTGGGAACGGGAACAATTGGCAATTTGCACTATGATGAAGTAACATTTTGCTTCCATGAGTGCATCAGTCTTTAGACAGGAGAAACATTAAGGGTCCGTAACGTGCGTTCCTTCTGCTTCTAATTCCAGCCACGTATTCAGTGAAGATATTATTGCTTCAATGGTGTTAATATTTCACATAACACATTTTATTATGCTGTCTAGTGGTCTAAGTGTGGAGAATAGGGTGAAAGTTTCCATTTTGTTCACATTATTAGCTCTACTGAGAACTCCATATAACCAAAATTGCCAAGTATCCAAAAGCCCAGTGTGTAGAATGAGCTCAAAGAAAGCAACTCTCCACATGTGGCCTTGTGTGCAAAAGAATTTCCATGGTGAGATGACTAATCCTCAAGTAATATCTCACAACTATAATTGCTTTAATAATATTGAAATTAATTAGGAAATATTCACCACCATCTCTCTTTTCATTCACCTTCCACTGCACTGTCAGATAAACCAACGTTACAAGGGACTTTTGATCCAAAACCCCTCTACAAAGACCAGATGCAGTAGTATCCAAACAATAAGAAAAAAATAGCAATTGTCTTCTGAAAAAAACAAATACTGAATTTTTACAAAAGAGGGCAGAGGAAGCAAGTATTAGTGGAAGACATCATCCATCTGAATGTGCATTGACACTACTGTCTAGGTCTCGTACAGAATGTGGTAACCATCAGAACCCATTAAGAAGTATCTGTTCTGATTTTCATAGTGCCTCCTGAGCTGCGCCTCACCCACCTCAGGAACGGCTTCTATTTTCACTTTTGGAGCAAAGAAAATTTCATGAAAACTGAGATTTAGAAGATCAGAAGATGGAGCCTTGTCTGGATGGGTAAATACTGAAAAAGTCTTTGTCTTTCAGCTGGGCAAATGTAAAGCCTGAAGCCTTAGAAACAGATTTAAAGAGCTGAGTTGATAGAGGATGTTTTTCCTTAGAGAAAAATTACTTAAAGTAAACTTTTGCCGAATAAAATTGGCAGTCATTTTTCTTTTCTGTAAATTAAAAAAAAGAAAAAAAACAAACCAGAATTGAAGAAAGAAAACCTAGAAAAAGAATCCCTAGGAACAGTACTAAAGCAACTATTCATAATTAATTATTGTGTTCACCTAGATGCTGACAGGACACAAAACAAATGAAGCGGAAAAGCTGCTTCTCCTAGAACTAGGGTACAATATATCTTAATACTTAGGAACAAGAAATTGGAAAATGGGAGGACTGCAACAGAGTGAAGAGCTGACAGAGTCATGAATGAGAAAGGCTGCAGTGGTTATGATGAGATAAGTGAGGAGACTGACTGCGAGGTGAGGAACCAGGAAGCTTTCTGTAAGGTGAGATACTTAGTCAGGGCTGTTATGAGACTCTTGGCATTCAGATGATAATCCAGAATAAACTTTCCCCATCTATCATGTGCCCTTGCAGGCGTTGATAGAAAAACTGACATCAAAGAAAAATTTTCAAATATGTAAATACAGGCAAATAAATAAAGGAAAAGCTGATTACAGAAAGACACCTGATAGCTTTTGTCTGAGATTCAAGTTAAAAGGTATAAATTATTCCCATAGCATGATTGTACAATAAAGTAAAAAAAACTCCTCAAGGAGAATGTTATATATTTCATTTATTATACATCACTCTTATGTTTACAACTGAAATACATCTTTCCTTGGGGACTGTACCATCATTTATTTTAAATCAATGTTTAAAATTAAATGGTAATCCTCAAGAGAGTGAAGACTCTTCAGTTACCAGCCCTTCCAATTGGAAATCTTTCTTTCATGTTTCTATTTAATACTCAGTCCAGGGTTTGAAATTAATTAAAAGATATCCTTTCTCTAATCTTTTGATTATTAGCTTCAAAGTTGTTTTTTTTTTCTCTTTTCTTTCTCTTTTCTTTTTTTTTCCCCAAATAAAATTATAATAACTTCATCTTTTAGCAGTTGTATTGGGTTTGCGTGGCCAGGTTTTGGTACTGGCAGGACTACAGGGGTAGCTACAGGGCTTCTCTGAGAAGCTGCCAGAAGGTTCCCCTGTATTTGATGGAGCCAATGCCAGCTGGCTCAAAGACCAACCTGCTGCTGGCCAAGGCCGAGCCCATCAGCGATGCTGGTAGTGCCTCTGGATTTAAGGGGAGGGGAAAGTTACTGTGCAACAGCATTCAGAGAAGAGAGGAGTGAGAATACACGAGAACAACAGCCCTGCATACACCAAGGCAAGTGAAGGAGGCTGGCAAAGTGCTCCAGGCACCAGAGCAGAGTTTCCCCTGCAGCCTGTGGTGGGCAGATCATGGTGAGTGAGGCACGCAGCCCGTGGAGGTCCACGGCGGAGCAGATATCCCCATCTGCAGCCATGGAGGACACCAGTTCCAGCGCAGGTGGATGCCTGAAGGAAGCTATGACTCCACGGGAAGCCCATGCTGGAGCAGGCTCCTGGTGGGACCTGTGGCCCCATGGAGAGAGGAGACCATGCTGCAGCAGATGTGCTGGCAGGACCTGTGACCCTGTGGGGGACCCACACTGCAGCAATATGTTCCTGAAGGAGTGCACCCATGGAAAGGGACCCACGATGGAGAAATTCATCATGAACTGCAGCCTGTGGGAAGGACTCATATTGGAGAAGTTTATGGATAATTGCCTCCTATGGGAGGGACCCCACACAGGAGCAGGAGAAGAGCATGAGGAGTCTTTCTTCTGAGGAGCAAGGAACAGCAGAAACAATATGTGATGAACTGACAGCAGCTCCCATTCCCTGTCCTCCTGTGCCTCTTGTGCCTGGGGGAAGAGACAGAGAAAATGAGGAGTAAAGGTGAGCCTGGGAAGAAGGGAGGGGTGAGGGAATGGTGTGTGTAAGATCTGGGTTTATTTTTCATTATCATACTCTGATTTGTCAATTAATAAATTAAACAAATTCCCCTGAGTTGAGTTCATTTTTCCCTTGATGGTAACAGGTAAGGGATCTCTCCTTGTCCTTATCTTAACACAGGAGGCTTTTGCAGTATTTTGTCTCCCCTGTCCTCTCCCCTGAAGAGGGGAGTGATAGAGTGGCTTTGGTGTGTACCAGGCATCTGGCCAGGGACAACCCACCACAGTAGTGTATTCAAACTGTTATTAAATGTACAAATTGCATTATCTTCTGACCAATAATTGAAGGAGAAGGGTCTGGTGGGGGAAAATTATAGGATCTTGCTTAGGGACAGTCACTAGTAACTAGTCTGTTTATGGTGTTAATTGTAGCTTCCCATGATCAAAATCAAATATAAGGAGAAACTGTTAAAAGGATGCCACGTTTAATGTCACTCAGTGACTTGTTTTGCTTCATCTTGGGACACAGATTTGCCACATGGTATTCAACAGCCATTTCACTTGTGGAAGGTACCTTTTTCTCATGCTCATCATACAAACTGAGTACTGCACTGTGGGGGAATGCAGCCACCCCCTCACAGTTTGCAGAGGTCAGGTCTGGCCTACATATGGAGCCAGGAAATCTGCACTACAAATGTTTGTCATCTATTCATGTTTTCATCTCCTATTAGCATCCTGACCCTCTCATAGCATGCTTGACCTGGTGTTTTGCTTGCATGAGTTACATGGGAGAAACACAGGACTTCAGCAGTTTGAACTAGAAATGCAATGCATTTCATCACCTTCACAGAAGATTTTGAAAAGAAAAGAAGAAATAAGATTTAGGTCTGATGAAAATATTCAAAATCAGTGGACCCATAAAAAACAAAGTATATTACATCTGTGTTCTAGATCATTTCAGCTTTGACACTTTCTCAGGCTCTGGTCTGTAGAGAAATAGCCCTGAAGTACTAATGACCCCGAACTCAGCTCCAGGCTGCCCTGCTCTTATGCATTCATGAGGTCTCACTGTCATTCAAGGGGTTCCACAAGGACACTCATCTTTGATTGCAGAAGTAGGGATTTACTCAATACTGTCTGTACAGGTTTAGTAAAAATGCACCCCCTCTACTCAAATATGGATTTAAACCCTGCACCAGCGCTCTTTGTTGAAGAGAGATCTCAAGCACACATGGCATCTCACTGTGGGCTCAGCCTCTCATTTGGATGGGGTTTCCTAAAAATTGCAGCTCCTCCTGGACATGGTATTGATACCTTTAAATAGCTCTACAGCTAGCAATGTTGACTGAGAGGTACAGATGTCGGAAATCTCCATTCCAGAAACCTACTTTGAGCCTGCTCCTAAATTTTTGTGGGAGGCATAGTCAGCCTATACCTTTCTTTATAAAGACAAAGGGAGCAGAGAGTGCGGCTGCAGGAATACATGTATTTTCCAAAGGAAACGGAGGAAAAAAGCCATGCAACAATACAAGAGTCTGCTAATGAGGTCAGACTTCACTCAGTGCAATGGGAAATACAATTTTCTGATACTTAAGGAAAATTGTTAATATAATAAGACTTTTATCAAAGATTAGTTTGAAATGGAAGTTGCTAATAAGAGGATAGAAAGTAACTAGAACAGTAAGGGTAACATATCGTAACAGCAACTTTCACATAATTTGAAGACTTTTGTTCTTTCATGTCACATTAGTGACTTTCATATACCTTTTTGCAATTTTCATATGGTATTAGTGGCATTTGCGTCTTAGCAGCAACATTTCATATATGCTCTCCGAGAGACTTTTGGCATGTGCTGGCAGCTTTCATATTTTATTTAGGATTTTAACTTACTGTCAAATGTTCCACTCCACAAAGATGAAAAGGAAGTCATTGATGCTGCATTTCTTAAACTTCTTAATAATAGGGTGGATAACAATAGCTGCAGTTTAAGAAAAAGAAAATCCCACACCTTTGTTGCATTTTGGGGAGCAGCCTGTGTGGTCCCTGAAACCTGCAGCTACACAAATGGAAAATTATATTTTATGGTTAATTAAAATTTTTCATAGGAAGGTGGCCCCTGAAGCTCTCCCAGAAAATAAATAGAAAAGGAATCAGAAAGTTGGTGGTTGTTTTTCTCCCTTGAGCAGACTATTCATCCCACTGTAAGACCGTGGAGAGAATGAATGATGGAATATTTGACTGATGTAATTTATGGTGCTCCATATGACAGCCTATTTCAGAGTGCTTGAGGTTTTTACAGTCTCTGGTAGTAGTACCTGCTGCTGAAACAAGAGATTACTCTCCTTGGACAGACAGTAATTTAATAGTACAACTGTGTAGCTAGCCACCTCCTACTGTATTTCACCACCCACTCCAGTCAGCTTTTGATAGATAGGCCTCAGCACTTAGAATATGAAGCACTATGTATCCTGCTCATGGTCTTAGGAGATACATCAAGGGTGAAAAACTGGAAAGAAAATAAATAAATAAAAGTATTTACAAAGTCAAGTAAACATTGGTTCTCAGTTTTGTTGTTTTTACTGGAACTGTACACTGAAAGGATGAAGTGTCCACTGTATATTGGATGCTGCTAGCTTTTCAGACAACACTGCTTAGGTTTCTGGTCCTGTTTTTTTGTTTTCTTGTTTGTTTCTTTGTTTTGAATATTTGACCACAAAATTATCTCAGTTCTCAATAAAGTTACATTTTAAGAATCAATTAAAAATATAATTGTGCATTTTCACTAATATATAAAATGCTACTTACTCTGTGTATAAAAGCAAAGTGGATGGAATCTGTCAGGATAAAACAGGAATTTTTTTTTCTCCAGGATCCACAGTCCCAAATTGCAACCCTCAGACTTTGATGCATTCAGAGGTATCCAGTGTGTCCCCCTTTGTGCGGGTAGCAAGGTGGTCAGGGTCCTTACTGAAGACTGCAGAAAGGTTTTACTACCGGGGTTGAAGGTATCAGCAGCTAATTGGACTTTTCCTGCCTGCAGCTGGGGTGCTGAATGGGACTTGCATCATCTTTTCAGACACTGCCTCAGAGGGTGGAACCAGCCATGTGAAGTATTTAAGGTGCTGGGCAGAGCCCAGCCAGGCTCAGGGAGTGTGTCAAGGAGTGTCACGTAACCTGGAGCTGCCTCCAATGGCTGCTCACAACTAGTTTCTCCATTTCCTCTCTTTTCCTTCTCTCCAGAGAGGCCCAGGACTGAGCTCCTGCAAATAGCAGGAGCAACCCTACTGGATCACTTGTCTCTTCCATTCAAAAAGTCTGATGAAAATAACTCTAAGTTATGAGTATCAAGTATCAAGTAAGATCCTGGCACTGTTGGAGACATGCCATTGTGCAGGTGAAAATCTGTAATTTAACCAGGTAACGGAAAAAAAGAGGAGCCTCTGTAACTGTTGATGCAGCCATGACATGGCAAGGAAGGTATCTGTCCTGGTCCCTGTTAGAATGACTGTCCCAAATGATTCAAAAAGCCTGTGGAGGTTTCCTACCCACTGAGTCCACCATCAGCTAAATGGTGACTTCCTAAACGACCATCTCCCCCTTGATGGCCAGAGAAAGCTTTCATTGGGACAGCTAATACACAATTCCCCAGCTGTCAGTCTGCTTTACTGCACGTAGTCACATAAGGTACTTGTGTCCTGCTTCCCAGGACCATCAGTTCTGAGCCCCACGAGTGAAGGCAAACCAGTTGTAAGGTGGAATGGTCATCTGCCTGATCAAAAGCTTCACTCTTCCTGGCTGTGATAATAGCAAATACACTTCCTCTCTGACTACTACTTCATGTTTCTTTTTCACTTCTTGAAACTACTTAATTCTAGCCTTTCCAGCCACACTACAGGGAAGAAAAAAAAAAAAGCTTTTAGAATAGCCAGGGGAGCTCTCCCAGTGCAAATAGTCCCATGAATATTTATTCATGGTAGGATTTGCTTTGCTTTTTGTGAGCATTTCTGTGAATAAATTCTTACTCTAGATCTAACTAGATATTTGCGATTTAGCAAAAAGCCATGTAAATCAATGGATTTTATTTGCAAGAGTCTTTGTGAATCCTTCCTTTCCCTTTCCCTTTCCCTCCTCCCCCCACTTTAATTTTGTCTCTTGGCTCCATATTCAAAAGGAAAGGAACAAATATGCTTTTTCACCTCTTGCACACACACGTATCAGCAATTGATTAAGAATGGGACAGGTCAGAGTAAAAAAATCTTGGACAGCTGCCGGTATAATTTGCTACTAATAAGGAGGGGAAGGAACATCCAGCAATATTTATTCTCTGAGGATGCCATCCAGCATCTGCCAATCACTTCTGCAAGGATTTGAGTGCTGGCAGGCCCCACTGAACTCAGGTGGGCTGAAGGGTTCCCATGTGTGCTCAGCAGCTTGCAGAACCAATCCTTCGGTGCACGGCTGCAGGAGCAGAGCTCGGTTCCCAGCCGCCACCGCAGGGAGGGCTGCGCTATCAAACAATCCTCACTGAATAAAATCTGGGTTAAGTCTTCCGCCTTCTGCGGTCATAGTGTTGTGATGTCCTTACACAGGGAACCAGCTTTAGGCTAAGAAGAGCACACCGAGCACCTAATCTAGGCACAAGGCAAACCAGGAGCTTTTCTTCACAGGCTCTCTCTGTGCTTGTCAGAAGTGTGTACATCCTCGGTGCTGCAGCCAGGTCTCCTGGAGATGGCAAGCGTGCCGCAAGCTTTCTGCTAATAAAGCCCCTGCTGCAGCTCTGAGTCCTCACATCCTGTTTACAATCTCCCAACAGGTTTTCTTCCACTTTCCCTTGGTCCAACCGACCCATATTATGTCTGGTAGAGTATCTCCCAGGGTTACTTCCTAGAAGCCTAGGTTTTCCATGCTCCCTTTTTGCCTTTCCAGCCTATATCATGCTTTTCGTTACTGCTGTCCTCTCAGATACCCTTGAACCCTCAGAAGATTTTAAAATTTATTTTTGCCTCCCTAATCCACGACTCTTTTCACCTCCATGTAAACGTGGTCTTAAATACGTCCCCATGTGCCCTTGACCCTGATTTCCAGGTTTCTAATCACCACATTTTCTTTGTTTCTTTTTCAACTCTTAAAGAAACAAAATCCAGGCCCAAATGCTCTTTTTCCTGCCCTCAACTCTTTGTCTTCTGCCTCCTGTCTACAGGGAAGAACCCCAGAACTGTGTTGATGCTGTATTTTCAATATCAGATTCACTGTTACTTCAGACAGAACTAATAAAAGTGCAGATTTGAAACAATTTAAACTTGATCTATTTAATTACTGAATGCTAATAGGGCCTTTTGGATTTGGACTATCCCATTCAAAGAGTGTTCTCTGGAACACTCTCTAGCAATTATAAGAGAGATCAAATGTCATTCTTTGAGAGTAATGTCCTTGCTATAGATTTTCGCTTTATGTTTTAGATCAACTTTCCCCCAAAAAACCTCTGCTTATTCACACACCTAATGGTTTTGAAAACTGAACCCTGTTTGTTAGCCACAGGGCAGGCTTGCTGCAGGCACCAGCAAAACAATAAATACTTTATATTTCCTGACCAGCAGCTCTTGAGTCTGACTTGACATGATAAACAGCAGGGCCTAGATGGCAAGTCATATCTCTTAAATTTGCCCTGCCTAGGCAAACAGATAACATTTTTGCTAGCTTTAGGTGTTTTAAATTTTTTTTCACTGTGTTAACTTTCTTCTTCCATAGATAGCAGGGATGGTTTTCACCTCACCTGGATGTTCTTGAGAGAGGATGCAAATTTGACTGGGCCAAATTCAGCACCAGAGACCAACAAGAAAATATCTTATTTGTGGCATCAAGATAACGCAGGTTTCTCCACTAGGACCCCTATATTCATATCCTTAAATGGGATTTCAAGGTGAAATGCCACCCTCTGCTCGTGTCAGAACTTGTGATCAGCATACGAGCACCACAGGATGGGTCTTGACTGCTGATTATAGGCAAGGATGGAGTCTGGGTATTAACTGTGTGAAGTGACACCCAAGTAGCAGTGAGAAAAATATACAACTGAATTCTATGAATATTTGTGGTGTGTCATATTCCATGACAGCCATTTGAGCTCAGGAATGCTGTAATGGGCAGCGACATGATGTCACTGACACTGCCTTGGTTGTACCAGGGAGACACTACTCTGTTGGCCAGAGACACAAATCCAATGTTAAGAAATGCCTTTTGATCTTACCCACCTCTGTTTTAGGGTTCTAGAGGTTTTCTGAAGGTTCTCTATTCTGAAATTAATTTGAAAGCCATTCTGTAATAGACTGTTCAGTGATAATTCCTAATGTTCTGAATAATATGCATTGACATCAGATGTTGCTGCTTATTATTAGAATATTATTGCTACTATTATTACTATTATTATTACTATTATTATGATAAAAATGCATATTAAAATTTTTGATCTCTTCTTTCTTGTCAAAAGTTCAAATACAGAGAAATAAAATTTAGAAAACATCCATAAATTTTAGAAACCACCCACTTATTTTGCAAAAAATTGAGCCCCTCGGGTTACCTGCTAATTATCCTTCCTTCTTTCCAGCTCCTGCAATCCCTTCTGTGTCTGATTTCTTCTACCAGTTCAGGCAAGACAGGTATGCCCCATAAGCTACTTCTGTGGTGTTTGAAGCAATGTGCCTTTAGAAGGTTCACAGTACCTGCACATCTTCAGTTTCTGCGACTTTCTAAATCCTGCTAGTAAGTTTTGTTTTTCATTGCTGTGCGTGTTTTTTAACCCCGCCAAGTTTAAAGAGCAAAATATTTTTTTCTTTATTATTACAAGCACAAAGAAAGGAGTATAAAATCCTCAAGGAGCAGCTGCTCTGCAAGGACATTACGAGTGTCCATGGTACTGCTGCAGCATGAGCATCTGTCACTCAAGAAAATGTCATCTTGCCCAACCAAATCCCTTGTGCAATCAGAGTGGCAAAAGCACTTGTTTAGAAAGGTTTATGGGCTGACGTCTGTTTGAATGAGTAACATCTGGGCCAGGATGGGCAGGATGCACATTCCTGTTTGACCAAGCCACTGCATCTTAATAGCAAAAGGTAGTTTTTAACTGAAAGGAAAACCTCAAACAAAATCTTGAAACAAATGTCATCACTTCCCCATTTTTAAATCACATTATTTTCTAAGTCTCAGTTGGAAAGAAATCCAACTTTCACAAAAAAGCATTGATAATCTTTAGGCATCATGGTTTATCATTTGCAATAAAAACACAACAGATATTTGAGGCAAATATCATGTTATTTTTCTTGGACATGTTAATCAAATCAGCTCTTCAGGGAAAAAACCCAAACCCTTGCTGTTAAAAACAATAGCTTGCACTGAAATTCAAGCTGAACAAGGCTTTCATTTGTGTGGAAACAAAAAGACCGGATTCAAAAATTACTTACAAGATCAAGTTATTATATGTACCTAACTGTCAGACTATAAAGTACAAATATTATTAGATCATGTTAAAATTATGGATGTTAAGAGAATGAAGATTTTTTAATAATTTTAAATGGCTTGAGAAAATCTCACCAGTGCAAGTCTAATACTTATATAAATCTACTGATTTTGCAATTGTAAATGTAATTCTACCTCCTTAAGTAGGTAGACTAACTCAGCACTAATTAAGGAAGTTTCTTATTTTTCTTCCACGTTTAAAGATTACCTTTTCAATCCTTATTATATGTACAGCAGTTGCTTTGCTAGCGTGTGCCATCATAGGTTAAAAAGTACTCAGCCGAGTGATTTGTCTGTTTCATATTTTGGCTTTGTTGTTGAAAATTTTTCATTTGCTTTTGCTTTGAAGTGCAGAGCAGCACCCTTTCACTCACCCACTTTTTTTTGAAGGCAAAATGTAAATCACAAGAATTTATTTTCTTTGCTAACAAACATTCTTTCCTGGGTTTTTATCACCTTTAGACATAACTTTTTTAAAGACAAAGATTAAATCAGACTTTTATGAGTTTCCCCAGAAGAATTTTACCTTCATTTACAGAGACAGTGTTATGCTTTTCTCCATTCTTTCAAAGAATTAACAGAAAAATGGAAAATGGGGATAAGATTGATTGCTAGATCACTAGCTGATGATCTAATAGATCTGTTGATGTTTCTATATTTGAAGACGTGTCAAGGTGGGATATGTATACCTGGATATATGTGTGACACTCTCCACACACCACATGTACAGACGTAGAACACTTTAGCCCCAAGAAATCTTTTACTTTAAAATAAACTCCATACTTTTCACCAAAAGTTTTTGCAATTCCATGCTAAAGATTATGAGGTACTTTTTCTGCAGAGCTCTGATCAGCAGATTTGATATATGGGTATAGATCAATTTTTTCTTATGGCAAATCTATATGTTATTCTACTTCTTCATTTGGTACTATTTGCTGAGTGGCTGTTACTTGGGAGCAAAGGTCAGTATCTTGCTGTTGGAGCAGCCGAGTAATCTTTTACTCCTCATAAGGGTAGTCAGAGATATTAAATCACAGTTGACGTACCTGAAGCACAGCAACTTCATCCATATTTTATCTGCTGTAAATTTAATACCACAGCACTTTTTAGGGTGATGTATTTATTAACTGGCTGTGGATGAGCAGTACAGAAATTCAGTTTGTTCAGGAAAATAAAATGAAGACACTCTGACAAGTTTATGAAGTAAGCACAATAGCTATTTATTACTTTTTAAACATGCAGTGCACCTAAATGTTTTTAGCAGTGTTTGCCCAAATAAATGAATAAAGCTTCCCAAATCATCTCTGTTTACTTTTCTTTTGAATTTTAATAAAGTTTTTGCCTTATTTTAAAAAGCACATGCTAGCTTCCTTCATAATAAAATGCATTCTTTATGGAAATAAACATAGCTAAGTGTTCAGATAAGCTGGAGAGGGGCATTGTGGGAAGAGAAACAAATCATTCACAGCATACTGTATATTAATCCCATCTTTTCCATTTTTGGTTCTAATTTATTTTGTTCTTTACATTCTACTTCCACCAAAATAAATGAAGCCATGAACACAATAAGTTTTTAAATGCAAGTACCCGCCTTCTACTGGCTTCTATTGCATTTGAATAGCACTTATTATTTTTATTCAGTGTTACTCTTTGTATTTCTCATGCTAAATAATTCACACAAGTTGTTCTTTCCTTGTAACCAAGATATCCTTATATTTTCATGCAACTGGAAAAAAAAAATCATTCCAGATATTTTCATCCTTCATTCACCAAGACTTCCATCTTTTTATAACATGGCAAAGAAAAATATTTACATGGTAAGAAAGCATGCTATCCTGAAAAAAAAGGGCAACTGTGACTTTAATGCCTCTATGTATAAAAGTGATGACGATTTAATTTGTGATCATTGAAACCTGATGACCAACTCAGTCTGGAAATACTGATTTTTTGCCTACAGCCACTCCAGAAACAGGGCACATGTGGTATGGTGGGCTGGCAGACCACAGCTACATCAGAGGAATGGCACTGGCATAACTTGGGGAACTGCCTTTGTTCTCCAAGTGACAGAGGACTGTGTGCATTTGTTCCTTGAGCTCCGAAGGGACATCCTCTGCAAATCAAATGTCTTGGGCTAGACATGTGCTTTAGATGCCATTTCTGAACTGAGATATTCTGTTTTTCTATGGTTGTTAATAAAAAGGATGAGTCAAATGACTAAATAAACTACAGCAGCTCTTTACCTCCCTTTTGGCTGCGGTATTTGCTTCCTCAGGACAGTCCATGAAAAAACTACACAAGACTGTAGCTTCTTGTTCTTTGCCTGCTGTATCATCAGCAATTTGATTATTCAGGTTCTTGGAGATAAGACACCAAACAACAAGACCTCTCTCTTGAACTCTGCCCATGCTGAGACAGGTAATTAGGCAACTCCTTATTTGTGCCAAAAAGACAACAACAGAAAGAGAAATCCAAAGGAAGGGAGGCTTCAGACTGAATCTGCACTTTACCTCAGGAAGTCTGGAATACTTTTCATTTTTATGCCTCCAGGTTTATGTAGAAAAGGTCTCATCTGCATTCCTTTATGGAGATGATATTGTGTTGGTCTCCACGCCTTTCACAGATCCTCACTGCAGGATCACCTCCTCTCTCTTGCTCTTCAGTGCTTACTGCAGTTTATTCCCCAAGGACCCTTATTATTAAATATAGTCTCTCATTCCCACTTTCCTGTTTTCCTTTCATTTTGGGTTCTCTGACCCATTTACTCCCTTCCTGCATGATCCCCAAATTTCTCACAGAGGTTTTCTTCTCCTCTGTGTCCCAGAGTAGAATTTAGCAGCCCATTGGCAGCACACTGAGGCCAAAGGGAGAATGCCCTTTGGTTTCAAGGGGCTTTGGATTACCATCTAAGCTTCCATGACCACTTGTCTTCTCTGTTGTAAAGCTCCACATGAGTATTTTGCTACAGAAAGCATCACAGCAGAGAAACTGGGTGGCTCCACAGGCTCAGAGCAGAAGGCTATAACCACATATTCATCTGCCAGTCAGAGAAGGGAAACCCTGGGGCAAAACTTGCAGAAAATAAGCCCCATTATTCAGACTGCAAAGGGGAGGAAAACCAGAAGAATTTTGCATTCAGGAATGACATACCAGCAAAGAGTGCTGGCACAGAATAATACTACGCAATAATAATAGCAATAATATTTGTACATAATTTATCATTATACACTACAAACTCAGCTCAAATCCCAGTACCATGCTATTCTCTTCCAGCTCCATATCCTCCTCCTGCTGAACTTTTTTTATTGGCTTACATGTGCTGTGGAAATCAGTTTTATTCTAATTTGGAGCCTTTGAGGAAAGGCTGAAAAAGCATGTACTAGTCCATAGTCATTAAAAAACTCAAATGACAGTATTTCATCCTGCTTTTGAGGCTAAAATATTAGGCTTTGAAACATGAATCACACGGCTTAGTTGAGGCTGTGAAGAAGCTTAGGATCACAGTGTTAGTTAAAAATAAGCTTTAATACATAAAGCTGAGGAAGAGGAAACATAGCAAATACTTCAGAAGTCAAAGCACAGATATGGAGCAGCTCTGAGTTTGTGTATACTCTACTGCTCTGTTTTTAACCCAGATACTGTTGGGAGGCACCGAAGGGGAAGGTGGAGAACTTGGCATATTTTAGAGGGAGGTAATGGGTAGTATGTAAAGGAAACAGTGTGTAATAGGTCATAAAGAGTTAACTGTTTGCAATGTCTTTGAGTTTGCAGAATAACAGAAGATATATTGCTTCACAGCCACTCACCATTCCTTTTTTTAAATATTTTTTTTCTTTCCCTTGTAGATCCCATACTGGCAAACAAAAATGAATGTTATAAAACATCCTGAGGTCCATACTGAAATGTCCCTTGCACTGTCCAGTTGCTCTGAGTTTTCCTATTGTTTAAATACGATCCAAAACCAATTCCCACAGTGGCACCTATCAGCTTACACATATTGAAGGGGAAAAGAGGATGAAAAACACAGCTTCAGACACTTCAGTCTTAGCTTAGGAAACCTTAGGAAAGGTGCTATCAACCCTTCTTCTCTGAGGACCAAGTCCCTGCTCCGCTCCAGACTGTCCTGGGCTTGCAGAACTGTGAGTTTTGTTAGGGTCACCTGGTCTCCTTTGCCTTTGAACAGCTCTGTCCCTCTTTCTTGCTATTGGCCACTATTGTCAGGAGCCATGTCGAAAGGCTATAATGAGTCTGCACAAGGGAAGGCCACGAAAACTACACTCTGGAGAACTGAATTTCAAAAGCTCAGTTAATTCCCCAGAGGAAGCCTAAGGTAAAACAATAATCATCACCTTGTTCCCCTGCCACCCGTCGGAGCACAAGTTCCTGATTATCTGGCTGGCTGCAGCGAGAGGAGGTTATGCTGCTGCTGCTTCGACCTCCTTCTCAGCCAGTGCCACTCAGCTCCTTATCATAACAGCATGAAGCCACCTGATTCTCAGGCTGCATTTAAAAATAGTATCCATTTATCTTTTTCTTTCTTCTTAAAGCAAACTTCTGCAATATACATTGGTATTTATAGCTTAGATCCAGGCAGCACAGTTGCAATTTAGGGAAAATACCTGAGGTGCAATACTGATCATTTCTGCAATAGGCAGCCCATTGTTCGTAAAATTAAGGCACCAGAAAAATCGTAGCAAAAGAGGCATGTAAGTATCCAGCTTGCTGATCTCAACTCCATTTGCACTCCTCTGCTCTGAGTGAGTTCCTACAGGGAGGAGAAGGGGCTTAAAGGCATAGTCCTCAGACAATAGCACTCTCAGAATGGTTAATTATAGTACAAAGCCCTAAGAAACTTAAGTGGATTTTGCATGGCTTTATGGAAAGTGGAAACTATTCTCTTTACCATTTGCCAAACCACACACATATTGCAGCGTAACAGATAGAGTTTCAGAGCTTTGGCAAAACCAGGTTACACATCAATTTAATTTATTTCACTTGGTGTGTGACAGTGTGACACAAAAAGCTCTCAGCCACATCCGATACACCCTATATTGCAGACACCTGGTATGGTCTCTGTAAATTTTTTCTTTGTTGGCAGGTCATACTAAGTTTTTAATATCCACAGCAGAAAGGGCAACAAAACTTTTGTGAAAATCCTTCCAACAGCACTCCTTAATGGAAAACCTTCCCCAGCCATGCGACCAAACCCCCTGTCACATGGAACAAGAGAGAAAATTACTATCCTGACCCACCATCTCATATTTGTGTTCTTGCCAGCCACTGTGGTTTCTCATCCAAAGGGGAAATCACAGAGGAGACTATAAGCTTTAGTGTTATTTGCATCTCATTCTTTCTTTTTAGAGGTAAATAGGAGATGGTGAAAATTAAGGTTCTGAGTACTATGGTTTCAAGATTTACAGTGTAATGGAGGAGAGGGAAAAGAAGGTGAGAAAGCTAGTATGTAGAGACATAGTTTATGGATAATCATAGTGTTTTTAGGAAGGTCAGTGCTGCTGAGTAAACTATGCAGCCTTCATTAATGAACTGCTGAAACTATTAAAGAGTCCCCTGTTGTCAACCAAGGCATCCTACCTGAGAACTTATTTCAGCTTACATATGTGTACAACAGATACATGCATGGATGGGGAAAATGTGGTGAAGAGACTAAAATCACTATCCTAAAATGATTTACACGTGTGCTTGATTTCATAAAATTCCTCTTCTCCGGGCTTATTTAGCCTGTTAAGAGGAAGGCTCAAGGGGAGACCTTATGATTCTGTACAGTTGCCTGAAAGGAGAGTGCAACCAGGTGGGAGTCAGACTTTTCTGTCAAGTGACAAGTGATAGGATGAGAGTAAATGACTGCAAGTTTCACCAGGGAAGGTTTAGATTGGATACTAGGAAATATTTCTTCCCTTGTCAGGCATTGGAATGGGTCTCCTGGAGAAGCAGCTAGGTCACTATCTCTGGGGGTATTTAAAAGATGTGCAGATGTGGCACTTGGGAACATGGTTTAGTGGTGGACTTGGCAGCCAGGTTAATGCTTGGACTTGATGATCTCAAAGGTCTTTTGACGTGGTGCAGTGGTCAGTGGGCTGTGCACCGTGTCCTGACACTGGGGAGTGTCCTTCACTGACAGTGGCACAGCTGCTCAGGCTGCTGGCAGCACACAGGATACTCTCGTGCAGGTGAGAGCACGCAAACACACTCACGCCAGGATAGCTCTGTAGTTCAGCGTCAACCAGAGACAGACAGGAGAGGTCTTTGTATGGAGACTCCAAGGATTTATTCCGTTGTGGGCCCAAATACAAAGTAAGCCCAGGAGCAAATGGGGTTCAGGGGTTTTATGCAGGGGTGGGAACCAATGGTTAGGGGGGTAAAGGGGAGGAGTAAAGGCGGGGTTGGGGTACACAGTCCAATGGCAGTACAAGGGAGGACTGGCTGAAAGGGGATACCAGGGAAGAGGGAACATTCCAGAGCAGGACACATGTAGGGTCTTCCCTGCCTTATGGAGAAAGCCTTCTCCTCACCACAGCTTGGGGGGGAGGTTGTCTTAAACTTCTGAACTGTCCTACCAGCGGCTTGCTGGTTCAGGGGATGCAGCCTCTCTGGTGGCCCCAGCCCCAGGCTGGGCCACTGCAACAGTCTTTTCCAATCTAAGTGACTCTATGATTCTGTAAGTAATCCTACTGAAATAGTTTAGTCAAGAGGGCTAGTTAGTGAATAAAGCTAAACTCTGCATATGAACCCTTTCAAGGCCCTTGCTTAGATGTGACAGGGCATCGGAGGTGGTACCTGCTGGGAGACAACCAACTCGGAGTGCAGAAGCTAAACCACAGAATCTATCCTTTAGGATATACGTTGTTCACAGAAAGTCTTGGACCAACACTTAACAGTCTGTGGCAGGCTGTGAGTGCCAAAGGATTTACTAACTAGATAGTCTTCTTATAGCTCCCAAAATAGATACAGGTTGCTGTATATGTAAATAGAACAGTTATTTTGGTTAAATAGAGCTTAACTGTTTCTGATACAGTCATTTATTTGTCAAGTCTGTTTTATGTTAATTTAATTATAAGAAAATTGAAAAGTGTGATACATAGCTAAGCCCTTAAGGCTGGTTAATCTATTTGGATTGTAACAAATATAATTTTTATTAGCTCAGCCTATTTGGATGGTAACGAGCCTAACCTTTCAGTAGACATTACAGACTCTGAATTATAGTCTCTTTTATGTAAAACCAGTGTTTAGTTCAATACAAGAAATGTTCTTTTTTTCTGTCATTGTGTTAAAGAATTGCTGTATTTATGGGGATGTAGTAGGAACCCAGAAGTAAGAGTTCCCTCCTTTCTGAATATGCATGGAAGTCACAGGGGCAATGGTAAATCAGAATCTGAAGATGTATTTTTTCTTTTTTTCTGAAAATGACCATAAGAAAAAATATTGTTATAGGCATGAAGGAAAAAAGCTACCAACCACTGTCCAATTAAAATCTTTCCCTGCGCAATTGGAAGAAAAGCAAAATAAATAAAATCAAAACCCTGTGCCAAATGAAATCCATCTGAAATAAACAAATTAAACCAAGATAAACTGGCAAACAAATAATACAAACAGACACTGCCTTAATTTCTAGGAAAAAATTCCATCTTTGAAACTCACTAATCATTTTAGATCTTTTCTGACAAAAATGTCCTTACTCAGTTTTCACATTTTTGATAAAATGAAGAATGCCCTGCAAAAGTTGATGTTCTTCTCATAACACCATTGTGCAACTTCTGACTCCCTTATAGAAGTGGAAGTAAGGTTTTCTTCATGTTTCAGAACAATTTTTGAAACTCAGATTCCTTAAAAAAATCCCCAAACACTATAAAACCCTCTCAGAATGTCTCAATGGGGAAAAAAACCCAACCCAACAATGAAACTTGTGGAAGTACATGGAACTGGGAGTTCTTTGTGAGACTTGGTTGGGGTATTATTC
Source organism: Vireo altiloquus (assembly GCA_013396875.1). Taxonomy (NCBI): domain Eukaryota; kingdom Metazoa; phylum Chordata; class Aves; order Passeriformes; family Vireonidae; genus Vireo; species Vireo altiloquus. The sequence continues at coordinate 911,837 of VZRF01005200.1, read as the reverse complement.
TGAGCCTGAGCAGCTGTCGCCTAAACTGCTGTTCTCGTGAACCTGATGTTGTCATGCTGTTGTGAAGAGAAGGAATGTGCAAGGGGAACATACACTTTTCATTTTACCATATTTCAAGCATCTATATGAAGATATTGTATTGTATAAAGAAAATGTTGATTCACACTTAAGCATTCTCATGACATATTTCTCATATTTCTCATGAAAAGGACATTGATGCTCTGTATGAGTGTTGATCAATCATTTCTAACTGGACCCAGAAAACTGTCTTAGCACTGCTAATTGAAAAATGTTAGACCCCTTATTATGGAGAATAAAACTTCCAATTATGAGATTTTATTTTTTCAGAGACATTTTAAAAAGTTTAACCAAAAACCAAACAAAAAATAGATGTGTCTCCCAGTGTTACTTTTTTGGTAAGAGGGAGAGAAGCTCACATATTTTATAGTGAGTTTTGACTTTTTCTGCTATTTATGCCCCAGTGACAGGTATAAGAAATGTGTACAAAACTGTAAAAAAGAATAATTGATACCTGAAGTGATTTTTAAACTTTCTTAAATTTTGAAAATTTCAGGGGAACTTATGCCTCTTTGAGATAACAGATAGCTTTCTAAATCTATAAATGATTTGAGTTTTCAAAAACTCTTAAAAGAGAATGTTCATTTAACTGAATTTTAAGGGTAACAAAAATGCAAGAATTAATTGAGGGTGAAACAGTAAACATTAGTGGACAAAATGCTATTATGTTTGAGCAGTTCTGATAGCTGTGTTTTTCATGGGAATAGTTATTTTTAAAAATGGATGACCAAAAGGTGCAGATTTTAGAATGACAGCCCTGATGTGAAAATGTTTTCTGCCAGGTTCCTCCTCAGGTTGTGGAAAAGAGTCAGGAAGAGAAGGTGAAAATGATATTGAGATAGTGAAGAAAAGTGCTGGAAAGGGCATCTGAGGTCAGATGTCAGCAGCTGTGGAGAAGGAAAATCTTAAATCCCAGACACAATATGTTTCCATCATTTATTTTTTTCTCAACAGCAGATTGGAAGAAATGCAGCCCCATTTCCAAACAACATGACTTTAGTGATACCCTACATAAGCAGTGCCCTCTCACCCTCTGTGTTCCAAGGGAAATAAAAAGCAGAAGGAGCTACTGATGCCTCTCCCCACACATCATGAAGGTAACTGCAAAGCACCACCTCTCTCAGCCTGTCATTTTAAAATAGTCTGCAAGCTCTGCTCAGGTTACCACTCTGTGAAAAACTTATATTGTTCAACGAAAGACTATAAAACAGTAGCACAAATTTTCAATCTATTAATGGACTTTACTTATTTCTTCAGTCCTGTTCAGTACTTTTAGGTCAGGTTTGGGCTTTTTATTTTGGGGAACATGACCTTTTTATGACAAACTGCAGAGCTTTGCTATGTGGTTTTATCTATTGGAACTTTGGAGGAGGCTTCTCTGCTCCTTCTTTCCTATTTTTATTACATTACTTGTTGTCTGAAATAGAGCTTTGTTTATAATTCTATCAAAGTCATAAACAGTGAGCCAAGTATGAAGTCTTTTAGTACAAAAGGTATCTCCAATCAATGAGACACTATCAAAAGTGTCTTACCCTGCCCTCCATAAAGCCTGAAGAGAAATTTCCATGAAAAAGTCATGATCCAGTAAGCTCAAATCCTACCTCACTATGAACAACTGTCTTACTTATCTTAAAGTAATATTTACACATTTCTTTCCTTGGGTTGTATAACACTCCTTCTATCCCCAAGCACACATACAGTAACTGCAATGTATTCAGTTCAGTTCAATGTAAAGCTGTACCACCTTTAATTCTACACACAAGCACTTATATTCCCAGTATTTTCATAAGACAGTATTTAGCTATTCAAATTTTTACAGGGTTTTATTTCCTTGGTATCAACCCACTCAACATGGAACTGCCTCACCTCAGGAAGATTTTAGCTGTGTTGTTAATAACCAAGAAGTCACTTAGCAAAACAATTGTGCTGAAGCAGATAATTTATAATACCAAATTTTATCTATCAAACCAAGTTATTGCCTTGCGTTAAGGAAAGTTAATTCACAGCTGTACATTCTGTGGCAGGCTGCCTCTCTGCATGTTGGAAGGCACAGGATGAATTAGCTCTCTGTTTACACTTTGGGGTATTTGGATGTGCTGTGGCCAAATAGGTTCTTTGCAATGTTATGAAACAAACTACTTTTACTACTCCAGGCAACCATAAAATCCAAGATCAGAGACCACTGTTTGTCACTGAATGCCAACATGGTGCTTAAGCTTTCTATGTAGGCAGGATTTATAGTTTTATATTACGGCTCTGAGCCTCCAAATCTACCTGGTCTCTCTTCTCTGTGTGATTTCTGTTGAATAAGCCATGCTGCTTGGGTGCCTGCTGTGGGGGTGGGGTGGATGAGCAGTACTGTTTGCTGCTCATCTCAGAAACTCTGCTGCAACAGGTTTTCTAATTAACATGTTCACAAAAGCTCATTGCAGACACGTTGTCTAAGAATTATGGGTGGCTGATAGACATTCATGAAAGAGAAAGCAGCTATTAAAGAAAATATTCACGAATATTCATGTATGTTCAGGTACAGGCAATTTGGTTTCTTAATTTTGGTTTCTTAACTAACCCTGCTGATTAGCACAAAGATCATAATGAAAGAATTTGAAAAATTAATGAAACCATAACCTGAAAATTTTCCTTGAATTTGGTTTTCTTTGTGTCTTGTTCCCTCAGGACATGCTTACCCAAATCTTACCACTCTCTCTGTCATGATTTCTCTTTATTTCTCTTATTCCTAAGTGAAATAATGAGATGGATTTATTATTGAGTCAACAAAAAACTTTGCACTTTCCCAGCTGGATCAACACCTGCCAGCAGGGTGAGGAATCTCAGGCAAACACTGCTAGAGGTAAAAAGAAACACAGTTGTGTTAGTGATGTTTGAAAAAAATCATGTACTTTGATTCAGTGGTAGTCTCCCCACACAGAAAACTCCTCTTTTTTGGTCATATTGGGAAGCCATTGTAATACTTGGATGCTCAGATAAGAGACACTAAAACGGATAATAGAAATATTGTGATTATTTTGTAACTTGATATGACATTTGTATTTCTGAAGAAGAAATAGCAGACATTTTTACATCCAGTGCCATTTGTGCTCATTAAATAGGTCCCTCAGACCCTTTGGGTGTAAAACCTTGAATAACGAATGAAGGAGGACATACTAGGGAATGAAAATCTCTGACATAAACACATAATTGTGGCAAGTAAAGAAAACACTCATTTGTCGCACGGTCGTGATGCTGACAAGCATGATACATGTATATGTATCAAATGTCTAAAGGAAGAGACCATAATGGTCCATATGATCAATAAAACTCTTCAGTGTCTGAAAACAGCCCTTGAGGTACTGTTAAAGCAGGTACCTGGAGATTATACCTGCAGTGATCGCTGCATTTATCCATTGCTCACTTTGGAGGTCATGCTGTAAGATTTACTAAGTGAAGAATCAAGAAAAGCTGTTTTATTGGATGACCAAACTGAGGATATAATCTTTGGAGACAAACCATAGATGATACCAGTCCTAAAGAGAGGTTTTTTAGGTCAGCCCTTTTTCTCATTTCAGACTGCCTGAAGGCTCAGGAGTTTTCCATGTTTCTTAAGCTGTTAATGAGCACAAGCTTAATTTATAAATCAGAAGCATGAAATACTTGGCTGTTTTAAAACAGAATCTGAATATACTTTAAAACCTTTGTGTAGTGTAGGGAGGGCTTCATAAAGTCAGTGGGGTTAAAGCACCTAGCAGGCTCTTGAAGAAGAAGTAGATGGATATAAGGCAGCAGGGAAGGCCAAAATTAATCAATTATGTGGATGATGAGTGGGCTGGACAACAAGCCTTGATACAATGCTGATACCTACTGGTCTAAGCCAATGCTCTGCATGGGTCAAAGGAATGTCTGGTGAAGAGAAGATTTTGATTCAGCCTTACTGGCGTCTTGCACACCTAAAGTAAGAATTTGCAGCATCAAAAATTGCAGCACTAACATGGCATTATCTTATCTACTTTTGGCACAAAACCAAAAAAATCAAGCGTAAAGGACCACAATGACTTCTGTATGTATCTTGATACAAGGAGCTGGCTGGTCACTTTCTAGGGATTGAAGGAAAAGGCGTTGTGGATACTGCAGTTTGTATAGAGTTTCCTTGGCAGTATGTGTTGTGCATTGATCATGGACTAACAGAGTTCATCATTTCAAATGAAGTCTTTCAGACCATCACTGGTATCTTGTGGAATTAGAGCAAGGAAAACCTCCTTTGCTGGGGCTGATGTTGACATTGTGGCAAACCCTGTCAAAAGATGGCTTGTAATGATGTATGGGACCTTGGAAACCAGCACGTTGAGTTAAAGCCTCATGATTGCCACTCTAGCAACAAAAATCTTGTGTCTAAATCTGCCAAAGAGCGCTAGATGACAAGACGAAATCTCCCAGCTGTCACAAGACTGAGAGATGGTGTGATAGCCTGGTGTATGTTAGACATAAAGATACTGAGAGCTTGTGCTACTTTCCCTGCTCTCTCATGGAGTATATGGAGGCATTCAGTGGAAAATAAACCTCAGATTGCTAGGGTAAGTTGTTATATGAGCTCAAGAACTCTTGATTCAAGTTTTTTAGACAATTTCTGAGCAGATAGGGTAGTAGATCAGCTGAGCTGAACAAGATGAAACACAGGACTCTGGTGATCTTACTCGGGCAATAGGGCTGGTGGTAAGTAGGCATTTGATGAACTCAGAAGAGATTTATTCAGTTTCAAAGTCAAACAAAACAATTTCAGATGAATGTTTTGGAAAAAGGTATACTCAGGGATGATGCCAGTGTCCTACTGCTGGGGCAAGATTCTCCAGTCACCATGATCTAAGGCTTGGCTCAGGTGACCATATTGACTATAGCTTGACTATATTGGCTAGAGCTTTTTAAGTTGCCATAGGCAGAAGAACTCTGTCTTTTTTAGCTAGTGGTGAGACCCCAGCTCTCAGCTGTTCTGCTCCCAGATGGCAACTCTTAGAAATGGAAAAAATAAAGACCTCCCAAAACCGAACACAGCACCCAAAGTGAATCTCATCAAAGTTATAGATGTGAGGCACCTGTGGGAAGGATCAGAAAAAAAAACCCCAAACCAAAGACCTTACTGAGGTGCAGGGAGGAATATGGGAGAGGGGAATCTTAGTAATGACCCTATAAACAGAAAAAAGGGGAATGTATCGAGGTATTTGCAAAAGTTCTTCTTTTAGGAATTTAATGTTTATGTAGTTGAAATGCTACTCTTAAAGAGAAAATGTTTGAAGATTCAGATGTTTGGAAGCTTTTATAAAGTTTGCTTGACCATGTCCTTAAGAGAGCTTGTGACTTTTCTCCTGGAAAATAATCTAGGTGAAACAGATCTACTTCAGTGAGATGGTTATGAGGAAAAGTATAAGATATCTGGTGGGGAGGGGTTAAGGGCTTGTGTCAGTCATTTGAAGAAGAATGAAAACAGCCAGTGACAAAGCACTGGAAACAGTAATTTTAAGATGGATCAGAATATAATATTAGAATAGATGAGTGAACTAGAGAAGAAGGGGTGAGGTATAATTGCACAAATTGCAAAGTCATGTACTTGAGGACTAATAACAAGAATCTCTGTTATAGGCTGACAATTCCTCATTTTGAAATGACAGGAGATGGAAATACATAGGATATATCAGTGGATCACAGAAAACCGGCAAACTTCAGATTGACTTGGCTGTGAGAAGTACAAATCCCCAAATATATCATGTGAGGTATTTTCAGGAGGTATTGAGAAGCGTTAGTGCTTCTGTATGTTTGGGACTTTATCTAAAAATTGCATACAGCTTGATTCAATTAAATTCAGCAAAGAAGAGCACGTGGATATTCACAGGAACAGAAACCATACTTTTGACAGGAGACCTGCAGTGCCTTAGTCTTTTAAGGTAAAGGCTACTGGAGAATGTTTTTGTTTAGTAAATAAAGTTCTATATTTAAATAAAGTTCAATGTTTAAAACTATAAAGTAAAAACTCTGCTTAAGCAACAAGGAAGAGAACATTATATGCACAAGAAGAAAATTGTATGAGATTGTCATGAATACATGGTTTTAATAGGCTGCAAAACAAGAAGGTGGTTTTTAACAGCCNTAGGGCTGGTGGTAAGTAGGCATTGAATACATGGTTTTACATGAATACATGGTTTTAATAGGTTGCAAAACAAGAAGGTGGTTTCTAACAGCAATGGGGAGACAAAAGTGTAGGAAGACTCTTAGAGGCCTATGATTGTCTAGGATAGATGTACGTTTCTCATTCCAAGGTATTTGGGGTACCTCTGTATGCACTGCATTTTGCCATGAACTTCATTACATATTTTGTAAATTAGAAGGTTGTTTAAAAAACACATTGAAACTAAAAGGACATTTGGAAAAAATATATACATTTAATTTGAATGAATGTCAAATGCTAAGCCAATTTTCAAAACTGGTCTATGATTTTAATAATAAATAGTTCAAACCTGCTCTTCAAATGTAAAGTTAATGCTAGCTAGGTAGCAACAAACTGGTGTTGAGCTACAGTCAGTACCTTTAGAAGACAAAGGAAACATTTAAAATATATCACCAGCATTTTAATCTAGTGTGGTAATTTTTAATATGGTTTTTCTGTGTGTGGAAATTGAAACTGGCCAATATGTACAGAAAATCTTAGGTAGACAAATGTTTCTGGTGTACATTTAGGCACATATATGCTTGGATACTTATGAAAAAGCTTGGTAATAGAAAAAACCCTCCAGGACTGTATACACCTGCATATTTAAAGTGTGGTTCCTTGACACAGGATATGGTGTTTCCTTTCAGCTGCACCACATAAGCAAAACAATGAATACTAACAATGAAATAAACAGCAGATACAGTATAAAGTAGATTTTTCTTTTTGGGACCCTCATTTATACTAGATAATTTGCAATTAATACTTCATGAAAATTGCCTGTTTTGTATGCATGAGCAGACAAAAAGCTTCCTAAGAGCATCATTGTTTCCTTAACGAAAGATACAATGCCAGTGACATTATCAGTATTATATACTTGAACCACAGTTGGTGGAGACGACATCTTCTATAGTGTGCTGTCATGCATTTAGGACTAAATCTTATTGCAGCAAGTGGATGTTTTGCCACTGTATTCAAAAGCATACAGATTTGGCCCTCATTACTTGCCTCCATTTCTCCATCTAATTAAAGCGTTTGAATGCTGACAGGTCACTGGAATGAATGCCCAAATAATTACTGATTTGTTCATCATAGCCACATCCTGGATGCTATGAGTTTATACTGTAGACTCAAAATGATTCCTCCTTGGATTTGAGCTGTGCTCTAAAGAATCAGACATTTTTGCATGGCACAAAGAAAAGCCCAAATACATGAATTTTAAAAAGTATGTTAAATTTGTACATTAAAAATGTATTGGGGATATCAGAAGATCTTTTCCTGTTACATATGCCACAAACATATCAGTGTTAAATACAAGGTGCATATTGTACAGTAAGTTGACTTTTCTGCCAGTTAAATTAACAAATATGCAAATTATAAAGAATGTCAGAGCACTAAAGAAACATCTGCTAACCAAAGTAAAAAGTAATGATAATGATGGTAAATAAGGAAAGACGAAAGTAAGTATTGTTTGAGATGAATTTTCACCCAGCTGTGCGTTATTATGAAGGAGTTATGAAAGAAGACTACCCTTTTAGCTGACTATCTCAAACAGGTTCAGAAAGGAATTTTTAAGTGTTGAAAGCCATTCTTGTGACAATTGTTTTCTTCATTTGTGTTATTTGGAAGCTCTTTGTAAATTTACTCTCTCATCAGGAAAGCAGGGTGCCTGAAGGAAAACTAATTTTGTGGAGTAGTTCAGCATTTTCAAATACAGCTTTGTTTCTCTCAGGGCAGCTGCCAGAGCAGGAACATTCTTCAACAAGGACATTCTTCTCAAGGCAACCCTTGCCCGAAGGCTGTCCTCTTAGAGGTCTCCCTGCCTGTGTGAAAAGCAGAGCTCTGAGGGCCCTGCAGCAATCTGAAGAGCTACTCAGTATCACAGACTCTGAGCGGCCAGCATCTCCCACCACATGTCTTCCAAGAAGCTGGGCAGATGACCTTGTAGATGAGAGGCAGGACAGCAAGGGCCCCCTGGAATTGTTTCAGCTACCTCAAATCTTTGATTTTCACAGATTCAAATTCAAAGTATACACTACCCAGGTTAACAGAAACAACACTTCAGCTGGCATCATGACAGGCACAACTTACAACCATTTACAAGTTTGGGTTGCAGATTTATTTATATGGTGAAGCAATATCAAGATGCCCTTAGATATTTATATGTGTACTGATTGTGTTATTCTTGTAACACAATGTCAAGACCTTGACTACTGTGAGCAGTATGTGAGTGAATGCAACATTGACTTTGGTGTTTGTTCTACAGACTGGTGGTCAACAATCACCACTTAGAATCAGAAACTGAAAAAACCACAAGGCTAAATTATTAGAACATTCAAACTTACATTTCAGCATTAACTTCAGCATTGATAGCAAAACATTCTTTGTGTGTTCTTGGCTTTTTTCACAGATTCAAACGAGCTAACTGACAGTAATGGTATATTATCTATGGATGTGCACATTATCACCTTCTCATCTGCCTTCTCATGTCCTTCCTTTTCTAGGAAGTTTAATTATCATTTAGCAAAACCTTACTAAGGAATAAAAGCTATCTAAACTTCCTCTCTGGCAGCCTAGGAGGTCATTCCCTGCATATAAAAATATAACAACCATTTAGTGCCATTCAAAATATATTCCCTGTTCTTCCACTCGCCATAATATCCAAGTGGTAGAAGATTTTCTTGTTATCACGTGATCACAGAATCGTTGAGATTGGAAGAAAATGATATTAGCTCTGTTGGTCAGAGCATGGTGATAATCAAGGTTATGTGACCTTTCTCCATATGGGCCATTCACTTGAGAGCTGGACTTGATGATCACTGTAAATCTCTTCCAACTCAGAATATTCTGTGATTCGTGATCTGGGGGACATCTCATCTTACCATTCCTTCTCAGGTGGGGTTACCTACTTCAAGGATTGACGCTCCTGAGCAGTCTGTTTCAGTCCTCAGTCACTCTCACAGTAATAAAGTATTTCTTGATGTTCAGACAGAACCTGCTTTGTTTCAGTTTGTGACAGTTGTCTCTTGTCCTGCCACTGGGTACCACTTAAAAAGCTTGATTGCATCTTCCTCATACCCTCCTTTAAAGTATTTATATACATGGATGAGATCCCACCCTAGCCTTCTCTTCTCCAGGCTGAACCGTCCCATCTGTGACCTTCTCCTTACATGAAAAGTTCTGGGTGTGGTCTCACCAGTGCTGATCACCTCCCCTCACGTGCTGTAAATGTTACCTCGTGCACCTTGGGATATCCTACACTTTATGACCCTGGTAGTCATCAGCTTTAAGTGAGCTTTGGCTTTCCTGACATTATCACTGCACACTCCAAGTTTATAAATTTCTTCTTTGTGTCCTATCCCTTCTTCCACTTCTACCTTTTCTTTTTACTCTGAAACTCAGTCACATGCTTTCTGTTTAGCCAGTCTAGTCTCCTGATATCCCTACTTATTTTCCTGAGTAACAAGATGATCCATAACTGTGATTGGAAAAGGTTGTATTCAAAGGCTTGTCAGTTTTCCAGAGCTAACACCCTTCAGAGGTGCCACCCATGTGCCATGTAGCATTTTCCTGATTGAGCTTCATTCTGCTTTTCTGAGGAGCAGAGTCTATGTTGTGCTGCTCTCCTGCCTTAGGAGGGCTTAATGCTCCAAAATTTCGTGGTCACTACAGTCAAAGCTGCTATGATCACCATGTCCCCAAGAAGTTCTTGGATATGAAGAGCTGACGTTTAAAAGACTCAGTCATGACCTGTGACTGGCATTAATACTTGTGACATTATATGTTAAAATCTTACATGCATAACAACAAACCAATATTCTCAAAATTCCTGAGATGGGCCCAGTCTCCTCACTGGAGGAAGAGTAGGGGCAGGCATGAAAATACCCTAATGCTAGTATCACTGGAAATTGATCCCTGCCTTTACTCTCCTTCTTATTAAAAACACACAGGAAAAAAGTGAGGTGAAAGAATTACATGCGAATTTGCTTGATACTTAAGATTATTTTGATTCTCTTAAACAGTTCTTTCTTGCATGTATAGACGTAGGAAAAAAGTCTGGGGAAGTTTAGGAAAATTTTTGCATTCACTGACATTCTAGTTGAAGTTAAAATAAATCAGTATTATTTTGTGACCATTTTTTTTCCTGACTAATTTCCTCCCTTCTCAGCAGGTGAAATCTACTGCCAGTTAGAGACTTACAGTCAGTTCAGCATCCATTCTGATGCAAACAGAAAAAGGCAAGTGTCTTGCTGGCTGGGGACAATGAAGTCATTAATCAAAATCACTCTGCATCTCCACTGATGATGAAAGAAAAAAGTCTCTCTACTATCAGGGTGCAAACTAGAATCACTGGGCTATGACTTCAGAAAAGGAGGCAATTCAGAACAAGTTCTAGGGAAAATGATAGGAGGGTGTGCACATATCCGAACCTCAGGATCCTTGGGCTGACCTTTGGATTTCATGGTAATTTAAAGTAGTTTCGAGGCTTCTTTGAGGTATTGCTGATTCCTAGGAGCCACAAGAAGCCCTTCTGGTAATGGTAGGCTATACCTGGGGCACAGAAACTTGCAGTAAGTTCCTCTCCAGTAGTCATACCATCCCAACATCTTTGAAGTTGAACTTGCAGTGAGGGAAAGAGAAAAAGCCATTACTACAGGATTTCTGTACATCAGAGAAATCCTCAAAGAGATGCCTAAGCTGACTTTAAGGCCGCTTTGTGCTGCTACTATTGCACAGAACAGGATGAATTCCCTCATGAGTCTGTCTTATAAATATTCTGAGGAGATAATCTTGAATTCTTCAAAGTGTTTTAATGTGGAAATATTTTAAAAGGCGTGTGAAATTCAACGCAAATGTTATTGGTCTAGTTCCATGAGTCTGGGATTGGTCAATGGGAACTTACAGCTGAATACCTTGGAAAATGCCAGTAAGACCAATAGCTAGTGATCAACACTAGTAACTGGGACTTTCCACATAAGGAAGAAAGAATACTAATAAAGAGGTTTAGATGCACTACCCCTTCTTCTGTAGCTACCCTTCTGACTTACACAAATCTCCTTAATGGTTTTTGTGTAAGTAAAACCACCAATTTGTCCAGGTGAGGTTTTTTGTTATGTTTTCTATCTGCTGACCTGTTGTAAATAAGACACAGAGTAATATAAGGATTACTGGATAGTCTTACCAACTTTTCCAAAACATAACTTTCCTTTGATTAAACAAACAAACAAACAAACAAACAAACAAACAAACAAACAGCTCCTTTCTAATCTTCAGAAAACAAAGTCTTAACCCCCTGCCCCAGACTGCTGAGAAGTTATTTCTCCACTGTGTTAGCCCTGAAGAATGATGACAGTTTTAACACCAAAGCTATGAATTATTTCAGGGCTAGTTCCTTTAATAGGGGCTTGGGTAGGGGGTGAAATGTTCAATATATATGAACTCTTTTACAATATTGCTGGAAGAAGGCCCTATCTATACTTTTCAGCCTATATTCTGATTCATGTATAAATGGTTAATTCATAAAGTGATATATGTCTTATCAAACAACAAAATAACATGCTCAGTTTGACAAGGGCAAAGGAAAAAAATGACAAATACGTACATGAAACCAGGAGTATTCTCCAAAAGGGCAGTAAATTCTCAATGGATTACTCCTTAGCAGAGCTATACCAAAACAAAAACAATGCATCAAATCCAGTCTTGAGGATGAGTCCTGAAATGCACTGATCTCACGGAAGCCACTGGGATATGCAAGGGCCCCACCATCTCTTAAGATCTGGCCTTGAATTTCAAATCAAGTCTTTCATTTTACTTTCAAGCACTAATGCCAAAAAACAAGCAAAAAGAAAATGATGTTTCTGTCCCTCCTGTTTTTCTTAAAGAGATTACCTCAGGCTTGACACTTTTATCCTTGGGATAGGATACCAGTGTCCATAAGAAAAGTTATATCTGAACCAAAATACTCAAGAAATCGAAAAGATAAATTATAAACACAATAGTTGAAGCAATTGCTAATGACACCACTGAAAATAGGCATGTGGAACAATCGGTAATGTGGCTAAATGATCACATCTCCTCTATCCTTCAGGTCAGAAATTTAATCTACACTTTAAGGGTCACACAAAAGGATTTAAGTAACTGAAAATATGTGTTGCTTTAATCTGGACCTCTCCTAATCTGCAGCTTTTGATTTTTTCACTCATTGATGATTTCATAGAAACATAGAATGGCCTGGGTTGGAAGGGACTTTCAAGATTATCTAATTTCAGTTCCATGCCAGGATGCCCCATTCCTGCAAGCATTTCAGGCCAGGCTGGATGGAGCTCTCAGCAACCCAGTCTAGTGAAAGGGGTTCCTGCCTATGGCAGGGGGGTGGAACTAGATGATTTCTAAGGTCCCTTCCAATCCAGGCCATTTTGTGGTTCTGTGATTTTATATTGCTCTCATGTTTCCACATGGCTGTGCTGCCACAGCCTTTGGAAAGATATCAAGTGATATTAAGACAGATAAATTTTTTCTGGATACAGTAGAGACATGCTAATATTTTAAAGAATTAATGCAGATATGTAAAGGGTAATAGAAATATATTTTGACAGCTTTTTAGAGCTATATTTTGAACATAAGTTGCCCTGAAACTTTCTGGTTATGCTGCTAATGATCCTTTGACAGCAAAGTTAAATCCCCAATTTAGTCATACCTTTACTTCCTACCCATTCTGTGATCCACTAAAAGGATTTTCTCTCATTACCTGGTTACTAAGTTATTAAATAACTTTTCATATAGTGCCTTTACCAAAACCCATCTGAAATACTATATACATTTCATCCAAAAAAAAACCCCTCTCCATCAAATATTTCATTAACTACTATAAATAAATTCATTGTTTTGGAGAGACATGTCAGCGGTAATTCACTACTTTAAATGGAAAAAACTACTCTAAACAAAGATTGAAATTATAATTCAAGCTTATAAAATCTTTCTCTCTTATGAAGTTTTCCTTTTCAAAGTTCAGTGAGGGCATCCTAGCCATCATTGCTTGCACCATCAGACACAGGAAGAACAGGTCTTCCTTGTACCAGCTCAAAGAGAGCTGTACAAGTCCTTTGTGATATACTTTGTGGCTTCTGCTCCAAAGCTGTGGGCAACATCATGGGACAAGACAAGGCTGGTATGTTTGTACCAAGCTTCAGAGCTGAATGCTCATAAATTCACATGCCAGTAAATAGGCAACAATAAATCTGAACTTTCTGAGCCAGGGGGCTATAAACTTTGTAAAAAGACAATAGAAGGCTTCACTGCAAATGATTGCAACAACACAGAGATTATCTTGGGTTTCTCCTGTCTATAAGTGCAAGAAATACTGAGTTGTTAGCTCATTCAAGGAGATCTGAATGTAAGGTAAGTCAATTGGTGGTGATATATGAGATGAGTGAATGGGAAGAACCAAGGGTCAAGCATAGATAGGTGATATTTTTGTTCTCAGTTTCTGTGTATAACTTTGGGACCAAAGTAGAGAGACAATACAAGCATACCACTTATTCCCTTTACCATTTTCCTTCTGACCTCTTTTTATACAATTCATATAAAAACAGCAATATAGTTAAAAGCAAGTTTCTAAGCCTCAGAAAAATTCAAAGAGAGATGTAACTACTTGCATCACAATAAATGATCCACAACACAAACAAAAATAACAAAACCAAAGCACGCACACACACCTGCCTCTGTGCAGCACTCATCAGGTACAGGCTTTTTAAGATGCAGGCTATTAATTCATGCATTTCATGGGACAAAATTCAAAGCTCTGCCTCTGCTGTTAATGTGCCCCAGTCTGTCTTCCCAGCTGTGCCTTACTGTATCACAGGATTTCTCCAGGGTGAAGTCCATGTCTGGGGCTGGTGGGCAAGCTGGTCATGCCTGAGGTGGTCTGTGCTGCTGGGAAGCCTTTGTCCTTCGCAGTGTGTACACCACTGAAGTCCCACTTCTGTAACAAATGTAAGCTGTGTTCTCCTGTCTAAACCTCAGGGTCATGAGCAGGTATGGGATGACCAGCATGTGACATTTAGCTCTTTTTCTGTCTTCCTCTATCCAGCCAGTTCTGGGTTTGTCCTTGTGCCTAGGTAGGGAATAGGCAGTGAAGTGCATCAATACTGATCTCAAAGGAAGTGGGAAGGAGTGTGATAATTTCCTATCACCCAGTTGCCAAAAGCAGGGTCACATTAACATGACTAACTCATGAGCCTGTTGCAGATTTGCAAGTTGTTTAACTGCTCCATGGAGCAGGTTTTATGAGCCCCATGTGCTCTCTTAGCAGACGTGAGCAAGGCAGTGCCAGTAGTTGACAAGGTCCAAAGGATGGCAAACAACTTTCTCTTTACCCCTGTAGGGTGTTTCTTACCTCTCGCTGTCCCTGTGCCTGGGAAAATGGGGAGAAAATGTACATGTCCCAAAGCAGAGCAATCCCAAAATAGCTCTGCAGCTTATATCACTAAAGAAGAGGGAGTAACTCACAAGAATTACACTTTATAAGCTAACCACCCCCACATTGTCCGTCTTGAAGGATTGTCTGTCTTGAAGGATGGTCTACGTTGTGCATCATTATACAATGCTGAATTACAAGTGGCAGAAGAAGGATAAGATTTTGGAGCCCAGAACAAGCCAGTAGGAACCTGTTTATGCTAGTGGAAATCTTCTGAGTACTTTAAAAACAAACCTTCAACAAAACCTATTTCAGTGGCTGAGAAAGAACAAGAACTAAAAAGGAGATAAAGCTATTAAAATTGTGGCTGACTCATGACTTCACTCTTTTTCCATCTTATCCCTGAACTTTGTAGGTAATTCCTTCTGTGATTGTCATCCTGTTTAAACAAATACATTTAAATACAAAATACATATACATAGGAAAAATTACAATTATCGAGACCTAGGAATAGAATATAATCGATTGACATTTTCTAGGGTTGGTTGGCAGACTCCTAATGTTAATTCTAAGTGTTGATTTATGATGCTAGAATTTAATCTTATTGTGAGATAGGATTTTAGTCACTAGAGATGAAGAAAACTTATTCATTTATTTCACTGACAGATAAAGTTCAGCAGTTAAGGACAACAAGAAAAATATCTGCTGAAACTTTTCAGGTTTTCCAGCTTATACTCCTTTTTTTTGCATTACATCCTGTTGTATTTTCTGGTTTTATCTGATATTATTTTCTGTCAATATTCGCTCTCCGTTATTTTGGTTACTAAAATTGACATGAAAGAGAGAGTGAGAAATGGGAGATATTTCAAAACATAATCCTCATGATGTAGGCATTAAAAAAAAAAAAGAGACCTCTTTCCATATAGCCCTTTTTGATAGACACAATTAAGGATGATGAAGAAAGATAACTGCCATGAGAGAGCAAAAGCATGAACACAAACCTCAGATATTTCAGGCCCTGCTTGAGTACTTCACCAGTAGATTTGCTGGACAGAAAATCCATCTCATTGCTTTGTCTTTTGCCCATCTGTAGAGGTCCTCTAGAGGCAGAGCTGCTATCTACCACTCCCTTAAGGACAGACATGATCAATGCTTTGTCCTCTAGTGGTTTCTGACACAGCAGAAGAACTGATGTGGCTGACATTGGTTAAACTATACCTTCCTGACTTTCAGAGTTTTAATAGAAAAAATAGATGCTTTTTCCCTATGTAGAAATGCGTTTGATTTATTATGCCCTATGGACATTTATTTCAACACAAAGAGAATGAGTAGATTAGTTTATGTAGTCTAATATAATTAATAGAAATACTATAATTACTAAGGCAAACAATTTTAGTCAGTGAACTGAAATGCAGGAAAATTCTTGAAAAGTCAAAGTATACAGATTGTGTGTATAAAACCCATTTTAGAGCACTTGCTCTGTCCAAACATTCAGAATGCTGACTAGCAAGTAATTTACACTGGCTATGAAAAAATAATTTTTTTTTTATAAATCAGCATTTTTCTACCTCCCCTTCATGAAATTGCCATTAAAAGTTATCATTTTTAAATGACAGGGAAGTACTGAAAACTTTTTGATTTAAAATTGCAAATTATTGCATTCTTAGGAATATAAAAGTAACAACAATTTATTGGGCTAAAACTTCATTTAATCAAGTATCATTTTTCTTAAAGTGATCTGATGTGTATTACTGGAGAAAATTTTAGGTGTAAAATGAGCCTTTCAAGAGCTGAACAATGAAAAATGGAAGATTTAGCAATGTCTAAAACTCTCATGGATTTATCATCCATTAAGTTATCTAACATAATTTTAAATATATATATTTTTTTGGTTTCCCATCATCAATGAATTACACTATTTCATTCACTGAGAAAAAAGTGCGCTTTTCTCATCTGTTTTATACTCGGCATTCAATATTTTCAGTGGGTGACCACTTGTTCTCCAGTTATAAAAACTATGTTCCTATTCACTTTTCCAGATGGACTTCTAGATGTCGATCATATCCCCCAACTGCTAAAGAGTTTCAGACTATAGTCTTTCCTCATCTAGAAACTACCCATCCCATTAATCTTTCTAAATTTGCTCCTCCCTCACAGTTGTTTCCTAAATTTCCTATAATCTAGGAAAATTCCAGTAAGTTAAAAACTGCATGTAATACTAAAGGTCAGATTTGTTTGTCTTTCTGGCTGCTACTTGTCATGGAGCTGATGTTTGCTGAGAAACACCCTCAACTCCAACATATGTTTCCTGAGTGGTAGCAGTTAGCTTAGTCTGCATCATGTACACACTATGCAGCCATTTAATGAACTTCATTTACCACTGACATGCGAGTATTTTCTGAAATACTCTATCATTACTATCAGTGTTGAGTGTCTTGAATTACTTTGTCTCTCTCGTACAATTTGTCACCTGACTATTTTCTCTCTGTTTGAGGTCATTTATTAGCACTCTGGACAACACTTATGCTAAGGGCACAGAGAACCCTGCTGTTAATAGCTTTTCATTGTGTAAACTGACCCTTTATTCCTACCCAGGTTATCTTCGCTTTTAACCAATTATTAATCTGAGGGATGGCCTTCCTTCTTACCCAGGATAGCTTAATTTCTTTAGATATTTCTTCTAATCATTCACTTTGTTGAATGCTTTTTCAAAATGTAAGTACAGAGTCACTGGGTCACCATACTCCCTGGCCTTTATGACTCCTCAAAGAACTTTCATTGATCTGTGAGAGTGGACTCTCTTCGCAGAAGCCCAGGTGGTTCTTCCCTGTTATATATCATATTTATCTAGATATCTGTTGTTCCTCTCCTTTGTTCTAGTTTCTTTCATTTACCTGTTGTGGAAGTCAGACTCACTGTAGCTCCCTGAATCATTTGTGAGGCCTCTTTCAAAGACTGAGAACTCATTAACTGACTTCTACTTCCCTAGCACTGAAGCTCATAAAGCAATGCCTCACATACACCTCAGCTGATAGTTCATTGTTTAATGTCTGTGTTTCTTGAGGACTCTCATAGAACATTGCTGAAGATTTCAGCCTTCTTATCAAATTTTATAATAGCAACCCACTCCTGAGATCAAAATGTTTGATAATTTTAAATGACTCAAAATGGAGAAGTCTGGGTGTAGCAATCCCTGAACTTTTCATATATTAAAAAGTAGCTCTGGCAATATGATATATGATTGCATCTAGTTCCAGTTTTTAGTCTAAAAACACGTCTTGTGAAAATAACAGCTCCCACTTCACAGAGAACAGTAGTTGTCATTTTTACCTATTTACATTTAGTAATTTACCCATTTAGTAAGCAAGAAGTATGGCTGTGGTACTGTATCATACAGATACATATTCAGGCATTTAGTTCATGTATCTTTTTTTGTTCTTGGTGAGAAAGTAAGAAGAGAATGCTACAATAACCTCTCCTATATTTTCATAAGTATCATACAGATACATATTCAGGCATTTAGTTCATGTATCTTTTTTTGTTCTTGGTGAGAAAGTAAGAAGAGAATGGTACAGTAACCTCTCCTATATTTTCCTACTAAGGTTATTTTTCAAGAGCATGTGTTTTTCAGCTTTTGCTAAACTCCTGTTTTGTTTACTCCCAAATCAAAGACTGCAAGCCTTTATGCCAGACTTTGAGGATACTAGAGGTAGATGTCGAATGCGTGGAAAAGATGTAATTTCAGAATTCTGTATTGGCCTTAACCTGTTTTGGAAAACAGAAAGCAAACTCTTACACTGGTCACCACAGAAGAATTGTAAATGGGAAGGAGGATGGTTGAGAAAAGACAGAGGGCAAGAGCAAGAAATGACCACCATTATCACAGGAAGCAAAATGAAAAATGAAAGGTTTTCAGCTAACAATATCTTTAACATAGATTTGTTTACTGTTGAAAACCAGCTACATGTATATTTGTAGGGAACAATGCATTACAATATGAAAAATTAATATAAAACTACATTTAAATAACTAATGTGTTGGCACCACAACTGATGCGGACCCAGGAGGAATGTGGTTCCCTTGTTAAAGTAAGTTCATTAGCATAAGAAGCACAAATACGAAGGGCAGGAAGGGAGGAGGGTTCCCATGTTAATAAATATTTACTTCGTGGTTCCTGAATGACAGAAATCAACAAAAGCTTGGAAGGAGAAAGTTCCAGCAAGCATTCCAACCTTAAGTAGAAAATGAAATCAGAAGCTTGAACCTAAATTTTGAGTTCCTCATTTTTTCTTAGCGTGAGTGACAAAATATAAATTCCCCCTAGTTTTGCCTGTAAAATTTGACTACACGAGTAAGAATGGCTCCCACTATTTGCCTACATTGAAGTCAGAATATGTACTTGTTTCTCGTTTTCAGTAATGCTACTGTATATTTTTATAGTATATTTTATTCTAAAAGATCTCTTATGTTTTCTCTGAGAATATGAACCATTTCTTCTGCTCCTAAAATACAGCTAGCTGTCAAATGCCTCTAACACTACACAACTCTGGGTAATATCAAACAATATTTTAAATTAAACAGGTAAAAGACAGATACAAAATGGTGAGAGATGGAAAAGAATAAACTTTTTTCTTTTCAGTAAGTATTTGCAAGTGGCTAAACACTTGATTTAAAGTCTCTGCCACTGGCATCTTGTCACATATACTGACTAAAAGGAAAGACAGAGAACTGGGAAAAAATAGGAATAATCAAACCAAAAATATCAGCTCTTTTTTTGGAAGGATCCTCCATAGGACTGATCCAGCTATCTCCTGCTTCACTTAAGAGCTCTAAAGACAGCATGCTCAGAGTTAGCTGGATGCTAGCTCCATATTGCTTGGGAGGAGGGGTGTAGCGGTGTGCCCCCTAAAAGTAGAGGTTGCTATTACATCCAAGCCTCCAAATATAAGCACATGACCAGAGTTTCCCATGTTCCCCAGGTTGTGGCTGGCTTAGCCCATCTGTGACCCCTACCTCTGGCCCTTTGGACCTGGACCCTTTGGTCCAAAACCTGGAGGTTTTCCTTATCTGTATCCTCACTGGACAATGCCCCATGCAATCCCACCCATCTAACCATCATTTATTTTATGATAAATACCATTGTTACCAAAGCCATGTGCTCTTTCTGGGCATGGTTCTGCCCCTGGGGTGAGTGCTGGTGTCAGTGCTCACCCTAGGTGCTTTTTTTTTTTGTTATTTTCGTGTTATTAAACTTTTTATTTTTGGAAGAAGTGATCATCGCCCATCTCTCTTTTAAGCCACTGCCTCAGCTCCCTGGGGAAGAAGAAACCACCTCCGAAGGGGTAACTTTGCCCCTGCCGGGATCCTATCTTCTGGCAGGGTTACAAAGTTACAGAGGGGAAGCCTCATTAATTACTTTCTTTAAATTGCAGCTCCTGAAAATGAACACATATTAATGAGATTTGTTAAACTAGATATTATACTATGAAGATGGCAGGGATTTGGTTTGGTTTGTGTAGCTGTTGGACACACTGCTCATACCATGCTCCCATGGCATTAGGTTGGCAACTGCTGCCTTATATAAGGAAGCATCCCATCTCCACCAGAGGAAGAAGATGCACATGTGCCACTGTGGACTTGCACCCTTTCAGAGTCTCTGAGCGCTGCCATGGCTGGTTTGTGCAAGCAGGCTGGAAGCAATGAGCCAAACTCGTGTTTTATTGACTTTCCAGCATCCACTCTGTATAAACTTGCATGGTGTAAATTAAAGGATGTCTTTTAGCCCTTTGGCTAACTGCTGTGAGGGAATTTAATAAAGTAACTTTAGCGAGAAGCGGTAAAACACATTTTTGAGCTGAAAAGTAGAGAATTAGAAACATGGAAACACGTGCAATGTGATTAGTGGCTCTGTGAGCTTCCACATGCGTGTTCAATAGGGAAGTAGAAACTGCGTCTGCTACTAAAATAAACATAAAACCCCTTCAAAGTACAGCTCTAAGATAGATTTTCTCTTTAATGCCTGTTACTTCGTAACTCCAGTGATGTCCAGCATCTGCTGTCTGTTTTTGCAGCCTACACTGACATCGTAATGTCTAGGACCAGTTTTTGCTATCCAAAATTCCCTGCCATCTGGGAGTCAGTAACCTTTTGAGACAGCTATAGTGTCTGTCTATAAAGACTGCTGATGGGATTCATAACCCCTTTGATAAAGGTGGCCCTCGAGGTGCACTGGCACACATAGAGAGGGATGTCTGGCTTGGTCTTAGGTAGGGTTGGCACTGGAAAAATAAAGCTCAGAGAAAACACATGGAGAAATTTTCAGATGCCACTACTGCAGCTGCAGCCAGTGTTAGAGCAATTTGAACAAGAGTGGGCTCCAGCCCACGTGCCCATTCCCTGAAATAAGAGGCTCTGGTTGCTGTGAGAAATACACGCTCAGAAGTACACTCTGCCCAGGAGAGGTGGGTACCCAGCCACACAAACCTTGCCACAGACACACCAATTGTCAAACGTGAAAAGTGAAACCAAAGCAGATTCACAGATTAACCCTAATAAAGGAAAAAGGATATTACATACATCAAGGGCAAGTCCTACTCAGGAATATCGCTATACTCCGGAAAAAAAGGCACCACATCTTTAAATAACTGTGAGAGGTAGATAAAGAGTTGGAGCTGTGCCAAGGTAAAAGTTGTAAAACTGGATTGATTTTTGCTACAGCTTGCTAAGGGCTCCCTAGAGCAAGGATGCAATGTTCAAATATAATAATTGATAGCCTGAAAAAAAAATATTTCTGATAAGTGTGCAAATGTAACACAGAGCCCTGTCTGAAATGAAGCAAGCTTTTGTGTCCCAGCTAACCTGAATACTGGGGTGACCCAGATTTGCTGTTCTCTTCCCTGATTGCAGTCACATCCTTCAGCAGGAAAGAAAGTGGTCCTGGGCTTTGAACAGGGTATTTTGCTAAATGCAATCGTGGAAAAGTAATTACTCAACAGCCAGACCAGTGCATATGGAGGGGGAGGGATCTGGGGGAGGAGGGAATTCACATTCATTAATAGCACCCCAGCAATCCCTAAGGGGAGAGAGTTAGTGCAAATCTAACCTCTTTTCAGCCTTCACCTTAGTATGGTGACCACCTCAAGCTCTGTGTATGTATGTATAAATTGCTTAAGATTCAATTGAACACATTAAGTTTTAAAAAGGATTTAAGTGAAAATTTCCAATAGCTTCTGAAAGGGGATAATTTATTAACTCTGAGTAAATTAAAATCTCAAGCAGGGGTAAAGACTTTAGAGATTACTTTAATACATTTTATATGCTTTCAACAGAAGTGTTGCTTTAAATGGTCCAAAAATCAGCTAATTTTGTCCTATTTAGTAAATTACCTCCTAAGGCTGTAATGTTACAGATTACAATTGCTAGAAAAAGTTGTGCCTTATCAAATAGGAATAAACTGCATTTTTATAGGTTTAAATATAAAGCTTTTTTTTTTTCCTTCTGTTTTCATAGTTCAGGCTGGTAAAATGCCACGTTAAAATAATGCCAAGAAGGGAGTGTATCTTTTACATTCTTTTTAGGTCAGATGATAATGCAACAGAATGTCATGGCTACATCTCCCATATACCATACTAGCAATTTAGAGTCTATTTTGTCTTTGAGATCAGACATATCATCAAATTACTCTGGTTAACTGTCTCAATAAATGCCTGTGCAAATGCTCTTAGCCCATGGCACATTGAGAGTAATTTGGCTTAGGTTAGCCCCTTTTCACTGTGGGCTAACGTATGTCACATTATCTTGTATTTGTAGTGGACAGTTACCGCAGCCTTGTTGATGTGCAATAATGTGCTGTGCTGAGCCTATTTGATTATGACTGAGTCTTGAATTTGTCTGTGAAACCACTGGTTTCCCCGTTTAAGGTCTCTTTGGGGAGGATGGCAGGGAAAACATTGGCTCTGAACAAAAGCCATGCAGATCCATCCTTTACGTGGTCAACAGGCTGCCTTTTAAGTCATTTCCTTTATGGCGAGAAACCATACTGCCTGCTCAGCAGAGAGGCTGGCTTGGTTTAGGCAGCTCTATAGCTATCGGCAGCGGGGAGGCCAATGACTACATTTCAAAACCAGAAATCAGTTTGCATATGGAAAAGGTTTAGAATTACAGTTTTTGCAAACCACAGAAGTCAGCTGTTCCATACATCACTGCCTTAGGGTTGTTTCTGCTGCTAGTGAGTATTCCTGTGGTAGTAAATTTAACAGCGATAGAAGTGGGACTGGAACTTGATTGTTCGTTTTGGAAAGGTTGAATAGTCTCTGAGAGGATTTTTTCCTGGGCCACCTGCTGGTCTTTAAGCTGTTCCTGGGAAGGGTTTGGGAAATAGGAGAGATTTGGGAGGTGGTGGTGGGGAGGTATTGGAACTGGCCAGTCCATCTCAAAGGAAAAGCGTGTGAATGAGTGTCACTCTGTGCCAGTTTGCCTCAGTGTGGAATTCTTTTCTTCTTTTCCTCTCTCCCATCCCTAAATCTTGTCCATCTCTATGTTTTGTGGTGGTTTTATGTTCTCTGGCATACTGGCTCTTGCTTTTGGGCAAAGATTAGTCGCCGTCTTCAGTTCTCACACACTGGACTCTCAAGGGTCAGATAAATCCTGGAATGCATTGTGGACTTTTAACCCCATAAAATCAAGAGATTGAAAGAAAGTAGTGGCCACATTAAAATCACTACATATAAAGAGATACTAGAACATACTTGACTGAGTATTATAGAAGGCATGAACATTTAAGGCCCAACACCCTAATAGTGGAGACTTAGAGACTCAGTTTGCAGGATGCTTATAAGAGTCTTTCATTTATTTTTTTATTGAATTTACTCTCCAGTTCTAGCTAGGATTTAACTGCAGTAATACAAATTTAATACTGACCCTTTAAAATTATTCAAAGAGCTACTTTTCACACTTGTTTTATAAAACAGTCAAAATATTTTTCATTCCTCCTCTTAAAATTTTTGGATCTGTAAATAGAAACATTTATTTTTTATCTTCTATAAACTATTAGAAGCCTTCAGGCTGGAACAAATATTGTACACTGACTAGAAGAAATACTGAAGCACAGAAATGTCAAATAAACGTAATGTTTCAAGAGGCAGAGTCTACCATTTATATGTCCCTGTGCAAAAATCTTTCTCATAGTCATGGTCACTAGGAATGTGTCTGACTAGCAAAAAAGAAAGGGTGAAATCTCATTAGTTTCAGTGGGATCAAGGTTTCAACCAATTTGCTTCTTTCTATAAATGAACCTTATGAGGACTCCTAATGTGTTGCTTTAAACACATTCAAAGCTGATGCAACTTTGTCTTTCAGTATTTTTTCCCAAACGTTTGTGTATCTAACAATATCCCTAAAAAGGTGCTATGTTAATAACTCCGACAGTTTTGATTTTTTGAAAGTAGAATCTTATTTTAGAAAACCATTAGATAACTTAGAGTGAAAGATTCACCAAGCAAATGGTGCTTTATAAATCTTCCTGTCTAGATGGATGAATTAAATACAAGATTCTGGTTTTATTTTTACTTACCTAGGGGTTGAGGCTACCATGAAAACAAAATGGATGTTTTTAAGAACAATGAGATAAACACTATCTAATTGCAATATTTTGAAATTTTTTTGCTGCTCACTGAATGTACATAGCATATGAGCTTTTTTCTGGATGATCTGATTCTCAAATACCAAACACCGAGGGCTGGAAAGCAAGGCAAGAGCTAAAGAGAAATATTTTTTTTAAATCTGTATTTATTTGAGCTATGGATGAATAAAATATAGGGCACATAAAAGTGACAGTACCTTCTAGGCTAGTAGATTGCACAATCTGGACTTTCACAGCTACAGTATTTTCTCATGCATGTGCTACACTAGGAGTGCCAAAAGTACCTAGATTTAAAAGGTGATGCTGACAGAACATCTAAGTAATGATAAAATACTCAGATACACATGAATTTCATCTTCCAACAAAGTGTTTTGAAACTAAATACAAAAGCTTTCATTCTCTACTCACATTGATGTAAATTGAAGGAAACTTTTTGGGGTGAAAGCTTAACTATATAGATGCCCACAGTTCAACTGAAGAGAGGCTGATGGGAAGCTTGGTTTGATGGACCCTTAAACTCCTGGATACAGTCACAAAATTATGTCTATTCACTTTTGTCTTCGAGAAACTATTAGTTAAGACACAGATATCCAGGCTGCAGAGATCTCTTGAATTTTTTCTTCTCTGGTAGAGGCTGTGAATACAAAAGCTAAAATTTGTGTTTCTTCATTAAAACAGACAAAACCATGTCCAGATAAAGTCCACCTGATCTTGGATATGCTGCTATATTATGAGCTGACAGGAACCAGTTCAGACATAGGAATTTTGATCCTCTACTGTGCTGATTTTCTGATTATTCCCCGTTTTCAGATGTATTTTCAGCAGACTTTGCACCATCCAGCAACGCTATCAAGCCAAACTCTACGGCCTGCCACATGTGTGGTCACTTCCATGGTATAGCAGTCACCACTCTTGTTGGCTCCAGCATAACCCTCTCTGATGTCAGACTCTTTGAACTGAAATAAAGAGAAGCTTTAGGGTCATGAAGACATTGTATGGAGTCTAGAGGACAGCCAGGGTCAAGAGCTATTACTTCACAGGCCCCACCTTCTCTAGACAGAATTAGTCTGAAGCGATTGAAAGCCAATCAGTTGGAGCCATACAGACTACTGCCTAGAGTTCCTAGGGGAGGATATTTTCTACCTGTTTTCATATTCTAAACTAAAAGGAAGAATACTTTGACCAGCTGGAAAGTTAATATAAATCATGGGAAAAGTATATGTTCTGACTCTTAGTTTTGTTTTAATAAACAAATTATTCCTATAAAATACAAAGCAAATGGCACTTTGATGCTAAAATATATGACCAAGTTTTTTGTTACTGTAAGACAGTTGTAAAACAGTTAGCACTGAGAGAAAAATGAGCATTCAGAAGCTGGTCATGGTCCCAGCTGAGTGTAATGCTGTTTTGGAGCCATGTCCCTTACTGAATTTGCCCTTCCTACTTTTTTTACAGAGGCTCTGACACACATGACATATCAGTGTAATTATATGCAAAATCAAATTAATTCATGTTAGCTAACAAGCATGATGCAATCTGTGCATTTTTTAATGCAGAATATTTCCAATAACCATTTTTAATAACATTGCCTTCAGTACAGGAGAGTGAGGCTCCTCCTGTGTTACTTATGCTTAGGACTGGATTTCATCTCACTCAACTTTAGCTATCAAGTTTAAGCCACTCACCACAGTCTTCCTTTGTAGTGACTGGAGAGAAAGAGACATCTCCAAAGGGTAGTTCCTTCCACCTCTCTTCTGTACCTGCCTATGGATGGGGTGAATCACCCTCTGGAAGTGCCTATCTCTCTTCATGTCTAGAGAAGGGGTCAAGCTGACTTTAACTTACAGACTTCTAACAGAGACTTCTAACTTGTAGATAATGAAAGTGAAATGAATCCCACCTTCAGCATACTGTACTTTATGTAGTTCTCTGCTTAGTGTAAAGAGGATTGAAAGAAGATATCTGTAAGTGCAAGCATGATTTTGTTGCTGCTGGTAGGAATGCTTTGCTTTCTCCTCTTGCCTCCCTGAGATGCTGACAGCTCTGATGTTAATAATGGAGCACCAGTCGGGCTTCAGCAATTTGCAGAAAAAAGGCAAGTTATGTAATTTTTTTAGGTAATAGCTGCAGTAGGAAAGAACTGGCCTGAAACTGTCTGAAGCGGAGAGAATCTTCCACGTTAAATAGTTTAATTTCGGGATATTATATCCATGACTCGAATAAAAAAAAGAAAAAGAAAAAGAAAAAGAAAA